>VWZZ01008323.1:412358-433072 GCA_013399095.1 Psophia crepitans
TGTCTGTCCCCTCCCAGCTCCCCGCACACCCCCAGCCATCCCGCCGGCGGGGCGGTGCGAGAAGCAGCAAAGGCCTTGGCTCTGTGTGAGCATCGCTCAGCAACAGCAACAACATCTCTGCACTATCAGCGCTGCTTCCAGCACAAACCCAAAACACAGCCCCACACTGGCTGCTGTGAAGAAAATTAACTCTCTCAGCTGAACCCAGGACAGACGCAAGCTGAAATAACTACTTTTCATTCGCTCCTCTGAACGTCAGGCCAGCAGGAGCTCAGACAATACAGTCTGACTGCCCACCTTGTCCTTTCCATCCTGGAAAATGACCAAGAGGTGCAGGTGGGGTCCAGGCATCATTGGGTTTCCTCTGCACCCACTCCCCTCCCACATTCAGACTCTCCTCAAAAGCCACTGCAGACCTGAAAAGTCTTATTCCTCACCATGTCTGAGTTGCTCTGCCCAGTTTTGTTCATGCCGACCCCTCACACCAAGACTTTCTGCTGCTCTGTTTGCAACCACCGCTCCAAAAGCCAGATTCCTTCCCAGCTCAGGGTCTTCCCACTCCTCTTCCAACGTCTCCCTGGTCCAGGGAAAAGGATGTGGCAGCATGGCAGCGAACAGACACAACTTAATAACAACCATAGCCCTACTGCCCTTTCTGTCCACACACAAAAGACTCGCCCAAAGCCCTTCAGTCTTTATACCAAAGTGAAGACAAATTGAGTTTTTAAGGTTGTGAATGCTGCAAGGCAGGAATTACTCCATTCCTCTCACATGCACCTAATATAAAGCAGTTCAAACAAATACACCAGCCTCGAGCGTTTTCATGAGTCTTACCACAGTTACCTAGTTACTGTGCTGAATTTTATTTATTTATTCATTTATTTTTGCTCCAAGAACTAAAAAGAAGGTGCAGCTCCACAGGCTGAAAACCCATTCAGAGCAGGAGAAACCCTTATTTCTTAATGATTTGAATTTAGTTACATGCTACCATTCAGAACAACAAGTCAGTGACTACGGAAAAAGCAATTCAAGGGCACCGAACCTCAGCTGGGAAAAAAAAAAAAAACCAACCCAAACCACACCACACACACAAGATAAAAACAAGCACTTCACTTCTCATTTCAGGTGCACAGAACTAGTGAGAAAAATAGTGCTGGACAGGGCCTGAAGATCTCAAATCATTTACTAGGTGCCGAGTGCAGGGAGAGAAATATGACTCCTGGCAACTGTTTCTCTAACCTATTTTTAAAGGCACAAATATAAGAACCACCACATTGTTCCTGCCTGGATCTCTCCCTGCTCCATCTTCCCTTTTTCAAAATCACCTTCTAGGAGACTCCATAACCAATTTTTAAACTCCTAAGTCAGTGGTGTTTGGATCATCTCACTCTCCAGAAAAAAAAAAATCACTGACCTATCACTCTCGAATGCCAAGTGGTTTCAAAACAGCTTTCAAAAGAGACAAAAAAAACCCCAAAAACACCAAAAAAGCCCACCTACTTCTAATAAATCAAGTTAAGTGTTTAAAGAAGCTAAAATAATAAGCAGATTGATAATAATTCAGCATCATGGTTTAGTGGGTAATAGGTGGTGGGTGGACTAGATGATCCTTGAGGTCTCTTCCAACCTTAATGATTCTGTGATCACTCACCCACAGGCAAACAGTAAAATGTTAAAAATTGGACTGGGGACTCACAGCTTGGTAGGAAGGTGACCACTTCACTACTTGATGGAAACAGAAAACCAACAGCAAGCACCTTCCACAATGGAAGAGGTTTTTTTTGTGAAAGAATGAGATAATTGTCCTGTCACTGTGCTACTATAGCTATCACAGCTACATAGTTTTATCCTTTCTATCTACTTTCTATACCAGCTGCAAGCATTTTCACTTACAGGAATCTGCAGTATCAAACGGCTGACTTCAGTTTCTAGGAATGGCACTGCAGCCAAACTTTCTAAAAGATGTTCGTGCATCCACCTGAGGCATTCAGTGCTCAGAAATCATTAATGCTATACACTTAAAATGCATTCATCACCTTGATAGGACCCAGAGAGATACTTAGTCAAAGGTAAAGAGAGCTCACCTTCTCATTAAGAAAAAAATAAATTTTCTCAGGAAAAAAAAAAAAAAGCCCACAAAATATTTATTATGTTCCTAACATGCCCCCAGTCACGGACTAGAAAGAGTACGTTAAACTCTTGAAGACTGAAGTCAGAACAGTCCACCTTGGCACTACTCTTCTGTATATGATGGGACCCAAGAGAGCGTACACCTACTGTCGTGTCTTGATAACACATCACAAAGGTTGAGACAGTTCCCTCAGAAGGGCATTTACAGGAGTCAGGTGTACCAGAGGTAATTCTAGCTTTGGACACTGACAGGAAAGAGGAGAGTAGTCTGAGCGTATCACCAAAGATGCCTCTCACATGGTTTCTGCTTTCCCATCAGTGTCCCAATGGTTCTCCACAATACCTCCGCCCCTAAGCAGTGAGGACACAGGTAATGCATAGGTTACATAAAAACAAACTACACTGGATTACCACGGGACAACGGCTGCCACTGCCCTCAGCAAGCAGGAGCAAGGAAGAGGATTCTTCCACCACTCCTTCCCTAAGCATAACTGGGATAGTCAATTGGGAGATGCCTTCAGGCTACTGGACAAACATGGGAAGGAGGGAGCCTGCGATAACACCAGTGGACTTCCTAAGAGAAGCAAGAGACTTGCAGCAAAATGACAATCTAGTCATGGTGGAAGAGTCTTTGACAAACCTCAGGAGAGACAGCAGGGAGTTGGTGCAAACTACAAAGATGCTGGAAGTTAGCTCATACTAGAAAGAATGACACCCTCATGCAAACAGGGCAGAAGGAGCATCATTTTTCTTTTTTTTTTTTTACATTTAAACTGACAGATTCTGTTCCAATACAAAGTATTATTCCTCTACTTTAATATTTTCTGTTCTAATAGCATCCCTATATCACAGACTGGAAGGCTGCTGTCGTAGCCATTTAAAAGAAAATGTGGGACTGTTTCACCTCAAGGCTCTGGTCAACTCAACCCCATCATTTAAAGATGGATGGATATACTACAGACTTGCTAAGTTCTAAGTTCCCCCCAGCATTCTCTCAACTTTCTCATTTTTATACCGACGTGCTACACATGCGCAATTCCATGTCAACATACCGAAAAGATGACCTCATCCTCACTTATATGTCAACACCTCAACTCATCCATTCCCAAGTCCTACATACACAGAGAAAAAAATGTGAAATAGCACAGAGAAGTCTACCATATGCAAGTGTTGTCTGAAGGGCAAACGTCCACATTTACCTATTGAGATTTAATAAAAAAGAACGAAGTCATCCACAACCTGTTCAGTTCTGAGCAAGGTCAACGGAGGTGCGCACGTTGATTTCTTCATTTATGCTAATGGCAACAAGTACCCTGAACCAGCAGAGACACCTGATCTTAGACCCTGTGAACCAAGACACCACCTAATCCATTACCAGTTTGACACCATGCAGAAAAACATCTCAATGAATTTGGAAACCTGCTCCAACTTTTATATCTGAGACAAATCATTGTCCTCCACTTACCTGCCAATACCATGAACGTAGTTTTGATGGAAAATGCAGCTTTACGCATTTAAAGGACAGAATGTGCCCATTTTAGGCTTGTTCATTCTCAAGGGGTTATGTTTCTTCAAAGAGAGAGTGACAGTTTGGATTTAGGTATGTTGTTATGAAGGAAATTGATTACTATGTTTTGCACATCCACATCTGTTTTAATTCTAAGCTGCAACTGACCCGCCTTGCCACAAGACAATGACTTTGAGCCATCTTACTCACCCCTTTGCTGAGGAGGGCTGTAAAACCACAACATCCTGGAGAATAAAACATTTGAGCAAGGGAAGGAATAAATGTAAGAGCATTTGCAAACAAGATCCGCTGCAAATGCTGGACTATGATTTTTTGCTCTATGTCCTGCCCCAAAGCCCACTGAACTCTTTCAGGTAACATCAACAGCTGTGAGAAGACCATCAAGGCAGAGTGTTTTGCCCCAAATAAAGAAGTGGAGTCCCAGGCTCAAAGCACGTAAGTAATATGAAAGAGCAAATCCAGCTTAGCCAGGAGAGCTGAACTAGCTATGACCCGGAAAGGCTTGTGCTGAGAGGACAGACCAAATAAATCCAAGTTGTCTTATACTGAAATGACAGTAAAACAACCACCACCGCCACAACAACAAAATATGCTGTTATCACCAGATGCTAACAAATAGTGCAGTGGATCACCGACACCTCAATCCTACCTGCAACTGAGGTACAAACACTGCAAAATGTACTTCTGGAGAATAACTTTACAGCAAGAGACAAAAGAACATCCTCCTCAGCCATCCAGACTTCACAACCATGCCAGCATTGCTCCTGGCAACACAGTCAAACAGTTCACAGTTTAATCTATTTTGAAGAAAAATGGGTTTGGTCTACGTGCTATCAAAGGCTCAGACTACCTTCATTTCCCACTAAATCCTCCAAAGTCAATGATATTGTCTCCTCATTTGAGACACGGTTCCAAGTATACAACCCTTTTATTAAGACTACCAATATCTTGCCAGTCCCCAAGGAGATAGGTGAACTCAAACAATCCTAACTTTTCCAGTTACATTTCACTTTGTGTCAACGAAATTACTACTTTAGGACCATAACTGAGGGATACCAGGAAGCAAGCTCCTTACAAAAGGGAATTAAAATGTATCCCACATCATTCACTTCCCCTCTGCCCCCCTTTTCAAGATGGGTGGAAAACCTCTATACCCAGCCAGGGGTCCCTCTTGAAAGTCTCCTTATCAGTACAAACACCAGGGGTTCTCCATCAACAAAATTATTATGGTCCCATTCCTCTCTACCCCTCATCCCCCAACCAACCTACTGGTCTACCTTTGTGGTTAACCCCTTGCTGTATTTTGCTATTCAGCAAGAGAGAATGATTTCAAGTATCTACTCAGTTCTTTCAGCTATCACTCAAAACTGATTTAATTTTCAAAGTACTTCAAGCACTTGATCAGTCACACAAATCCTTCACACGGTAGCTTTAAGTTCTTCGCAGCAGAACCCAATCAAAAAACAAACGGTGATAATGATCATCAACTATCTAAGCTACAATTTTCTTTAATTTTCCTTTAAAATTGAGGGGACAAAACACTACAAGGATTTCAAGCTCTGGAACCTAACATTCCAGAGAGAAAAGCCAAGTAAAATATAAAAATATAGAACACTCCAAAATTAAACACAGAAAAACAAAGCCAGGAAGACCAGACACGCTCAGCTGAGACGATGAACTGAAGAGAAGGTGGTTTTGAGACAGAAGCCAGTACTTCATTAGCCTGGGAACTTCAGCAAGATTGATGCCTCCACTATCTGCGAGTTTCACTTGTTTATGCAAGATTTCACATCAATTTGACATTAAAGCTAGCCCCTCAAAGCCTCAGTATTAGAAGATATGGATCACTTAAATCATTCTTATATACAAGACAGGTTTCTATACAGAATGTTTAAATCATCAAAGTCTTCCGTAAGGTATCTCACATCCATTCTGAATAAAGCTCTCTTTAACAAGACTCAGCCTTAACCCTGAAAGCACACTAAAGAATTTACATTTGTCTTTGACTAGTCCAAGCAAAATCAGCCAAACCAACATGCCTGATCAATGCCGTAAGACTGCACCTCAAACAGAAACTCACAGCCAGACACACTGATGCGTAAGTGCACAGGTAAGTGCCCACATGGATCTTGATTATATTCAAACCTTTATTACAAATTTGCAGGATTTGTAGAAAAATATATTGTGTGAATCAGGAGCAATAATTAGCACCCTTTTAGGTGATCCTTGTCATCCCTTCCAACCCAAACCATTCTATGATTCTATGATTCTTCTCCTCTCAATTTTTTATTTCCTCCCATTCAAGATGGTTGCAGAGAAAGATTTTAAAAAAAAATAAATCACTGCATTGAACAAGTCCGTCATAAATCAGTATCATTTATTTTCATTATTGGAAAAAGAGAAAACAAAGCTATTCCACAAGTCAGAAAGAAAAGACTTGTGCTTCAAAAGAGCTACCCAGTAGATTTAACCTCATAGGAAGATTTTTATCTTTTTTTTAAAAAGTTGTGGCAATTGTTAATTAAGCCACATCTTCATGAATACGCTACCCAAAACTTTGAATAGAATAAAAAATTTTGTAGCTGTTTATCAACACGGAAGAAGAATTCAAGGTCCGTTAGCAGAAAGCTTACCTTTGAGATAGGAATAACTTCACCTTCATGCATTTCAAGATGCAGACTGCAAACTTACCCAGAACAGACAGCAGAAACCACAAGGATTAGCTGAGAAATGAACAGTTACTCTACCACTACACCTGTATTTTAATTTCCTAATCTTAATCCACAGGCATTCAGGAACATTAGTTAAAATGCACTTACATAAATAGCTTCATGTCTGTCTTTACAAAAGAGCAAACGATGATTACGGCCGTTCTTTTCTTATTTCCAACAATAAAAATTAACATTAGATGGCCAACAACATTATTTGCAATGCAAAACTAGGTAACCATATTTTCTTACTGAAAATATCTCTTTCAATATCAATATTCACTTTTGTTTTAAAAGCATAATAAAAACAGGCTTTGCTTAGTTAAGGAAGAGATACCTTTACAAGGAGAAAAAAGTCACTATCAACCGAGCTGTTCTAAAAATACAGCAAGGGTTAACCTGCAGTGTGGAGAAGTGTTCACTCCACAAGTGCCAAACTTTTAATAACCAAAAACCCCATTTCTTGCAACAGAATATTACAAACAACTAGTTTCAGTGATCAAAGAGTAAAATTTTACAAAGACGCAAACGTTCTAATTTCTTCTTGTGGAGCGATAGATATTCCAGGTTTACAAACACGACATCTTTTTGTTTATGGACACTTGAAAGTGATTTCCAGTCCGCTTTATTTTCCATCAAATACAGTACATTTATCCAAACAAAAGCATGTACATTCAATAAAGAACATTTTGAGCAACAGCTACAGTCCAGTTCCCATTCACAGTATTTTTAGTGCAATGCACTAACAGGGCCAAATATTTCTCTATCCATAAAAGTATTTTTACTCCTGATCTTGTGATCAACATTTTTAGATATATTTTATACAAAAAGTATATATGAACACGAGGCACCTCCCTAAGTAAGGGAGTGAACCAATATAAAAACATGGTATTTCTTCTGATGTACAATACCTTTCAAAATGTAGCAATTTGACACAAATCACTAAACCAAATATTTTCTAAAAAGTAAAAAAAAAAAAAATCCAAAACAAAACAGGACAAAAAGATCCAAAAAAAGGACGCATGAAACCTGCCAAGAATTTCATAATGGTAGGCATGCGACTGTTTTACTACAATCTTGATTAAAAGGTTAAAAAAAGGGGTCTAAAACATTTTGCAAATTATACAAAGTCAAGTGCTACCTATAGTGGTCATTCATGATCTTGAGAGAAAAAAATATTTTGAGTTTCTCCCATACTATCCTCCCTTTTTATTAATATTTAATGAAATAAGCTAACATAAGTGGTTGTGCACAGATTGTCTGTCTATAATACATCAGCAAATATTCGCTACCTTCATATTAACATTAGTGTGTTGATCTTTCAAAAAATAAACTGAAAAAATAAACTGCAACTATCATTAAAGTGCTTGTGTATAATTTTTTTAAAAAAATTAAAGAATAGAGGAATGTGGATATTCTTGTAAACTTCCTAGATGTTTACACAGTTGTCCTATGCACCACATATGGAAACAAAATGGAGATCTTTGAAGTAACTTCAGTACAGTGAAATTCAGAATGTCCCAGAAGTGCGAAATTAGTCAATATGAACAAACTGATGTTATGGCAAATACTAAAAATTAGTACAATTCAGCCAATATACACTACATTGTTTGCTCTTATACATTCATTTGTAATAAATTTAAAACAGTATATAACGCAACATTTGCCAAAGTAGGGTATCACAAAAAGATAGAGCTGTTCATCGATGAGTTAGCACTACTAGGGAGGACCAGTATGCACAATGAGCTCTCTGAAGATGATTTCCTAAATGAGGAACCAAAATCTTCTTCCAAAGCTGCTGTTCGTTAACTTGCCTCTGTACTTTTTTTAATTTCAGAAAGGTCGTTCTAGACTCTGTCAAACCTCAACTGCATAAAGATAACTGCTAATTTAGAAGCTTGTGTGCATTTCAACTACTTCAGTGTTTTGGGAGGAAGCACTGTCCTACTGGCAGTCAGGGTGGTTATTAACTTAGTAAGAAAACAACAGCTTAAAATATTTCCTCCTTATAGTACCATTATCAAGACATTAGCGGTTCCAACAACAAACTAAAGTCTTTTTCATTCAAATGAACTCCAAACTTTCCGAGCATCACTTGAACCTATCTGAGGAGAAATAGGAATAAATTAATACTTTGAGTTTACCCATATAATTATGTTTTAAATTACACAACATAAATAATTTATAATGCTAAATTTTTTATTCTTGATCAAAACGCAAAAGTCACTCCTCCTCTTAAACTCAGCATAATCCAGGGTCTAGCTCAGTTCAGTTTTGAAGTTCGCTCTCATTTTAGCCATGATTTGTTACAAAGTCACAAAAGCACCAGATTACAATTTAACATAGCTGGGTAGAAATTAACTATAAAAGCTGAACTCATATCAAATCACCTCCTGGGAAACAGCATTTCAGAGTAGAAATACAGAACAAGGCACGTATGCTTGGGTTTCTTTTCACCAAATATGCTAGAAAGTAGTTCTGAATAAGGACGTTAAAAACTCTTTTAGGTATCGCTACTGTCTCTCTTCATTATACTTTTTTGTACAATCCCCCAACTTTCAGGCATCAGTCAGTGATTCTGAAACACAAACTGACCACATACATATATCGTTTCCTTTTTTAAAAAGTCCACTTAAAAACAGGCCGTCTTTAACATGAAGGCCATGGAAAACTGAGAAACGACAAATACAACCCCCCCAAGAATAAAAACATTCCCAGAGTATCATATAAGCAGAAGTTTAGAAAATTCTTGGCCACATTTCTACACACTTTTAGGCTTAAAACAAAAATTCTTGAAGAGACTCAAACACTTTAAACAAATGACCAGGAGTCTCTAAACCTGTGCTTATATAAATAAGCATTAAAAGAATCCAATGATCTGATGATTTTAAAGGTGTTTGCAGGCACCTGACTCATACTGATTTAAAATCAAAGCAATTAAGCTCCAAATTACATTTGGAAATACTGTTCTACGTCCTTTCGTTGACAGAACATAGGCAACACACATTAAAATTATTTTTAAAAAATACACACATGATAATTCCAGTAAGTTCATAGAAACTTTTTCTGTCAACAGCTTTTACTGTAGTACCTTTAGTGCTTCTTCAATGGGGTCACAGAGAAATTGATTAACAGGTTAAGTTATTAAAACCAAAGTATTGTTAATTTTTTAAAAGTACTATTTTAGAAATGGATGTGTATTAGCTTGATTACAATAGATGCTTTAAGACAATTTAAAGAGTTGACTCAGTACAGTTTAATCTATATTCTATTCCAACTTCCTACAGTGACAAGTTTAGAAATTAACTCTTTTCCAAGACACTAAAAACAAAATTTAAGTAACAAAGTCAACATCTACCTTCACATTTAAGCTGCTAAGCCATAAAATCTATGGAAAAATATGTTTCTGGCAATAAATCAACAAGAGCAAATGATAGGCAGTGGGTTTGTTTTGTTTCTTAAAAAAAAAAAAAAACACACAACTTTTTTTTCCTCACCAGACAACAGCTTTAGATCGTGTACTTCTGCCTTTGGTTTTATTTTCTTCAGGTGAATGAGATACATTTGCTTTGTGGGTTTTCTTATGATGTTCTAGAAAAGCTTTTCTGGCAAAGGCTTTCCCACATCTATTGCATCGGTGCAGAGAAAAGTTTTTTGTTACTTTTACTTCAATGCCAACATCAGCCCCTTCATACTTTTTATTGGGAGAATTAGAGGTGACATCCTGTTTTGAAACAATCTGTTTTGTTTCATCCCTCTGAGGGCCTCTTTTTGTCACCTTATTTAGAACAAGATCAATTGGCTTTTTTATTGCTCTAATTTCTAAACTTGCAGTTATTTTCCCAAGGTAGCGTGGTGACTTTTTATGAACTACAGTTATATGCCTTATCACATCACGCTTGCGACGTGTTTCATAAGAGCAGAGTGGACACCTGTAGTATTTAACATAAATGTTATTTCCATCTGTGTGTAATTCAATGTGTTTTGTCAAGTTCTGTTTAGAAGTAAATTGGCGTTTACAGAGTTTACAGTAAAGCTGCTTGAAGTCAAAGCCAGCTGAAAGTTTTGGCTTCCTGGTTTTTTGCTGGCCACCTGCAGCAGATGCATTGGTTGATTTAGAGGTTGATTTAGTGGCTGATTTACAGGTTGATTTAGCGGTTGATTTAGAAGTTGATTTAGGGTTCTCAGGGTCCTGTTTAACTTTATTTTTCTGTGCTGACGGTGTGCTCTTTTTCTCATTTGAATGATTTGTTCCCTTCAATTCATTCTGCGGAGAAAGGGCAATGGAAGGGGGTGAAGGTTCTACAGAATCTGCTGGTTCAACTTTTACTTTTATTTCTGTGCCATTGGCAGTATTGTTGGGTCCTTTCTCTCTTTTAGAGTTCTTTCCAGAAAGAGTTATCTTGTGAACAATTTGCATGTGCCTTTTCAGCATTATTTGTGAACTATATTTTCTCTTGCACAGAAGGCATTTGCATGCAGTTAAATTGTACTCAGCCTTTGAAGAGGACTTTTGTTTTCGGGTCTTAAAAGAATTTTTAGCAGAAACTGTATCCAAGAACAAAGGTTGCCCAGGCTTTGTAGCTATATCAGGAGTAATGGAATCCCTTCTTAATCCTCTATGAACTTCATCAAAATGCCTCCTTACGTTGGCTTTTGTAGCAAATGATTTATAACATACAGGACAACTTCTACCTAATGTTACAAGAACATTCTTATTTCGTCCTTTTGCGGAGCACTGATTTGGTTTCTTTTTTGTTTCTATGTACTTCTTCAGCTCTTCCATCTTTTTTTTGTGCACTTTTCGAATGTGCCGCCGTACGCTGCGTCTGGAGTGAAATTCTTTCCTACAAAGGCAACATATCAACTGGTGGCCAAAATCAGAATTATCCAGAGAGTCCAACTCAGGATTTACTGCTGGAGGCTGTTCTTCAGGAGTAGGTATCACCTTGTTTGTAACAGGATCAGCAGGAGGTAATTCTACAGTCTCCCCAGCTGGGACTGGGGCTGGAGCCGAAACAGTCTTGGGTTGCTCAGTGCTGGGTTCCTGTAGCTGTACTGGAGCTTGATCGGGGGTACTACTACTTTCTGTGGTCTCATCTGGGCTATCAGTCCTTGATACATATTGAAATACAGCGTTCTGATTAGTTTCTATAGGTTCCAATTTAATTATGTACTCTTGCTTATCTACCCTTGGATAGATCGCTTCCAGGAGGTCATTTATTGCTTGACTTTGTTTATCATTTATATCTGGGAGGTCTGTGAAAAGAGGCAAAGGTATTTTTAATGATTTCATAATTTCAGTTGTTCAAATTTCAAAGTCTCCTTCAACAACTGTGTCAGTTTGGTCCCCAAATTAGCACAAATTCTATATTTGTACTATTTTTTTCTGATGATTTATACCTAGAGGCTTTGAGCTCTCATTTTTACCACACCAGTAAAAGCAACTTTTTCATTAAAAGCCAATGTTGGAAATAAGTACATCCTCCTAGTGTGCTAATGTGAAAGCCAGCTAAACTAAAACTTACGTTTGCATGGAATTAAGCTGTTCTTTAAAAATCTGTATCAATTGCAAAAATAATAGTGTATGACTGAGCTTGTTCTGCAGGTGTGCAACTAAGCCTGAAGTATCATTAGAAACTGATTTTCCTACTGCTGGAAATGGGAATTCTCAATAAAGGAACCAAATTCTGGAAGTAAGCTCTTCCGTGTGAATTCTGAAGAGTCCTAATAAAGAATGAAATGTCTGTGTAACCTAAGCAATGCATGAAGATATAAGTAGATAAGAGAGAATTTAACTTCTGGTGCAGAGAAAGCTTTTAGAAATACCAAAGCAGTTAACAGGCTCAGTGATACAGTAACACAGCCAATGCTAAGGACAGAAAAATCCTGCATTATTCGGGGGGGGGGGGGGGNGGAATCTATGTGCTAATTTCTCAAAATAATAAAAACTGAGCCAAAGAAGTTATTTTTAGAAAGAATAACTTGATTGAGGTTCACCAAAGGTTCATCCTGTGTTCTGCCCTGATAATGAGTTGGAACAGACTTAAACAAATGAGAAGGATATAGACATTCTCCTTGTCTGTGTGATGCCAAGTAAATGCCTCAAGGTGAAGTTTGCCTTTAAAGTACTAGTTTAATACACCTATTTTCAAAGAAGTTTATTCAAGTGGTTTTGAAGCATTTATATTCTTGGCTACCACAATGCTGTTAAGCAATTTGTTTGTTTTACCAGAAATACTGATAATTTTACCATCTGGTAATTTTGCTACATACCCCACAGTTCTTGTATTCCGAAAAAAAGAAAAAAAAAGTGAGAAATGAATGATTGCTCCCATTTACCTTTGTGTCATTCATGATTTTACAGGCCTCAGTTTTTAAATGCCGAATTAGTTCAGTGATCTAGTTCCCAGCACAACAACGTTAAGCATCTGCACTGGCATAAGAAAGAAGCCAGGGTGATACACCAAAAGGGTGAAGCACTGAGATGATATGGTTCAAAATTATCCACAATGATTTGAAGATGTGATTCCTGGTAACAGCTAATTAAAAAAACCACACTTATGTCAGGGTTGTTCCTTCCACACTGCCAGCAATGCATGAAAAAAGCATCAGTAAAAGAAGTGTGCTGGTTTGTTGCTCAGAACCCATCTTTTAATACTGAACTTTTAACACCTTTTGCAGTCAGTTCCAAATGGGACTACCTATATAATTTTTATCAAGGGTAGAAAGTCCTTCCTATTTTATAGCACCTTTCCAGGCCATTTAATGACTAGACTAACAGAATACAGCTCAAAAGAGTTGTCAGGGAATTTCTGGATTTTTCACCATGAGGATGCTGAGCTTTTATTCCTACCTTGTCCAGTGTCTTTTAATCTTTTTTCTTGAAAAAAACACCAAACCCCTCCATGTTATTCAATAATCATCACACTTTACTGTTTTATATAAAATTGAGTATTTATATAGTTTTATTCAGAGCATGTATTACTATTTGTTTGCACCCCTCCTAGTGAACAGTGACCTATGAAAGCTAACCAACCAGCTACATGACAGCTAGAATGTGAGGAGCTGGACAGGAAGTCTTTACTCAGGGCATTCTTATTTTGCTTAGAAAGTTTTGCATCTAAGTCAGATGCACTTCTAACCTTGCTTTGAAAATACAAATCATCCCTTTGCGCAGAGAAGCTCTGTGGCTCTGCAACTGGCTAAGCATAGTCATTTAAGAAAGGTGACAGCACTAGTCTTTTTACCTTCTCCTTCACAACACTAGCTGATGCAATGTGGGAAAAGAATCGCCTACATACATCTCTGCTGGTTCCTAATCTTTTAAATACTGAGGCAGGAAGGCATTAATCAGGAAAGAAAAATCCTCGTTGCACCTATGTTGACCTAATCAAGAATTCAAGATAATTAGAAAGCTTTACAAAACATTTTTGGATGCTGGCACATTTCTAAATTATTCAGCTTTACTCAGATCAACAAAAAGTCATCGCTTACAGCTATACACTTTTTTTTTTCTCTCTCTCACAATTTAAGTTACTTTCTTTTAATAACAAATTCTAATTTCTGCAGCAAAGGTGGCAGGCTAGGCATCGTCACATAGAGTATCTTTAAGCAGCGTAAGGTGAGGCAGTGGGAAAGAGACAGTATTACTGAAGCAAGGTCCTTAAAGAAAAGGGCAAACATTTAGTCTGCGTTTCATAACAAGTAAGACTGAAGGATTGTGTTCATGACACTGAGTGCTTCCCAAGTACAGAAGAAAATTACCAACATTGACCCAAGTCCTTTTATAGGATTCAGCTGAAGTCCATCACAGCTATGCTGACAGAAAAATGAAAAGCCTTGTTAGACCCACATGTTATGAGATTTCCCAGTCCTTTGGCACACTTTTCAGTATCGTTGAAGGTAAAGAGAGGAAGACAGGAAAGAAAAAGTGAAAGAAGGAATCAAAGTGTGAAGGGTGACACTCTTGATTAAAAGGTTGGATGTGTAAACTAGCTATCAAGTTATGACATTGACACGGGTGTCAGTTGTTAACACATACTAAGTTACTCCTGTAGCTTCTTTACTATTACTACCATGAAAGTGATCTATATATGTTACTAATGAAAATTAATTTCAATTCTTTTTTGCACTTTGTTTCTGGTGTGTTTGTGTAAATAGTACAGAAAGCTAAGTTTCTCAACTTCAGATAGCTTTATTAAATATTTCCATTAGTAAGACTTACTATCATCCATCTGGAGACTTGGAGGACAATAAAACTTTTTATGAGTAATTAAATTTGGTAATCCTCTGAAGAGACTCCGGCACAATTTACACTCAAAAATGGTGTCCACATCTTTTAACAAGATATGTTTTAGTTGTTTAGTTCCTGCAATAAAAGAAACATTATACTTAAGGAAGGTTTTCTGTTCAACTTTTAATTCACATCATCCCATGAAAGCAGAAACATTTTAAAATTACAATTATAACAGCATTTTATCTTCTGCTACTTCATTGCATTGCAAGTTTATGATAGATGTTGCAATTTTCACTATGAAAACAAGCCCAGTTTGGGAAAAAAAAAGAAAGTCAAGGATTATCCACATTACAGGTTACATGGCATGATGATTTACGATAAAAACAAACAGCTAACACCAGGAAGGAGACCATAATACAGCAACTGTTTGCTGCAATACAACTGCCCAACAGGAGAGAATAAGCACCTAGAGCATTGGAAAAAAAAAAAAAACCAAACAAAAACACTGCAGTATTTTTTCTTTCAGCTTATCCAACCGTGCTAAGAAAGCAAGATATTTACAGCTATTCCATGTTAAAATAGCAGTCAGTATGGCAAAAAACTACAGGACATTAAGACAATAACTAACAGGTCAAAAAACGTTCCTACATCTAGGTATCTGACCCAAAATCAAGATGATGATGCTTAGGCAAGAAAGTAGAACTGCAGATGTATTTTCAGCCTGCTGAAATGAAACTACATATAATTTAAGTCAGAATTGTGCAGGTTTTCCAGACTATTTTACACTGTATACTAAAGAAACAAAAACAAAAAAGATACACCACAAAGATACAGTTTGATCTAGCACTGTTGATGTATTCCAGCTCCTGCCTTGTTTAAACTAAAGGATTCGGAATTCAAGTTACACTTCAAACCCACTCCTTCATTTCACTTCTCACAAAAGCTATGAACATAATGCCTACAATTAGCAATAGATTACTAAATTATGAACACCTACCCACTCCGAATTGGAAAGAAATACTAGCTAACAAAATTCAGCTAATTTCTCTATCTTGATTTTTTCTTGTAATGGAATAAATCAAAACTAATCACAATTAGTCCAACAAGCAAAAATATAATTAAACTAGACTAAGAATAAATAACAACAGACAACTATGAAAACAGCAGCAAGACATTCTTCAAGCTGAAATAAAAGTTCAGGTTTTTTGTCACCACAGACAACTCTTCAGAATTCGTTTTAAAGATGAAACTCAGAGTCACACTGCAGAACTATTTCCTAAACAAAACTCTTTCAAACACTAATTTCATAACAATTATGAGTTCTGTAACACGTAACTGCCTTACCAAGACAACTTTTTGTTTCTTGGTGTAATAGTAGTACTATAAATTTTTTTATGAGTTTTAGTAAAGCACAGCATCTTCTCCTTTTTCAACAATTGCTTAAAGATAGGACCCAAACTTGACTCTCTGAGGCTACCATGCAGTTTCTGTTCCCTCCTATGTCTTTCCTGAGCCCTGGCCCTAGCCTCTTGTCATCTTCTCTCATTACTCTTTTCTTCAAGTGTTACTAGCATCATCTTCATCTGACCTGCATTTTTCCAGACAGACTACTGGACAAATATTTAGATTTAGTGAAAACTCCAAATTTAAAAATTGTACAGCGTTCCCCCAAAAGCAAATTGGTTGGTGAGACCTGAGCAAACAACATTTGAGTTTCTGCGTATAAAAGAAGTCACTGATGAAAACACAGCTGAACTGAACTGAAGATGTTCCATGTAAATAGAATTCCAGTAAGTTACCAAACTATAATTTAAACAAAGGGCCTCCAATTTGATGATAGCACACAAAAAACCCAAAATTTGGCCATGCTGTCGATGTCCTAGCCACAAACCCCTCTCTGAAAAAAACCAAAAAAATCATCAAGTTTTCCACTATTTTCCAAACAAGGGCCACAGAGGTCCCTCATTCTCTCTACTGATAGTTCAGTCTTTTTCCGTTCATGACTGAAATGTTTTTGTCTAATCCAAATTACTGGGCTTAAGAACTACGGGGTAAGATTTAAGGCTTTATGACATACTAGAGGTCAGACTACATGACCAGTAGTCACTCTGGCTTCAAACCTCCTCTATGCAACTATGAAGCTTCAATTGGTAGGAATAAAAAAATTAATTGGTCCTTTTGAATTAAACTGTAGACCTTTAGTGACTTCTGGAAGCAGCAAATAAATTTAAAACATCCACTGGTTTTGTGGACACAGCAGGCAGAGAAAAAAAATAACCATGTCCTTATTCTTCACCAACCGCAGACTGTGGCACCAGTCAGTTTTCTGCTAGCATATCCTGCCTCCAGCTTACCAAGGCCTTCTGGCCTCCTTTATTTCGTCGTTACATCTAATTGCAGCAGGTGATACTTTGTCAAATTCTGTTCATATTTATAAATGTTGAAGCCAGAATAACATGACAGTCACAAGAAATCGGTACAGGACATTGGTTATTACAAATATTTCTCTGGCAGAAATACTGAAGTTCATGCCTTTATAGCAAGCATTTTCATTTTTAGGAAAAAAAAAACCAAACAACCTAGATTCAAATTCATGTGTTATTCTTACCACTGCCAATGACAGAAGCTTCTGCTGAAACAGTTTAAATAATAATGGAAAATACTCTGGATTTAATCTCTATTTCTTTACCACAAGAATCAAAATAGTTTCTTTCCATAATGAAATGCTGTTTGTTCAAAAATAACCATTAAAATCTTGGCCTAAGTCTTTTTGCCTTCTGTGCAATTTCCCTGGTGCAGCTGACTGGCAAGGTAAGCTATCAATTTGACACCTGCCAGTGAGGACAGTCTAGAAGAAGTCCAGCAACAGAGTACCTGCAACTAGTTCTTGCTATTACTAGTAGAGACTCCATTAAACTGCTTCAATTTTTAATTAATTATTTTTTGTAATAACAACTGCTGTGTTCTTGCACAAAAGGTTATGAAAATAAAATGTTTGCTTTACCATATCAGAAGCACAGAAACAGCTAGAAAACATTAAAGGTTTCGATCACCTCTGGTATGCTCACCCAAACGCTCAGTTGTTATTTTTAGGTTCATTGCTATATGTATTGCAATTCCAGAAAACAATTAAGGAACAACTTGCAAGTTGCATAATAAAGCAATTCTAAAAAAGTTCACGGTAAACACTAAACTTTCCCATCATCTCAGGAGTTTTAGAATAAACTCATTAATAACTGCAGACGGGATGACATAAAGCAGAACAAGAAACTAAGGTTTTACAGCTTTGAAAGACAACTAGGAAGCAGGAGATGTATCTTCATAACTTTGTATGAAAAAGCTTATTACAAGAACCAGTACCTAATACCAAAAACCTGCAAATATTTTGCAAATAGGTAGAAAATCAAGTGCTGTTTTTTTAATATACTAAATACACATCACTTTCATAACAACGTAATAAACTTCTTAAGAGTCAGAGTTTCATACCTGATCGAAAACACTCAATGATTTGTTGAATACCAGATTTTGACGTTTGCAGAGGCTGCTGTAATAACGGAGGATCGCCAGGTTCCAACAGATGCACTGAAATATATAGAAGGATAATAAGCCATTAGAGAACACTCAGCTGATTTTTGTTAAGTTACAGATTTCTGTGCATACCGCAAATTAGCTAAAAACAAAGGCCAAGACTACAGTAAAAGTTGTCTTCCTCAAAAGTTTTCATCTACACTGAATTAAAAAATGGCTGATAGTGAATTTTCCAGCCATGACACTTCTGACAGTTGCCATTTTGATTATTTTTTTAAAAATGTGTATTCAAAGCTATGTGTTTCAAACACAAAAACATATAAATACACAAAACCAAAATGACTCATTAGAAATTTCCATCAGTTAAATAAATTCACCAGAACAATCTACCCAACTGCCATCATTCAAACCAAAACAGAATTACAAAAAAGCATTACCGAATACTGTACTTCACAGCGTACTATGTGATTTCAGCGTGGTCTATACACACCTAAGCACTGAAACCAAATCCAAAGCAGCAATTATCAGAAAAAAAAGCAGAAGTAAAACTAAGTTGTATGCACCAGAAGTAGCTATGATAACATTTTTAACCAATAAAACCACATTCAAAAAATGCTTCTGGTTCACACAAACTACTAAATTAAATACCTTATTTCCAAAGTTTCATTCCACATCACAATGTTTGTAAAATCTATTGAAACTAAAACATTTATTGATCAGGATGACTATTAGTTATTCTAATAGGCAGTATTTATGCATATGAAAATTAACAGCATTCCACTGCTATATAAGCATAAGGCAATTAAGGTTTGCCCAGAGGGAAAACCAAATTTAAATGAATAAGAGCAGTTATTCAATAATGTGTTTGCAAAATGATTACTTATGTCTTGTTAATTTCTCACTGACAAAATAACTAGTTTTGTAGTTCATAAATCAGCTCCGACCTTAACCATTTGATCTGATTTTTAACCCCATTGTAAGGTTTCCATTTCTAAAGATATTTGTTTTTTTAAAAAAGCAGTAGAGGTATAGTATGAAACTATGTAGAGATATGAAGTGCAAAAGATTTAGAAAAACTTTCCTGTCAAAATGTATTTAAAGATGTAAGGTTATAAATAAATTCAAGCTGAAAAGAATCTCAGAAAGGAAAGCAGCCTAAGAAAAGAACGATAGAATGAACATTCAACCCAACCACGCTGGCCCCATAATATACTATTATATATACGAACACGTAACAACCATTACAAATCAGCTAATCGTTTGGGGATCTCTAACACAATGACATATTGTATTCCACTAGCCTACTCCCTGTTCTTCAAAATAGTATATTTTGGTCTGTATACTGCCTCTGATATGCATGTGCAACACCCACTGACATCAAGACGAGTGACACACGTGAAGGAGACATAACACATCACTTGTAAAGCGAGAAAAGTATTTTAGCTTTTTTAAAGCATTAAAACAACTCAAAACCATTTCACCTTAAAGACAACAACATGTTTCTATTAGGTGAACAATACCTACTCTCACATTACACGTAATTAAGGAGTATTACCCAAGTTGTCATGCTCACGCTTTCAACTATTAATTCCCCAGACTGAAGCCTTTCTATTCAAATCACAACTGAAAGCATCTAAATAAACTCTACAACGAGGCAACAAGAAAGGAACCAAATTTCTTTTTGAGCTACCAATAATAACAGTAGGCAGAACAATTACAAAAAAACCCGAACTAGCAAGTTGGCTGAACCTTCAAAGTATGCGTTATACTTTCCTCTGATGGCACCTTTCATGTCACAGCGCAGTAGAACACAAGTAGACCTTTTAAGACTTTGTGGTTTGTTTGTTTTTTCCTCTTCTGCAAATAAGATCTTTGAGTTCATCACAGCTCACCAGAGGAGATGTAAAGTAAAAACACAATCAATGAATGCAAGAGATCGCCAGAAACGCCCTTTTACAAAAAAAAAAGATCAGAATATTATAATTTTGGAAACAAAAAGGCCAGCTGTTCTACATAACTTCTTGCCTTCTTCTGCTCACAGCATGCAATGCCCATGTGGTGGTGACGTAGGGATTATTACACATCCTGCAAGAACTGAAAGATTCTCTTCCTGAAACAACTTTAACGTGACAGTTCGAGGATACCAAAACCACATTTCAAAATAAAATTCAGAAACTTTTTATGTCCAAAACTGTCACTAATGATGCATCTTTGCAACACCACGACGGTTTCCGCAAGCTTTTAACGAAGGAGGTAAGTCCAACAGCCAAAGCATCACACACCACCGTACCTGGTTCACAGCATCCATGGTGATGGTGGTCAGTCTGACAACACTTGTCCCTCAGAGGCATTTTCCGTGCACAGGACCTACTTCCCTTCTACATCCAGCAGCTCGCTTCTGCTAAAATAAGCAAATTAACTGTCACCCCGAAGAACAGGCAGCTCGCACAGCGCTAACCTCGCACACCCACTTCCTACAACGGCACCGCCGGCGCAGGCCGGGAGGCAGCGGCACCCTTCGCGCAGAAAGTTTCCATTGTTTACAGCAGGTCTCACAACGCCCTCTGCAACGGCCGCGGCC
>VWZZ01008323.1:433938-489195 GCA_013399095.1 Psophia crepitans
CTGCGGGAGCAGCCACCGTCACCTGAGGTGATGGCATCTTTGCCCTGTCTCAGCCTGGTCTGCTCCTTTACAGTTAGCAAAAATCCACCAGTTGTTCTAGTAAATTCACTATGGAAAAGGTTTTCAGCACCTGGAGGAAAAAGCTGCTTTTCTGAGAGCGAGCTCTGTGATACCTGTTGCAGGTATTGGCAAGAGGACGTCGGTGCGCCGTAGCGAATGGCCAGGCAGCTGCTGTCTCCAGAGGCCTTCCAAAACGTGTCTGTGTAGTCCTGTGCTCTCCTCTTGGACTTCCCTTAGTAGCTTGGCTTGGTGAAAAGGTAATTGAAAAGGTAATAGTCGGGATTTGCCAAAGCAGAGGGTGCAACTAAGTCATCCACTTAAGGAGAAGCTGCTGTCATTTAAGGAAAGCCTCTTGTAAGGAAATATAAGGAGTAAGCACGTTGTTACAGAAAAATAGCTGAAAGGTGGTACTAACACAGAATCTGTTAAGCTTTGGCTTGTGATAGAATCACTCCTTAAGGGAGGTGGGATTCATGGTTGCAGGCAAAGTTCAAAGTTGAACCTACTGTCCATGTTAGAACAGAATGTCATACTCGCACTGTTTCTCCAATCAGATAATGAGAGAGGTTTTACCATCTCTGACCATCGGGTTTTGAGCAACGTAGTCTTCTTTTAAAACACGGACACTCATTTCACCAAAATCTTCCATTTCCAAAGCAACAGGAGGCCAAATTCAAACTCCATAAAGTCCATTTGAGTTTTGGTTAATTAACTTGAGGCACCCTAAGTATCACTTTGAACAGCCTAGTGCCAAGCAGCACCCTGACTCTGGAGTACAGCAGAAGTCAGTTGAAACTTTCACATTAGGCATCCAAACGTAGGTCTCTGCCTGCGTCCAGAGGTGCTCTCATCTTCCGTGTAGCTGCACTCTGAGCTCTGCTGCGTTACACACAGGAAGAGGTTTAAACTCCACCCAGCCGGGTAGCTGTGTTCAGCCTGTGTGTCATGCACTAGGATAAACCTGTGAAGCTCATGGCTAATGGAGCGCCAGGAATGCAGCTGGCAACTCTTCCTCTGCACAACAGTCTAATGATTGTAGCACTTGCCCGAGAAGTAACAAACTTGGGGAGTTAGCGCTCCCCACATCCTGGGAGAGGTTCAGAGTAAGATCATCCGTTCTCGCTGATGCCACTGTGTTACAAGTATCAAAGTAGAGTAACAGCGTCTTAATTTTGCATCTTCGTCATTTACCATGACTATTGGTAGCCCCATTACCAATATCATTTTATTGAGTAATCAAAAAAAAATAAAGAGAAAAGCAACCTGCAAATCATAAACCATGCAATGGAAATTCAGAACTTCTGTCTGTATTTCAAGTGGCTGAAGAGGTTAGAACAACTTTTCATGAGTGCCTGAATACCACCAGCTAGCTCAAAACTGAAGCGAATGTAGTCATTGTTCATTTCCTGGTAAACTCCTGGCAGAAAGAACTGGAGTAACAGAAGTCTGCTAATCTTTATTGATTTCCTACAATCCCAACCATCATTCCTCTTTGTCTCAAAAGGGAGATGTTTCACATGTTTCCAAAAACAATCATCCAAATGTCCGCTCCTGCATCAGAAAAGTCTTGGCAAGCCCTGGTGTCTTCAAAAGTGGGCTATCCAGTAGTAGTTCCTCCACCTCTTCCATGAACTTTGCTGCTAAAATCTAGTAAAATTTCTGAAGATCCAGCTTGTTTGTGGGGACAACGCTTGAACATTTAAACAGTGAGAAAAGGAATCCAGTGCAGGTGAACCGCTACGTGTAATCAAGAATTGGAGAGCAAAAGTGCCTGCCCAAGTCAGTGGCTATGGTGTTCCTCAATTCAGCACCCCAGTGAAGCATTTTTAGCATGCCACCATCCTCTGAGGTCCAGCTCACTGTAGAATATTTTACTGTAATAGTCATCTCACAAATACTGCGTTACCTTGGCATCAGCTTATGAATGTCATCTCCTGTGTGCAAGGATCAAAGATGAGCCAAAGCAAAAGCTTATTAGTGTTACTTATGCCAGTTCTATATTACTTCCTTTTCAGCTTCAGATAAAAACATTATTTCTTACATATCATACAGACGATTTTAGATACAGGTCAAACTTCATATAGAATTATAAAGCAATTTAGGCTGGAGGTCATCTCACCCAACTTCCTGCTCCAGAGAAGGGCTGTCTTCAAAGTCAAATCAGGTTGCTTACAGCATTGCCCTGTCAATTCTTGAAAATCTCCAAGAGTGGAGATTCCATAACTTTGGGCTGCTTCTTAGAATCATAGAATCATAGAATTCTTCTCTGTTTAGCCACTCTCACTCTGATATTTTTTTTCCTTCTGTTCAATCAAATTTTCTTTTTTTGCAGCTTGTCCTTTTCCTGTTCACATCTGAAAAAATCTGGTTCCACTTTCTTAATAACCCCCCACCCAGTGAAGCATGGGGATTATATCCTCTCTCGATGTTCTCCAAGGTAAAGAAACTGAGTTCCTTCAGCCTCTGATGTCATATGCTCCAGTCCCTGGAACCATTTTGGTTTCCTTCTTCTGGATACTCTAGCTTCCAAGTATCTCTTGCATACTTGGGAACCCAAACTGGACACAATATTGTAGATGTGGCCTCACCAAATGCCGTATAGAGGAGAACTGTAATTTCCTTCCACCTGCTGGCTATACACTAGTTAATGTTGCATGGTATGCGGTTAGCCTTCATTACCTCAAATGTGCAGTGCTGACCCTTGTTCAACTTTCACAGCTCCCTTTTTGCAGAGCTGCTACTTCATTAGTCAGTCTCCAGCCTATGCCATTGTATGGTTGGTTGGGTTTTTTTGTCCCGCCTGCAAGACTTTGTCCTTTCAGTCCATTCTCCAGCATGTTCAAGGTCTCCTCATATGGCAACCCTGTCCTCCAGCACATCAGCCACTCCCCCAGTGTCACGTCATGCATGTGTTGAGGGTGCGTTCCACCTCATCATCCAGGTCACTGAGTATGTTAAACAGCATAAGCCCCAATGTTGCTCCTTGAGGTACGCCACCCACAGCTAGCTGCCAGTAAGGTTTCAAACTACTGACGGCAGCCCTTTTGACCGTGACAGTCCAGCCAGCTGTGTACCATACACACCTACCTTGTAGTCTTCCCACCCAGCTATATTTGGGTTTGGCTGGAGAGATGCCACAAGAGCCCATGTGGAAATCCTTGCTAAAATCAAGGTAAATGACACCCTCTGCTTTTCCCCCATCCACAGAGCTCCTCATTTCATCATAACAGCCAGTGAGATTGGTTAAGCAAAATTTGTCCTTCTGCCTTCTCCAGTTTTAGTAATTCCAGTTAAATGAAAGTTAAGTACTCTACTATTTAGTTGTTGTGGGGGCAGCGTTGGTTTTTTTTGGAGAATGGCCAAATAGCAGCTGAAATCTTACTCTGTCTTAAACATGTTTTCATAACTTTTGTGTTCCATTCTTAGGGGAGACAGGAAAAAATGAGCAGTGTTGCATGCATATAGGAAGCTCAGTAACTTAGTTGACCTTGTAACTTGTTTGTGCGTGGAAGACCCTAATCTGTATATTATGTTTAATGCATCGTATAGTTTATAACGTAACCAGTTAGTGATGTGGGCAAGCAAATGCACCCAAATTTTGACCAGTGAGATAGCTAGTAGTGGGCAAAGTGTCTCTGGTACGGATAACAGTTTCCAGCACAGATGGGGTAGTTCCACCTGACCTAGCAGAAGATGTCTTCAGGAGGGTACTTGCAGAGGGAAATCCTTTCAGCCAGTGACTGGCTATTGTGTGTGAGAACTTCGTATCAAGGTGTCAGAGATCCCAGTAAAGCTCACTTCACAACACACTGCTGCAGTTGTTCATCCACAGGATAGCTGGAACTAAGATCCAATTTGAGTTTCACGGTGTAAATGAAGAACAAGCAGATGATGTTGCCTGACTTTGAAAAATTGAATATTTCTCCAGTAAGTATGAATGATAATTGGAATCTGTAAATACCTTATAATAAAACTTACTGAATAAAAACGGTGGGGCAGGAACTAGGGAATTTTTTTGTCTTACATAGATAAGAAAAGATTCAATTAAAAGAAAAGATTTTTAAAACAATAGGAAGTCATTCTTCACACAATGCATAATTAGCTTGTACCTGGTGAACATGGAAATTCACAGCTAAATCCCACAGTGTTAAACAGTGCAAGATACTCTTCCATATAACAAAGATAAGGATGAAAATCCATTTTATGTAAATTCTAGGCATAAAATAAATGGTTAAGGGAGTTTTTTGAGTTTAGCTTTTGTTCTCTGGGTAATGTTCTCAACATAACCAGACTTTGAAACGACGTCTTTGTTTATTCATTGCCTTTTAGATGATACGGAACTGGTGAGATGTTCTGAAGTGAGAATTCTGTTACAATGATGATGATCAAATCCTTGTTTAATTGTTTCTCTGTTGTGGTTAATGGCTTTGAGAAATCCAAACTTCAGAACAATTTCTCTTAGTTTCTGGCTTGTGCTTCCAAAATGTATAATGAAGGGTTCTAGCAAGGGAGGTAATTTTTAGTAGAGGATATTGAAACATTATCTGAAATAGTTGTGATAGTAGGTTTAGTGTCCACTGAGAGGTTTTGTTCTGCCAAAGGGCTGGTAGTAACACCTGCTGAGATGCCTTGCCATCTGTTTATACATCTAAGAGCTGTAAGATTTGATTAGTAAAACTTTTCCTCATATGCTGTGACCACTGATATTTTTTTCTGTATTTGGGATGCATTTTGGATGAAGCACCTGGCTTCACAGTAGTTTTTCCTCGGAGAAAATAATTATAAGTCGGAATGAATTAATGCTGTGATGCTGCACTGCGCAGAGTTCAGTTTCGCAGAGATGAAGGTAAAGTTGCATAAACTCTGAAGGATCTCACATGTAATGTGTACTAATCAAGCAGTGTCATAAATCACAGTCATAAAGTTTCACGGCAAATACAGTTATTCCAGCATTCCTTAATACATCGCTCAGTTTATCTTACAGATTTGATGTGGCTTCATCTAGTGTTCTCACTGAAGGCATCCCGTGATGAACTGTACATTCATAAACTCCAGATTAAATAAAATTGTAGGCATAGAATTCTGAGAGCAATTCAGATTGTTTCAGGCACATTAAGACTCCTTCGGTAGAGTCTCTATGTCCACGATGGCCAGATGGGTAGAGCACTCACCAAGGAGGCAGAAGACCTTGATTTCTAAATCCTAAACTACAAGTTAGAGACCCCTTTTGTAGAACACAAGGCACAGTTCAGTCAGGAATGCAAGAGCTGGGAAGGGGGCTAAAGAGAGGTTAACAAAAACAGGCTGATCCTATTTGAGAGTGCGATTAACTTGGGGAGGGGGAAGAACAATACTGAGTTCTGTTTGCAACTCCCAGTCCTGTTTGTTTCTTTATATCCAGTGATGTTTAAATGGGAAATGGGTAAACAAGTCTTTAGAGCACAGACATGTTGACTTTTAGGTAAAGGTGGGACCACTTAGACAACTCTAAGTTGTATTTTCTTGGGTCAGTCATTGCAAAAAGTACATTAAAAAGTTTTCTATGCACTATTAATGAAATGATGTGAACTAGTTCTCCTTATGCCATTTTACAACCCAATGCAACTTGCTTACAATATTCACAGTTTTAAACTGTGAATATTTATATCCCTCATGTTTTTAGTTTAATCTTAAAATTAAATTCAGTTATATTTGCATCAAATTTACATTTGCATAATTGCAATATTTACACTATGCTTATACCTTAGCCTTGACAGTATCTTATGGAAAATCCCTGGGCTAGAATAATTCTGAATCTCAGTCAATATGAATTCCAGTCTAACAAGCATCTGCATCTTCATGCTCTGTTCCTCAGTTAACACAAAGCTTCATTACCCTTTTGGGATAAAAATAAACTGGTATGTGTATTACCTTACCCACAATTCAGTAATTTACAAAGTTAGTAAAACTCATAGTTAATTAGACTTCTCATGAGGTCTGATTCCCTTCTATGCTTTCTGGTGCACTATCATAAAGTTTAGCAAAGGGAACAGTTTGCAGTGCTGCTGTCCCCTAGGAGATCTTGTCATCATTTGGTCACAGATTCAGCCTATTCTGGTATTTTCCCTTTACACCCTTCAGCTTAGATTCTCGGTTGCACAGTAACACAGCTTCACATGGAGGCAGGAAAAATTTTCTGCCCTGGAAGAAAATGAGCTAAATATGCTCATGATTACAGCACTTTTGTGGAAAGCATGAGCTGGTGGTTCAGCCTCCACCATGGGAACTGGAATTCAGGTTTCCCGTTTCAGTGCTGCACCTTCTTCTGACAGCGGTTTCTGGCAGACAAGTTAGATAGCATGCAGAGTAAAGTCTGTGCAGGTAGAAACAGCTGAGGAGAAGAGCTTTGGCAAACTGCAGGTGGTAGGAAGCGACCATTGTAATGCACCACAAAGACATTCTGAATCATCATATCTGTGTGGCCAGTAGCCCTCTCTTAGAAGGAATAAGGAAAAAAAAGTGTAACTGCATTGAAGACGTAGCTTGGATAGTTTTCTGTGGGATTTGGGCACTTGTGCCACTGGAACTCAGCCTCAACTAGCCAAGAAGTTCCAGTGTTCTCATTTCCTCCTCATGGATCACTAGCAAGCACAGTATGATTTGCAGTTTGTCTTGCGTACCTTTCTTTAAGAAAGGCATCATGCTGTGTAAATATTGTGCCCATCTTTCTTTTTGTTCCCTTTTAGTTTACTATAACCTGTGTAGCTGGGTAAAAATTATGCTTCTCACAGTACAGATAGTTTATTTAACAAAAGAATTAACCTAGTCAAATATATTAGGAAAAATTAAAGACTTGCTTACAGTCTGATATAATGAATTTGCATCTTCTTACCACATTCAGTTTTCATCCAGTCCAGTGATTTTTTCCCTGTACAGTCTTCCTGTAGAATGAACATAAAGTTAATTTAATTCATGTTCTCATCCCTGATTAATCTGATTAATACAAAATACAAACAGATATGCAACACAATGTGATGCACGCTTTTAGAAATTATTTAATTGAGACATATTTTAAGGATTTCATTATACTTATGACATGGACTAGGAAATGGAGGAGAGTGCATCTGGACAGGCAATCTGAGGCTGAATGCAGACCTGGTCTAGCATGCTGATTCACAAGATGATCATGTTCTGTACCATGTAGTGTATATAAAAACTATTCGTATTTATGTATCTATTAAGGTTTAAAATCTGTATAAACCATTGCCAGCTGTCTCTTTCTTCTGTAGGTGGTAGCAAAGGATGCAGACTATCGAAGACTGAAGAGAGAGAGGAGGGAAGAGGAAATAAGAGAATCCCTGATCCTTTCAATGGAAAAGATAAAAGAGCATACTCCTAAAGTTATTGCAAAATGTGCTGGTGAAGGGAAGGTACTGGAGAAAATTGGACACGGAAGAGCAGGTGATATCATCTACCTGGACTTGTGCAAGGCATTTGACACTGTCACGCATGACATCCTTGTCTCTAAACTAGAGAGACATGGATTCAATGGATGAACCACTTGTTGGATAAGGAATTGTCTGGATGGCCACACTCAAAGAGTTGCAGTTAATGACTCGATGTCCAAGTGGACATCAGTGATGAGTGGCGTTCCTCAGGGATCAGTACTGGGACCGGCACTATTTAACATCTTTGTCGGCGACATGGACAGTGGGATTGAGTGCACCCTCAGCAAGTTTGCTGATGACACCAAGCTCTGTGGTGTGGTCGACACGGTGGAGGGAAGGGATGCCATCCAGAGGGACCTTGACAGGCTTCAAAAGTGGGCCCATGCAAACTGCATGAAGTTCAACAAGGCCAAGTGCAAGGTCCTGCACGTGGGTCAGCACAATCCCAAGCACAACTACAGGCTGGGTGGAGAATGGATTGAGAGAAGCTCTGAGGAGCAGGACCTGGGGATGCTAATTGATGAAAAGCTCAGCATGAGCCGGCAGTGTGCACTGGCAGCCCAGAAAGCCAACCGTGTCCTGGGCTACATCAAAAACAGTGTGGCCAGCAGGTCGAGGGAGGTGATTCTGCCCCTCTGCTCTTGTGAGGCCCCACCTGGAGTACTACATCCAGCTCTGGACTTGCAGTCCAGCAAGTCCAGAGGAGGGCCACAAACAGCTGATCAGAGGTCTGGAGCACCCCTCCTACGAGGACAGGCTGAGGGAGTTGGGCTTGTTCAGCCTGGAGAAGAGAAGGCTCCGGGGAGACCTAATTGCAGCTTTCCAATACCTAAAGGGGCCTACGGGAAAGCTGGAAAGGGGCTGTTTATCAGGGAGTGTAGTGATAGGACAAGGGATAATGGATTAAAACTGAGAGGAGATTTAGACTGGACATTAGGAAGAAATTCTTTACTGTGAGGGTGGTGAGGCACTGAAACAGGTTGCCCAGAGAAGCTGTGGAGGCCCCATCCCTGGAAGTGTTCAAGGCCAGGTTGGATGGGGCTTTGGGCAACCTAGTCTAGTGTAGGGTGTCCCTGCCCATGACGGGGGGGTTGGAACCAGGTGATCTTTGAGGTCTCTTCCAACCCAAACCATTCTATGATTCTAAACACAACTAACCCAAGCAGCATAGAAATACTGTTTCATATAAAGGACTACAAATGATGAATCACATGATGAACTGAAGGAAAAATGAAACGGTGCATGGCCTAATGAATACCGGAGACAGACAGCTGATAAAGTACTCTACATATGTGTAAGACAGAGGATATCCGTATAAATGAACTGAGGTGCAGCTCTGCCTGCAGTGGGAGACTGATTGGGTTTCTACACTCTGCCTGGCTCCACTCAGCTTGTGGGAATGTTGTAACATGGAGACCCTGAGCACTCTGTCAGAATTGGTGGAAATTTTCAAGAAGGTTCCAAAGCTATTGCAAGACTCGGAGTGACAGAATGTGCAACAGCATAAATCTTGCTTCCTTAGGAAGTGAGGCTAAAACTGTGGAAAAGCAAAAGCAAAAAGAGATGACAGATTTACGCAGACAGACAGTTGATTGCCACTACATTAAAGATAAATGCAGTTTGCAGTTGTACTTCAGATTAGATTTGCTTCTTGGATAGCAGTACATGGCATGTCTAATTTGGACTAGCAATCCAAAATAAAGGACACTTCCATTAAAATAAAGTCAATGACAATAAACTAAAGGTACAAATTGGGAGGTACGAAGCACAACACAAATCTGGACAAATGAGGCTGTACAACAAATGTGATAGATTGACACAAGGCTGTTCCTATTTCAGTGCCCAAAATCCATGAATGCACAAGAAAGATATACACTAAAAAATCAGGAATCAGAAGATTAAGAAGTGATGACAGAAATATTCTTCAACAATAAAAGAACTGGGCAGTTACGTCAGTAGCAACATATTTCAGCAGCCTCCGTTCAAGTTGGAATTAGACAGGAATGACAAATAGTCTCAAGGAATCAAACCTCAAACAGAGAATGAATCCCTATAATGAGCAGGACTGATCTGCTCTGATGCTGACCTGCTGGGTCTGCCTTTCACATCCTGACAGCACCTGCGTGAGTGAAATTTAGGCTAATGAAACTTAACTGAGATTGGCAGAGGATATTTTGGCAAAGGGTATTTTGTCCATGAAGTCGTGCATCATAGCTCTTGCTCAAACTGTTCTTATCCCACAGCTTTTACTATTTATTTTTTTTAATGTGTTAAAGAAAATGTTGGCATCCAAATCAGCATTTTTTTCATTCATCAGCTTGGCACAATTTTCTGATACTTCCTCAAAAATAACTTAGGATGTGATATTTAATTGGCGATTTAAAATATATCGTCCAAGCACCGTGCCAGCTGCCTCCCATGTGAATTAACTGTCGTTTGCTTCACTTGTAATGCATCTCCTTGAACTTGCTGCACAGTTAATAATCATATTGTATGAGACAGTATAGATACTAAAGAATAGTTCTGAAAACCTCGTGAATTTGGTCTTATTGCTAGTCTGGTGTGTCTCAGTTTTCACTGTCACGTAGAGTACGTAGCATAGCCTACATACAGCTAGTGAATTCCATTAGTTATGTGCAAGGGAATAAGCTACAGCCCATAGAGGATTGTAGTAGGCTGGGGCAAAAGAATAGTTGGATTCCATTAATTCAGCACCGACATTAACTCATCCTGTATTATAAAGACGCAAACATTGGACTAGGTTAAATGCAGTATTTGTAATTGAAGAAGAGGAAAAAGACAAGCCAAGGATATAACAAACCTATCAGTTTACCTTCAGTGCCCTCAAATACTGAAGCGAGTAATGGAAGACACTACCATTAAGCCTCTACAAGATAAAGGGGATATGTGAAAGCCAACATGTACCTGCCAAGTAGAAATCATGACAAGTCATCTGATTTCCTTCTTAATGAGTAATTGGGCTTGAGAAGAAGAGAAGTGGAATCTAGCAGGATTTCAGGAAGGCTTTTGATGTTTTCTTGTGTGGTGTTCTCATTTATAAGCAAGCTAATGTGACTAGAAAATCACATGCAAAGAGAATTTACTGTCAAACTACAAAATTACAGTCAGACTCTATCGTGGTCCAATATCATTAAATATGTTAACTCATAACCTGGTATGTTTGTTAAATTTGTAGTTGATTTCAAGCTGAAGGATCTGCAAGCACATAGAAGGCCAGTTTGAGAATTTAAAATCATTTTGATTAATTCAAAGAATAGTCTACAAAAAGAAGGTGTTTGGAAATGTGAAATTCTACTTTCAGGTAAGAATAGACACTATGTGGGTGGCATGCAAGCATTAACAATTAAAAAAATCCTACGGAGGAATAAGGTAAAGATGATGCCAGAGTGTATGTGTACATGAATCTCTGTGAATTGTAATCCTAAATAGAAGTATAATATTAGAGCTACAGTTTATCAGATTACCAGAATAGTGACAGTTATCATAAACTGCTAAAGAAAATAGTGAGGTAGAAAATTATAAAAACGAGAGACCTCAATTATTTGCTGTCATGTGATTAAGATGCCCAGCAATCAGGAGGCAGGTGTGAATAGGCCATCTTGAGATAGTAAAGTTATGGCCAAAATAAGACGAGACTTCTTCAACAGGAACATTCAAATTTTGAGAATAAAGGGAAAATTTGAAACAGGAAGGTAAAGGAAGTTTGCATTGGATTGGAGACTTTATAAAAACATCATGTTATAGGCCAAGAGTCAATGAATACCCTCAAATATTAAGACATCAGAGGCATTAAAACCCAAAGCACTAGTGTGATTAAACCACAAAGGAAGATAGTAAAATATAGAAATACGTTCAAACAAAGATGTAGTCATGTCTGAAACAGGAAATAAACAGAAGGAGAAGCTCTAGGAACTTAAATGTAAAATCAGAGATAAGTCCAAAACCACTATTTTGAGGAAGCCCTAGCTAAATGTGCAAAGCCATCTTAACCACATCGAAAAGAAGCAGCCCACCAGACCATTAGTGGAACGGATCAGTGATCACAAGCAGTGCTCAAGAAAGATAAACTATATCAGAAAAAGCTAAATTATTTGCATCTGTTTTCATTGAAGACAAGGTCAGGGCAGTTCTTAACGCCATTCTTTGTCAGTGATGAGTCTGAGGAACTCTCTCAATTCAAACTATTAGTAAAAGGGTTTAGAACAAATCAATAAAATTAATCATACTAAATTACTAGAACAAGTTGGCAATCATCCCATAGCTGTAAAGAAATTCAAACATGAAATTGCTCAGCAGTGGTACCTCAGTACATAACCTGTGGTTTAAACCAGCCTCTTAGGGCCAGAGTTGCCTGGACACTAACAAATGTGACACCAAGCTTAAAACAGGGTCCAAGAGAAATTCTGGATGCTACTGGCCCATAAATCTGATTTATATTTTCAATCATTTTTCTTTCTACATAATTAAATATTACACTAGTAGGTACATGAATATAACGTACTGGCAAAGAGTCAGCACAACTTCTGTTGGGGAGTCATATCTTACCAGTCTATTAGAGATCTCTGAAGGAAATAAGATAAGTGTCATCTGATTGGTATGTTTTTCATACTCTTATCAAAGACACTCAAATAAGTTACAATGTCATACGTAAGTGACAGTGTTGACCCTGGCTGACGTCCAGGTGCCCACCAAAGCTGCTCTGTCACTCCCCTTCCTTAACTAGACAGGGAAGAAAAGGTGTAATGAACAGCTCACGGGATGAGTTAAGGATAGGAAAAGGCTGTTCACTAATTACCGTCCCGGGCAAAACAGACCAGACTTAGAGAGGAATTCAGCTAATTTATTACCAAGCAAACACAGAGCAGAGCAGTGAGAAATAAAAACAAATCTTAAAACACCGCCCCCCACCCCTCCCTCTTTAACTTCACTCCTCATCTCTCCCTGCCCCCCCACAGTGGCACAGGGGAACAGGGATGGGGGTTACAGTCAGTTGATCATATAGGCTTCCCACGGGGTCACAGCCTCCTTCAGGTGTCTTCACCTGCTCCGACGTGGGGTCCTCCATGGGCTGCAGGTGGAATCTCTACTCCCCATCACCCCTCCTCCATGGGCTGCAGGGGAACAGCCTGCCTCACCGTGGCCTTCACCACGGGCTGCAGGGGAATCTCTGCTCCAGCGCCTGGAGCATCTCCTCCGCCTCCTTCACTGACCATGGTGTCTGCAAAGTTTCTTACATCTTCTCACTCCTCCCTCTGGCTGCAAAAGTTCCCGCAGTTGGATTTTTTTCCTTCTTAACTCTGTTATCCCCAAGGCGCTGCCACTGTCCCTGATGGGCTAGGCCTTGGCCAGCAGCAGGTTCGTAACCCAAAGCAGTAAGATATAAAATTAAGAATAAAGTTAAATAAAAAGGTTTTACAATGACAGTAAACTATCAGTGGAGACCCCCTAAGAATCTGAGGTAGAATCTTTCATCTTTAAAGCAGTCGTATACATGAGGAAAAGGAGTGAATTGTGAAAGGGCAGAATTTTCATGTGATGAAGTATTATGCATGCTAGGCAAACATAAAACTGACTGGAAAGGAATCACAGAGATCTCAAAATACTGAAGGACTTTTCAGTCAAAACAACCAAATTAAATTGTGACAAATATAATGCCATGAACATGAGGTAAAAATACTCTAATTACAAATAAAATCAAATATTTCAAAAAAAGGTCTGGAACCACTGGAAGTGGGGAAAAAAAAAAACCAATAAAGAGAATGTTAGAAATTACTAGGAAATGGGACAACCAAACAGAAAATCCTACTATGTCACTATGTCAACTCATCTTTATCCTCCTTTTGAACACTTGATATGGTTCTGATTATATGTTCTCAAAAGAGTTGTTACTGAATTAAAAAAAATATTAGAGAGGAAAATCAGTCACTGAGATTAACAATGGCTTCTACACAAGGGAGTAGAAAAAGGACCAAGACTTTCCGTGCTTGGAGATGAGATGATAGAGAGGGATATTATATAGGTCCATAAAACTGTAAATGGTTTAAACAAGATGAATAGGGAGTGCTTATTAATTATTCTGACCTCACAAAAACTCAATGAAGCAAGTTAAACATTAATAAATCTTAATATAATATGTAACTAAATTGTGGGTTTCATTGCCACAGAATACTTTGGAAACTAAAACTACAAATGAGTGCCAAAAACAATGGATAAATGAATGCAGCAAAGTCCATTTATAGCTGTAAAACATGATGTCCAGGGAGCTCTTAGGCTGAGAAGATGGAGCGGGGTTAGGATCACTGTTGTGCTCTTCGAATTTTTGCATACTCTCTTCGATTGTGAACATGGTTCTGGGTAGCTCAGCCTTTCAGTCAAGCGTGACAGGCCACAAGTTCTTATCAAATTCAAATTTTCTAGACAGAAGTTCTGCAGAAAAGTTTATTGGGGATATTGTGGATGAGAAAGAGTCAGAAATGTCATACTGCTCCAGAAAATGAAAAGCATCGAACACTTAAGTATAATCATGAATATAAAGGAATATTTCTGTTCAGCTCAATGCCAGTAAATACTTAGCTGGAAAACCAGCCAAATTTTGGCATTGCATTTAAAAAAAAATAAAATCCAGAAGAAATCTGTAAGTCTGTAAAATGTAAAAAAAGCATGACCTATAAGAAACATCAAAAGCATTACACATCTTTAATTTAGACTGAAAACTTCCAGTATGTAATAGGGAGCATCAAAGAAGGAAGAAAAATTGTTCACCAGGTCATAAAAATAAAGAAGAAAATGTAGAAAGCTTAAGTTGTTGCAAAGATTTAGGGTAGATCTTAGGGAGGATTTTTTAACAGGAAGATCCCAAGCATTGGTGTAAATTGCCTAGGGAAGTGTAGAATCTCTATCATCCTAGGTTTTTAAGACATCTGTTAGATCTGTTTCCTTACAGTTTGAGTACAGAACATCCTGATTTGGGGAGGTTGGTGGGCTATATATTCATGCTCAACATCCATTAGAGCCCTATTTTTTTCTGACACTTGAGGAATGACTTGTCTGAAATGTTTGTGATAAATTCATACTATTTTGACTGCATGCTGGCATGCAGCTATTCGTGCTGTCTTTGTGTATATTTATTTTCTTTCTCACTCCATCTCTAATCATCTATAATTTTATTTACATGCTCAGCAACTGTTCCTCAGAGTCAAATTCCTCTCCAACAGCTTGCCACTCACTGCTTAGTCTTATTCTCTGTATTTTTTCATATTTCCCTAACTCATTTTTCAAACAGCCAGTGGTGATTTGTTCTTATTTTTCTAAGGACAATTTCAAATTTCCTTTTACTTACTTAGTTTTAAAATCACAATATATAACAATCGAGCATGTTATACTAAGATTGATACCACCCCCTTATTCAGTATATTCTCTCAGGAAATACTTATCACTTTGGTAAAAAGCTCAGGTCCAGTCACCCACATATTTTGTTTAATCATGCTTGGGGCAGCAGGACTTTTTGTTTTAAATTTAGTGCAAGGTGTTGGCAGCATTTATACACTAAGGTTAGACAAGGAGGCAGGGAGCAGAGGTGACAAAGATCTAAATGTGATTCTTTATCCCTGGCACTAGCAGCCGCCAGCTGTGGTTGTGCTGTAGTGGATCCATACATCCAGACGGGAAGAGTGGAGCCTGAGCACGGCACCTCCATGATGGCAGGTTCTCCTCTGCCTAGGGAAGACTCAGCCCAGGCAGGTGGAACCTGGGCAGGCACTGAGCTGCTGAATGGACACTGCTTTTCTTCCTCCACAAAGCTCTGAAGCCTAGCCTGTCTAGACTGAGCTAAATCCTTTCTTACAAAGAAAATACGGAATGAATTTGCAGCAGGCTAGTGCTCATGCTGTTCAGTGTGCCTGCATCCACTGGCTGGAACAGGTAGGATATTTTGTAGATTCTGGGTCACTAGAGAAGAGCACACAGATCAGCATGCTCCAGGCAGGTTTCCTGACTATTACTCATACTAGCAGAAGCAATAGTAGAAAAGTTCTGTAGTAGAAATGAGCCACATAATGCATCTGAGGAGGAAATGAGTCTCCTGCCTTCCTTCACAGCAGAATACCTGAGGTACCTTTTTCAGAATCTTCGCTATCAGCTACTAATTTTGTGTGCAAGGCCCTTAAAGGTCATCAGTTTTTCAAAGGTATTTATCCCCACTTTCTGAAAATCTAGCCCTGAGAGTCGAAAAAGGAGTCATCCAAAATCATCCATATCTGCAACAGTCTTGATTATTATTCAAAGGAACAGGTGTCCATTCACTCAGAGCTATCTGCAGAATCAAGATCTGAGTGAGCAACGTCATTTTTACAAATTCCCTTAAACCAGCAAGGTTATGGTTTTGCACAGAACTACGTGGTGGATAACAGTTCTGTACCTGTTCTATTCCAAAGTGATTATTTCTAAAGCCACAAATATTTTTCATTCTTAACTAGACAAAAGCCTTCAAATGGCTTGGGAGAAACTCGCCTCCTGGAAGCAAAGGCAGGAAAAGACATAATCTGCAAGCCCTTTAAATTAAAACAGAGAAATGTGCCCAATGTGAGGGAGACTACTCATGCCTGGTGGAGTGACTGGGAGAAATCTGGGCTAACTTCATCAGTATCGTAAGTGAGCCATCAAAGTTTGAAACTTTTTATCGTTCCACCTAGAAATCTACTAGAGAATCAGAAGGACTTCTTTTATAGTCATCCCTCTCAATGTACGTAATCCTTTGACATGCTTAATGTTCCTTGATTACATGTGCTGTTTCTCCCTTTTGTTGATTGGCAGTGATATTGTTGTGCCAGAAGAGGTTTAAAGTTTTCCTAATTCACTCCCTTGTTGCAGCCAGCTAAGATCAAGGTCTTTGACTGTCTTCTCTTTGATTCTCGGAAGTTCGGTCTATTTAACCCTATTGTTTTCACTCCTTTTAAAAAAAAATGGTTTTCACTTAGATTTCCTGTAGATGTCTCATATGGTTTTATGGCACCCCTTCCTGTCCAGCAGCACTAGCCAACCCTGCAATCAGCGAAACACAGTATTCTTAAAGAGCTGCCCCAAACAGCTGGCTCCTTTCATATGTGCCCAGAAAAAGCTACATCTACGCCAAAGCAACGCTTCGTGTTAACTCTCAAAGGTGATAAATATTTTTATTGTGGTTTTTCCCAGTTAGTCCTGAAAGGTTTTTAACTTTATTTGCTATTGTTTAATTTTACATTATTTTAACAGACTAACAATATAAATGTCAGCCCTGGTGTTGCCTGATTCTGCTGAAAAATACTTACAGAGAATGTAAAAAGGCACGAAACATTTCCATGAAATGTCTGTTCATTACTGGAGCTATGCAAATAGAGATTAGTAAGTAACAACACTAGAAAAGTAAGTGAAATAAAGAGAGACAAAAATGCTCCTATACTTTTTGGCTACTTAACTTTTTCTCATTTACTTCTCATAATTCCACCTACTCACTAGTCTCTGTAGTTCAAACTAAGAAAATTGTTAGAAATGTAATTTTAAGGGAGAGAAATACCTTTGGTCTTCTGCATACATCACAAAATTATAAAGTATGTGTGGACATAAGAAGAATTTCCAAAGCTGATTTTACAGTACGAAACAGCTTTGTCTACGCAGTAAAACAGAATATGAAATTATCTCATATAATTTCTATAACCTAAAATTATTCTACAGTTTAAAAATTAGATTCTAAACATCATCTGCTTGAGCCTTAAGCTTAAACCTGCAAGAAGTGCTGCAGATATTAAGCATAAAAGCTACATGAAATGAAGCTAGTATTCACCCAGGGCCTGGCACGCACTCAGCTCCTTCAATGACTGCTTCTCCAATAAACTGTTTTCTCCTTGTTGTACAGTGTAGGCCAGGCCCTATTTATTGTACACAGTTAAACTCCTGCTCTGAATTACTAACTTTCTTAGAGGTTCTTCCATAATATGCATCAGTACAGGAACTGAATACTTCCCAAACATTTATTTTCACAAATGAGATTAGAGATATCATTCTCTTTCTTTTACTATGAGACACACAGACACTGAGGTCAAAAGTATTTACTAATTTTGAGTACTTGGTTTGAGACTCTTACAATTTTTCAGTGTAAGCAGCATAATACTGACTTCACTAAATTCAAAGTGCATTTGTTAAGTTCAGAGGTTGCTATGAACACTCTCTCAAATGAAACTGCAGTATTCCAAGTCCACAATCCAGAAAACAAATACAAAACTGATGACCATGTATGATAAGAGAAGCCTAGTTTAAGGTACCTGCATAGTATCTAATTTTGTGACAGAAGCAGAAAGTAAACATAATTCTCCGAGGTTGCCCAATCAGACCAATACAGGTTTTTTTCCTCCTTCTCTTTCCTTTCCATCACTGCCTCCCACATCTGATTGCTAATTCTCTGCCGTTTACCAAAAGAATACCCAACCTTTTGGATCCTATGAACAATGGCGGTTGAGTAACAACACCTGGAGGACTCTGGGATGATTGACAGGCAAGAGATGGATTCCTAAGGACCCCATCAGTCCTCACAGAATGGGTCTGGATTAGGTTACAGCAATGATTATCTTGGTTTTATTTCTCACCATGCCAAGCAGTTGAAGAAACAAACATCTTCAAAAACAAAACATTTCTGCCACTGATAACGTAAGAGCTACACAGCCCATAGCCCAGAAGACACCTTTGAATGTTGGAAATCCTGTGTATCATTGAGGAATTGCTTGTCCAGCTGTGATCCTCTGTCTCTAGGCCATTCTCTTAGCTTTTCTTTTCATCATCTAGTTCTAGTCTGTCTAGAGAACCAGTCCAGACTTCCCAGATACTGCTGGTGCATTCTATGTCACCCCATCGCTCAACACAGTCTTGGTTTCCCCTCTTCTTTCACCTCGCAAGTTCAGCTGGCCTGGTTGTCCCCTGCACACCCATTGTTTCTGTCTGTTCCCTTCCTGCACCCCTTTCAGATTTCTACTCCTGATCTATCAACATTTGATTCATGTCCTCCTCCACGTGATCGAAGGATAAATGTTGAGAGCATAAGGGTAACAGCAAATGATAGTTGACAACAGTGAACCTTGCCCAGAACAAGTTCACTCTAGTTCAATAGGAACTACCACTTCAGAAAAGTTCTTCTCAGGTTGGGCCTGAGATGCCCAGAGCAGAGCCTTTGGGAACTTTGGCGAAGAACCTTAGGCACATCTCTGATAATATTGGCAGAGTGGCAGTTTTTCAGTCTGTAAGTTGACCAGCTGCGAGCAGACATAAAGATCAACAGCATACCAAATTTCAAGAACCCTGCATCAAAGTATTAAGCAGTAGAACTTCTCAAATCATTGTCAGACTTTTTTAAAAAGACAAAAACACGTAGTTCTCCTTAGCCTTGTTACTGGGATTAAGATTTTTGTTAGCCAGTCTTAGGCAGCAAATTTTGAGCCCAAGCAGTTAATATTTGCATTGTGATAGAGAAATAAGGCCTAGATGTTATATATAGGAAAATCTCAGACAATAATATTGTAAGAATGGGGAGCGAAGCACATCATTACAGAGCCAGGAGCTTCCCTAATCCTATCAGCTTCTGTCTCCCTTTCTGCTTCCACTGAGCTGGAAGGTTGCACAGTAGGTTAGACAAGGTCCAGGACCGTGCATGAGCTATGAAGTGACCTAATGAGGAACAGAGGACAAAGGGAGTGTGCAAGGGACAAGGACTGGTTGTCTCTCTCTCTCTTATGATCAAGGGGTTTCCCTTTGGTATGAAGTAGCACGAACAAGTAGAGTATGCCCTTATGGCAGCACCTGGAAGAAAGATGAAATTCAGTTCCATGGGAACTGTCCCAAATGTCATCTGTGTCTTAATTCTTTCCTCTCTTGCAACTATTTCTGTCTCCCGTCAGGGAACTTGAGCTAAGGTTGTTTTTCAAGAGTCCAAGTTTCCTGACTAGAAACAGAAAAAGGAACCTGCAGAGGAGAGAAATGTAGGAACAAGGACGAGCTCTTTCAAACTGCATTCAGAACCACAGAACAACTAATCTCACGGACCCCATTCCCAGGTGAGTCCATAGGACTTCACCTATCTTACACAAGCAAAGGCAACTCACTCAAATTCAAGATTAGCATAAAAGACCCAAAATTGTAATACAATCCCCCAGTTTTCTTTAACTGCTTAAGAGACGCAAAATCATGTTCCTTATTCTCTCATCTTTCTTTGCATTTAAGTGTCTGCATTCACTCACAATGCCAAGGACCTGTCATCATTTTTTATTCTGTGCTAAAAAATTCCAAAAGGAAGGAGCCAGGCCTGACTTTAGGTCTCCACGTTCTTGTCAGAAGTGCTAGACATTACGGTAGTAAATGATGTAAAAAGAACACAAGCATAGCATCTTTTACCTTTTCTTTAAAATAATAAAAAACTCTAACTCTTGTCATTTTTAAATGGCCATCGTAGGTACCCCACTCCAGAAATGGCCAGGCAACACTCTCCTGCAAACCTGACTTGGGTGCATACTTTCTTGCAAGGTGAGGGTCTTGGGAACCTCCAGTTCAGCTCTTTTGTTTGCAATCCAGTGCCATGTGGTAACTGCTCTGCAGCCCAGTCTGAGGGGCTCAGACTCCTTTGGGCTGTTAAGTATCTAATGCATAAATTTTGGAGGAACTAGCCATGGAAAAGTTAGCCTTGACAAGGTTGGCTGTAAACAAGATTTCTGAGGAACAGATTCACAAAATTACGCAGGAGCAAAAATTGCTCACGATTTAATTTAAACGCATCTATCATATATGTACGCTTTAAAATCTAATCCAATTTTGAAATTGCCAAAGTCCCAGAAAGTCTCAGCTAATGCAATTGAGGTAGTTTTGTTGTAACACTTCTGAAAGTTAAAATGTTATGTACCATAAGTTAAGGTCATAGTGTTGCTTCTTAAGGTCTTATTCTGATCTTAATTTTGATTTCTGTAGATGCATAGAAATCTGTGTGTCTAATTGATTGAATTCAAGAACTTCTCTTTTTTAAAACATCCTTTCACACACATTCCATCAGGGAAAAAAAGGTGTTGTTTTTTTCTCTGTTCTTGCTACTTTATTTTTTTAAAATTCCTTCACAAATAAAGTCTCCTCCTCAAAAGTAGTTTGTCCTCTGGACCTGAGTTCTGCTGTTAGCTCTGACAAAGACTCCTCATGTGTCTCACAGGCAAAGCGGTACACTCAGCATTCATTCTTCAGGAAGCTATAGCCTGCCAAATATGCACAAGGACCTTCTCTCCCCATCCCATATAAAACACTACCTTTTTCCTTCCATCCATAGAAAGCGAATGACTGCAACCTCCACTGCTTTTGCAGACTGAATGCTACAGTGGGGTGGGGTGAAGGGCACCACAAAGGTTGCTGCTGTCACCAAGATAAGGGGAAAAGGGGCAGAGCAGCAGAAACTGGGTCTGCTTTGAACTGCAAACGCAGGAAGGAGTGTTTAAGTGTTTGGAAAGTTTTTGCTACTCAACCAGCCTTTCCCATCACTTCTGAGAAAGAAGAGCAGGCATATGGAAATGTACTGCATGGTAGACTCAGTTCGCGGGGTTTCTGTTGAATTACGTTGATCGGAGACAAAAAAAAACCACTTGTGTATGCTTGATTTGGTAATGTTTGTAAAATGCTTTGAAATCCTGACACACAAGAGTTACTTGTTAATATCCACTAGATAATGATAAATCATGAATGGATATGCAACAACAGGCATAGCAGAAGCAGTAGCTGGTGTCTCCAATGTGATGTCTTAGTTGTTAGACCAGGGAGTAAAATTTGTATGCAGTAGAGTACCAGCGAGGAGGCTGGAGGTGCAGAAGGAGTTGGGAGGGGACACAGCCAGGACAGCTGACCCCAACTGACCCAAGGGATATCCCATACCATATGATGTCATGCTCAGCATGTAAAGCGGGGGGAAGAAGGAGGAAGGCGAATGACATTCGGAGTGATGGCGTTTGTCTTCCCAAGTCGCCATTACACGTGACGGAGGCCTGCTGTCCTGGGGATGGCTGAACACCTACCTGCTGATGGGCAGTGGTGAATAAATTCCTTGTTTTGCCTTGCTTCTGTGCAGTGGATTTTGCTTTTCCTATCTATTCTATTCTATTCAACTGCCTTTATCTCAACCCACGAGTTTTCTCACTTTTACCCTTCCAATTCTTTCCCCCATCCTGCCGGGCGGGGAGTGAGCGAGCGGCTGTGTGGGGCTTAGTTGCCAGCTGGGGTTAAATCACAACATGTACTCATAAATCAAAATTTTTGATTTAAAGGAATTTGTTTACATCATATTTTGCAAGTGAATAAATAGGTAATCAATACTTACTCTTTTTACTGTTTGATTTTTTTTATTTTTTTTTAATTCCACTGCTATATTTCTTGGAAGTATTTCAAATGACAGATGGGGAATGTTTTTCAGTTCTTTGTTGCACTCTTTACAGTCTAGCTCTTTGGCCTTCATTGTAGAACCAGAACAACTATTTGTTTTGGGAAGGGCAACAAAACTGGTGAAGGGTCTGGAGCACAGGTCTTATGAGGAGCAGCTGAAGGAACTGGGCTTGTTTAGTCTGGAGAAGAGAAGGCTCAGGGGAGACCTTATTGCCCTCTACAACTACCTGAAAGGGAGTTGTGGTGAGGTGGGGCTTGGCCTCTTCTCGCAGATAACTAGTGACAGGACAAGGGGGAACGGCTGCAAGTTGCACCAGGGGAGGTTCAGGTTGAAGATGAGGAGAAATTTCTTCTCAGAAAGGGTAGTCAGGCATTGGAACAGGTTGCCCAGGGAGGTGGTGGAGTCACCGTCCCTGTGGGTATTTAAGGAAAGGTTGGACACGGTACTGAAGGACGTGGTTTAGTGGTTAATAGGTGTGGGGGGGGGTTGGTTGGACTGGATGATCCTTGAGGTCTTCCAACCTTAATGATTCGATTCTATTCTATTCTATTCTATTCTATTCTATTCTATTCTATTCTATTCTATTCTATTCTATTCTATTCTATTCTAATTTTTTGAACAGAGAAACAGGACCAGTAGTTTTAGCTACATGATTCAAAGATAAGTAGAACTGTTAAAATATTTGATATAATTAGGCTCTATTATTATTTGATCAAATTTTGGTAGTAGAAGACTTTGGCTTGCACCAGCCTAATAAAAATCGGTCCCTTCCCAAAAAAAGATGAAAGAGGATAGAACCAAAACCAGAGATGGTTGCTGACAGAGAGATGGGACCAGGAAACAATGAGGCAGCAGTTACAGCACACTAACCTAAGTGCCCAGTCTTTTAGCAGATATTATGCAAAAGAAGAACTTTGAGAAGGAATTTCTAGCTATTGATGTGTTTCCAGATATGCACAAAGATCTCCTTCCCAGCATGTGGGGCCAGTGGAACAAAACAAGTAAGGTGCTTCTCGAATATCTCAAGAAGGGAGTGCTGTAGGCTCCTATCACTCATGAGCACAGGTAATATCTGCATTTTGGTAATGAATAAGTGAAAGCTGACTGGAAAATGGTGTTAACAGCAATAAGTAGGTTCTGATGGAGAAGGAACTCTCAGAGAATGGTCACATAGTCAATGTCACAAAAATGATCTTTTGGAGGAATGCAATCAAGAAAAGGCAGGCTCAAAATCAGGAAAAGAGAACTCTATCAGAGAAAAATGTATGCTATTATCTTACAGTACAAGTTTATCCATGATTCTCACCAGAAGAGGATATACATCAGAGAGTCTTAGGGAAAAAAACTGCAACTCATACATAATGTTTTGTATAAAGGAGACATCTGATATCAGGTTGTGTTCTGTGAGATGAGAAGGTGGTGTTGATTATAGCAGTACAAACGATAGAAGGGAAAGAGTTTGAGGGAAAGACTAAAAATCTTGTTCGACTTGAACTGACAGTCCAGGAAACACAGGAGACATATCCAGTATGCCTTAAACTGTAGAACATTGAAACAATGATGAATGAGCTCCTTACAGAAGCTTCCTGTGCTGCAAATAATTATTTAAAACCAGTTGAAGAAAGGCATTTCCAAAACACCTAAGATACTAAGGAGAACTATTACTGTCAAACTGTCACCTCCTAAGAGCTCTGGGATATCTCCTCTAAGTATTAAAAGTAATTGCTAGTCATGAAACAAATGTCGAAGGCCTAATTTTACATGACTGTTTCAAGCCAAGCTCACAGACGTCAGGTTGATTAAGTCAGTGGAAAAGTGCCCAATAACATCTGAGTATAATAACTCCTGTTAGAAAAAGCCAAAATGTGTGGTTTCAATCGTGGTTTTAATAAGATGTTTTATGTGAAATTATTGTGATACATAATGTTATATTAAGCTAAATTGACCAGAATCTTTTAGTTATGGTTGTGCTGGAAGAGGAGTCCTGAGTATGTGTTTAGTCTCAGTGCTGTAATTCAGACCGGTACCAGAATGAAACTGGAATGGGCCCGTTGCTGAACGTGTCCTGCACAGACAGGGGAGTCTGCACTGGTAAACTGATCTGCGCAACCAGGACTTATAACCAGCACATCTCAGAGGCCACCTTTGTTAAAGACCGAAAGACACCACCTCTTGAAAATGCTGCTTTTGTGATTTTAAGCATCCACAGTAGAGTTCATTACGGCTCCTAGGAACGTTTTTGTAACTCTTCAGCTAACGATAGCTGGAAATGTTTTTTAAAATTAGATTGTAAAAGCTTGCCAATTAGTGAATGTCAGGTTCACAATTAATGTATTGTATTTCTAGAATATCTGAAATCTAATGTTTGTCACCTATGCCTACTCCAAAGAGAAAGATAATTTATGTTGAAAAAAAATAGAAAAAAGTAAAACAGATTACACAGGAAGGAAAGGACAGAATCTGGGCTACGAGTAACTGCGTTTTCTTAGATGGAATTGTACATCAGTAGGTGTATTGGGATGCTGTACTTTACCAACAGATTGAGGCAAACTGAAGCACACTGGAAGGCTGTTGCTTCCATGCCTAACTAAACATAGTAGCTATTGAATTAAAAATAAACAAACAAACAAACAACCAAACAAACAAATAAATAAATAAATAAATAAAAGCCCCACCAAACAAACCCACAAACCAACCACCGCAAAACCATTGACCCATAGGCACCTCTTCCTGTCAGGAGAGATTCTACAAGCACATCACAGAGCAAAGACAAAAAACCACCCAATCCCAATCCTTGGAAAATATTACAGTAAACTGTATAAATGGCTTGGTTTTATTTTGTTTGGCTTTTATTTAAGTTCACCATTGGATAGGATTTTACTGCTCTGTGTCTGCATGCAAAGGCTGGACACAACTGCAGGCCGCCTGCCTCCCTGATGCACTGATCAGAATACTTGTTGGAGGTCAGTAATGGTGATGCTCAGAACTCCAAAGGCATGGAGATACTGGAAGACAGAAATCCTACCTCCTATCCACACCAGTAAGTATAACCAGCTGGCACGAAGAGGTACGCATATGGTATAGGGATATACGCTGGAAATAGTACAAGTAGTGCAGACCTATCTGAGGGTGGATTTGCAGGGGGAAATCTTTCCTGCCCTTCATTGCCAGCTATGTGACACAGAGCAGGCTATGCAGCCCCTGCCCATTCTGCATCTGCATCTGTGCTGTACTAATAGTCACTCAGCAGGAACAGCAAAAAGCTTAAGGATCCCTGGGCGTCATTGTAACAGAGTAAATATGGTGGTGAAAATCTGCGTTTACATTGCGGGTCAATGTGTATGGGCTGTAGCACGCAACATCTTCACAAATAAAAGACAGCTGATTGTGTATTTGCAAATGACAGATTTTTTTTTCCTGCATAAATACATTACCTGACATTTATGCCAAATATGTTACATACTCATGTCGAGAGAATAGAGCCCATCTGTACTGCAGAGATGTAATTAGCATTAATTAATATGTTCACATTGTCTGGTGTTCGTATATTTTGCCCCGAAGTCATAAATGTGGCATGGCATTTAGTAAGGCAGTATTCAAGAGCCTTCATCTGAATTCCAAACATTTGGATTTTCTGATGCTTTTAGTGCCCCTTCTTATTAACTGTTTCCTAGCATTTATGGAAATGGAGTTCTGCTCATTGCAGTGTTTGAGAAATTGGTGTTCTTTGCAAGATACTGTTATAGGCAAACAAATTTGTTCTGCAATTGATACTCTAGCATAAAAGTAGACAGTTACAATTATCTTGGGCACAGACACAGTAACGAAGAAACTTGTATTTCATAACCATGAAACAATTAACAGCAAATGTTTGAGTAGGTTATTAACAAGGTGGAATAAAATCTGCTCATCCAAGCCATTTGATAAACATCTATATATTAATTGAAAGGATATTGTGAGTCGTTCAGGAACAAATGCACATCATCTACAACAGCACGGTTTTTACCACTTCTGTTTCAGCAGAAATCCTCAAACCAGTGAACCCACTTGCATGCCCTGCTCATGACCAATGGGCATTTCTGGAAAAGGTGCTCCTGTTCTTATGAAAAAGTTTTATAGGACTGTGAGACCCTCTACTACTGCTTTTTTTTGGTCACTGCAAACCTCACTTCTGGTGTCAGTCATTCTGACTATTGGTGCATAAAAGACATCCAAAGTACTTTGCACTGAATTTCTTTGGTGTGAGTCCTTCAAGTGAGTTTTAACGCTTTTCAACAAGTCATACTGTGTGCACCTGCATGTATTTTTTGCATAATTTTTTATAACTGTTGCTCCCATCCCTCCATTTCTGAGGGTTTCTTCTCACCCCTGTACTTTTAGCTGTAATCTATTTTTTCCCTTCGTTTGGTGCTGCTTAACAAGCATTAACAACAATAGCTGAAATTGCTGGGTAAGTATTTAAGTGGGTAGCTTTCACAGAATTACTGGCTGATTGCCCAGATAACTGGCTAGTTACCTTAATGGTAGCTTAGTACTTCTGCAGTGAAGGCGGCATCCACAGATCCAGCAGAAGCCGTGGATACATGAATGGGTTAACTAGTATTTTAAGCTGTTTAAGTTTTTAAAAGCCACCAACATGATTCAGCCTCTAGAAACAATATGGCCCGGCTCTAGCAATGGCAAATTTACCCTTGGATGAATCAGTGGCAATTTTGTCACGTATTAATTGTATGCCTTTCAATACACAGCCTGTTTGTTTCTCATGCTTTCAGATGCACAGCTTTATTGTGAGCAGCTGTCACAAGCGTAATTTTCTCCAGTTTTATACATCAATTTATACACTGTTCACGTGTCCATTAGTGCCGTAACCTTGATGGGATTTGGCTGAAGGTTTTGAATGTTCCTAATGCTCATTTAGGGTGTGACCCCAGGCACCTTTTTCTTGGTAGCAATGAGGCTGTAAGGAACCACCTTCACCAGCATTAGACATTTATTTAGTGCAGTCTCAGCCTTGTGCTGACCCAATGGTTTGGAAGGCTGCATGTCAAACTGGACCAGTTCAACTGAAATATACTTTGGCAAGAAGAACGTCTATACAATTCACTAATCTAAAAGCTGGAACAGGTTGGCCAGGGAAGTGGTTGAGTCACAATCCCTGGAGGTATTTGACAGATGTGTAGGTGTGGCACTTAGGGGCATGGTTTAGTGGTGGGCTTGGCAGTGCTGGGTTAGCAGTGGGACCTGATGATCTTAAAGGTCTTTTTCAAACCAAATGATTCTAGAATTCTATGATTCTAATCTGTTTTACTGTAGGAATCCCAAAACAAGTGTCACAGCATGAGTGAGGAAGCAACAGAGGATGGGAAACCATTGCATGGATATACTGTAGAGGAATAGGTGCACGGTAAGTCTGTGCAGATACAGGTACTGAGGTTGTACCACTACAAGGGCTCGTTTAATCTAACAGCTGAGATTTTTGAGCTGCTAATCAAATGACTCTTTGGAGCTGTATGATCACAAAATGTGGTCTCTCTCACTTTAGCAAGGCTGGTGTAGGTCACTGATATTTAGTCAGAGTAGGTAAGCTGCCTGGAAGAAAGTTAACTCAAATTTATCTGAACTGAATGTTTCAGTAAAGATCAACCTTAAAACAAACCTTCTGAAGCAGGCCATAGGAAATGCATCACTTGATTTTTCACCTGTCTTTTCATTTGTGGTACAATTTAGAGAGTAACACAATTTTTTGCCAATCCTAAGAAACAGAGGGGAAAGAGACAGGGACAAGTTGTACCTTTAGGGCAGCCAACACTTTTTTTTTATATTGGAAAAGGAGTATTTTCTTCCTCTCAGCAGCATCTTTATTGGCATCCTCAGGGTTTAAACAAGGTGAAAGTCCTTCTTAAAAAGGAGTAATACTGTATTTTTCTTCTGGCTTGAACAGAGTCCACATGGCTAGCGCATAGACAGGGACAGTTCAAGCCATTGGACTGGGGAAATACCTGTGGCATAATTTTATTGCTGTAACATAGCGAAGAGAAGAGCAATACCTCCTGCATGAACTTTGTTAGCTTAGTCGCTCAGGCACAGTAATAAGCTTATTATTTGCCTCTTTGTGCTCAGTTATGACTGTGTCTTGCATCGATAGGTGGGTATCAGTGCCTCCAGAATAAAAATGTGAATATATTAGTAGAAAACTACACACTGAGTATGTGGAGAGTGTTATATGCAGAGCTTGTATACACAGAGCTTGAGATATTTTGCCATTTCAATTTAAATTTAGTAAACCTCGTATTTCAACTTGGTAATTTTGTTCATGTCAAGTTTGAAGTATTACTTTCAACAGATTTCTGAGTTATCCAAGAAGAAATAACAACTGAGCAATTTTCTGAAAGTATGAAAACCACAGGGTTCTCACAATATTCAGATCATTAAAAATGAACCCAATGGATTTTCTTTTAACTTTGGAGAAATGTTCACAGCTGAGTGAACAAACATAAGAATTTTCAGCTTATATAGTCACATTCTGGAAAAATTAAATTGCTGAAAATGAAAGAGTAAAAATCTAGGACGCCTTTATTTAAAGGTTTGTAACTGCAACACAAACATCGCAATAAATCACATGCAGAAAATGAAATGTTGCATATCAGCTATTCTAAGTAGGCCTGTTTCAGGAAAAGATACGTAAGCTTGTACATTACTTCAAGGTTATGATAAGATCTTGCTCAAGCTAGACTACTGATACTTACATATGCAAGTGTACACGAGCTACTGTTCTTAAATGGAGTCATAATTATCTGAAATTCTATAAAATAATCACCTCTTAGTTGCAGGCCCACTAATGCAAATAGTCATTTCTACAGTAGAACAAAGAAATCACAATGTAAATGAAAGAAAACACGTAATAAAAATGAAATTTTAAGTACATCCACATGCAAGATGTTTATCAAAATGCCTTCAAGTCTCTGTCTTGAAAAGGAACAAATAGGCAAAGTTGCTCACAAATGTGACTTTTGGTTCTCTTACACTGTAGAAGGCTCAGACTGGAACTGACATTCAATCTCTACTTCTTATCAGTAGTATAAAATATCTGCTATACAGGAAATTACTTGTTCAAGGAGTTTTCAGAGCTTTTGTTTGATACCTTTAGTGTAGATCAACAATTTCCTTGCCAGCAAGGATGAGTAATTTTTGTGTGTCCTTTTAACATTATCTCTGAAAATCAAAAGCTATAGGGGTAATATAATATGCCTAGACTTCAATATTAGGCATCAAACCTCCTTGAAAAAGATGGCTGAAAAAATTACTATTTAAAAAAAATTATACAGGTTTTTGCCTGAAGGCATGTATTTTTCCCCTATATTTTTAATGACGTTTTCAGGAAGGGAGTGAAGATGAGATTGTGCTTCTCAAAGGAGAAGCCTAGCTTGACAGTTGTCCAGGGTTATTGGGGTTGGGTTTTTTTCATTAAACAGAAAACAGAACTGGTGAGGAAAGCATGAAGGCATCATATTTGCGTTTAAATGTCTGCTGCCCCACTGTGGCTGTTTATAGTGTCTCCTGAGGTTTTCAAACAAATGTTGTTAATATCTGATTAAATTTACATGATATAAGGAGTTAGCACAACGTAAATGTGCTGTTTGAATCCTACGTAATCTCTCAAAATTTAATCTAGATCATAAAGAGGTCACGTTAGGAGTATTTCAGATGTAAAACACACCACAGCAGTAAGCAGAAGCAGCAAGAGGCAGAAGCAGTTGTTGTGACATCCTAAAAATAAAAATGAGGCTCTAAAGTGCAAGGAGAAGTAATATCCTTCTTTGGTTTTGAAAAAGTGCCTGCAAATTTCCAGCCAATTTTTTATTTCACATCTAAAGGAGAATTTAAACATCCAAAAGCTCACCTGTTTTTTCCAGCTATATCAGTGGATTTAATAAAAGTTCTCTTTTCCTACAATCTGGTCCATTCGTATATAAAGCTCAGTTTGAGGGATTCATTTAGACCCTGGCATTTGCTGGCTCGGAGTAGATATTACCACAGACCTCTCTGGTGGCCTGATTTGTACAAGGACAGTGGAGGAACCAAACTGGGAGACTAGGAATGGTCTGGATGGCTCCTGCCAATTGCTTCAATAGAGGGAAGGACCTGGAATCCAGAGAACCCCTGAGACAAGCAGAAAGAGAAAAGATTAGTCCTGGGAGGTACCCAAGAAGTATTTTTTTTATAATATGCTTCCATGTTAACGGCTGGTTTATTACTTCCATCTGTTAAAAAAAATCTCTCTCAATTACTCACACTCCATCCTATGAGGTGCTGAGTTCCTTCAATGCTTTCTGAATGTAATGAGTACCTGCAAGAAAGGGCCTGGTGTTTAAGACAATCCACTGATTGTTTCTGCCCGCAAGCAGCCTCTTTTCCCCTACTACAATGTGCAATGTGCAGGGCTCAGACAATACTAGACACAACATGACTCCAGGCCAGCTGGCCACATTTTTGTGCATATCCACTGCAGGAGTCAAACTCATTCTGTGGTGGGAGCCGAAAGGACATTTTCCGTTAGAGTCAATGAATCAGGACTACGAAGTTAAGCATAATTTGAAATTTATGGAGCATAAACTCTTACACTTGGCATTGCCTGGAACCAAGTCTTGATGTATTCCATGGCTGCTGCTACCATCTAGGAAAGTGCCTTTAGCATGTTTTAAATTTTATTCTTTAAAGGCTTTTCCTAGCACTGTTTTACTGAAAAGCTGTTTTACTTCACTGATTTTGTCTGTGCAAATTCTGAAAGTGCTGTCCTCAGCAATACAGCCTTGCTAGACCTCACATCTCAGGTGCTAGCTGTAGATATTCCTGCCTAATTTTTAAGACCAGAATAAGACAGAAATGGTATTCTCAAAAAGCTGTCTGTGAAAAAGAAGCGCACAGAAATATTAGACAGCTCTGTCCTTCTGTGCAAGTGGAACAGTAATATTTTGAAAGATAGATGATATTATAGCTCCCTTCAGGTTCTTTAAAATTATGCAATGTGTTCTTATGCTGAACCCTTGTGGAGTTTATGTTTATTTCTCATATTTAGCTTCCCAGCTGAATTTGAGCCAGCCATATGTATAAAATCATCATGTATTTTTATGAGTCGCACACAATTCTTTGAAGCCCATTTGCTGATTTGCTGCTGTATTTCTGTAAATCATGCAGCTCCTAAAGATGTTTATCATGTGGTGTATTGCGGACAGTACAGGTTTCACAGTGGGGTTCCTAGTCTAGGATGGCTCTTAATCAACATCCAGGTAAGAAAGGTTTCATAAAGCCGTAGGTCTCCCTGTCTTGGACTGTGTTATTTTTAGTTTCTCAAAAATGCCAACATCCTTTTAAAAGGCACTGCTGCAATAGATTTACAGAAATTAATCCTGCACACTGTCCAAATTGCTATCCCATATCCTGAGTATGAAGATAAATTCCTTTAATTTGTTTAAAGCATATGAGACATTCCCATCATTAAGTTCCATTTGCTCTTGCATTATGGAACATTTTTATTTTTTTTTATAAAACAGGGGAGCTGATAGCTTTAGAGAGCACATCTGTAACTGAAGTCACCACAGCCAAGATATTCTGTATGCCATGGGCTTTAGCACCATGGAGCTGTATGATGCATTCCTGAATTAAAACAGAAAAAGGGGCCAACAGGGAAACAGCAGGGACTATTAAATGCCAATGAAGATCTGTATTCATTATGATTACTTGTCAGACACGAGCACAGACAGTATCTGTAGTACATACAGCAGTAAGCACATATCTTGTCATCCCGGTTATTATACGACTCCACAAAAGGTATAGCTACAACATCACTTGACTGTTTTGACACAAGCTATCACTCATTTACACACCCTGTCACTCTTCTACTGATAAGCAGTACAAATCTAGGGAGTGTGATGCCTCTCAAAGTCCAGTTTGTTTCCCCAAACCCGAGTGACTGAAGAGATTCTGTGTTACTATCAGTAACAGAAAGACAGCTTTATTCAATAAAAAAGTGTATCTTCTTAGAATATGCTCTCTTCCGAATGACAAGTAATTTCAATATTTTTTTATTTTTCTTTTTTTTTAGTAATATTCATTGGTTTAACTGTTTATGAAGCTTTAAAACCACTTACAGGGGTAAATCCCAAACTAAACATCTTGGCTTGGAAAGTTACAGACTAGTTTCATTAACTTCAGTAGGATGAAGTGTTTACAGCTGTTCACCAGAGGTGAAAGTTCTTCCTTAAGGTATAAATGGACTCACTGTAATATGAACAAAGGCGATACTGCTGACGCAGTAAGGAGTTGTCAGGCTGAGTGGAAAAGCAGAATACATTATTTGTAAGCTCTTAATTAAAACCCTGTATTCCACCTTCTCAACTGGTCAGTTTTTTATCAAACCCTAGCATTTTTCAAAATCCAGAGGAAAAGATTCAGTAATACTTTGCATTTCAGGCAGTAAGTTTGGCCTCAGCATACCACTACGTAATACGATCTGTAGTAAAGTTTCTATTTCTGGATACAAGCAATTAGTTCTTTTATTAAGCAAGTCTTTTGTTAAATATCCTCCAGCCCTTTAACTAATAAATCACACTGAGAATCCAGCATCATTTTTAATTCTATCAGCATAAAAAGGCCTTGGCGCAAAAGTGAAGAAGTTAGACAGGTAGGATTTTTAACTTTTTTAATGAAAATTCCATGTCCAAAAGGACAACCAGGCTTTGAAATAAAAGTTTCAAGGCCAATATTTGCATTATTTATACCTGGAGTTATACTACTTATACCAGTGGAAAAATAGGTCTGTAAAACTGTTGCTAAAACCAGTCTTTCGGAGGACTGTACAAAGTTATATATTTGTAACTGTAGTAGCCCTGTAGCATAATCTTTCTTCTAAAAGTCTACGATATTTTGGAGAGGTGGGTTCAACCACTTCATCAAGTTTTTCACTATCTAAAGAGAGTATCTGATTAGTTGTTTCTTAGATGACATATTTCGTATGAGGTTGATGTGTAAGGACATATTCATCTTCTGTATATTCATGTCTCCAGAAGGCTCAAGACCTCTTCTTCCCTTCCCAAATGTGTCTTTCACAGGGCAGTACTGCATCTCCTTGCTTTCCCATTCCTCCCTTCTTTACTAGAAAAGGTATCTAAAAAGAGAAACAGAAATAGAAATCAAGAATTACAAACATTAAAAAATAAAATCCCATACAGATTAAAAAATGGACCACCTACCTCATGAATCAGCCCTACAGCAGTTGTTCTGAAAATAGCCTAGACTCAGTATCCGGGATTAAAGGACCTGGTCTCTTGTTCCTGCTTTCTTCTGTGCACCAGGAAAGTAAATCTTTCTTCACAGCTCTTGATTTCGTTGACATCATATGGGGATTTTCAACATGGAAATTTTCTTGTCAGTAGAATGCACCAGTAGAAGTTACCATGTTGTAACTTCCAATGGGGAAAAATCATATAGACTTAATAGTGGAAAGGCATTTCCTTATTTGCCATGTATTTTGTTCTTTGAAGTCAAGTCTTCAAATAGTCACTCGACAGGACCAGGTGCGGAGGGATTCACACAGTAATCATTTTTCAGAATTTCTGGTCACTTGCAAATCTTGCACACGTAACATTATAAACCTGAAGAAGTCTCATAACTCAAAAGGGAGAATATGGTGGAAAGTACCCACCTGATGGGAAACATGGAAGATCCATCCAAACCACACTAGACCCTCGGTGTATGTAGATTTTTTTACATTTCATAAATAGCAGTCATAAATTTACTTTCTGTGTTAAAGAAAAATGCTTGTTAATTGAAAACATTTTTGACTTCATGAGGTTACAGGTGTGGTGGGTTGACTTTGGCTGGCTGCCAGACACCCACCCAGACGTTCTCACACTCCCCCTCCGCAGCAGGACGGGGGGGAGAAAATAAGGTGGGGGAAAAAAAAAGCTTGTGGGTCAAGATAAGGACAGGGAGGTCACTCACCAATTACCATCACAGGCACAACACACTCGACTTGGGAAAAATTATTTTAGTTTATTGCCAATTAAAATAGATTTGAATAGTGAGGAAACAAAGACAAATTAAAACAACACCTTCCCCCCACCCACGGCTTTTTCCCAGGTTCATCTTCACTCCTTTATTCCCGACTCTTCCACCCACCCCAGCCTACAGGCGGCACAGGGGGATGGGGAATGGGGGCTGTGGTCAGTCCAGAACAGCTCCTCTCTGCCACCCCTTTCTCCTCACACTTCTCCCNTCACCCTTCTCCCCTGCTCCAGTGTGGGCCCTTCCCAGGGCCTCCTCAGCAGTATCTGCTCCAGCATGGACTCTGCACAGGCTGCTGTCCTTCAGGAAATATTCGCCTGCTCCAGCTGTGGTCCTCCATGGGCTGCCAAGGGGGTACCTGCTCCACCCTAGTCCTCCATGGACTGCAGAGTCGTCTCTGCTCCGGTGCCTGTAGCACCTCCTCCCCTCCTCCTTCTCCAGCCTGGGTGTTGCAGGGCTGTTTCTCTGACATTTCTCCTCACTCCTCACTGCCATGCAGCATTTTGCCCTTTCCTAACTTTGTTCTTCTAGAGGCGCCTCCAGTGTGGCCGAGGGCTGAGCCGTGCCCTGTGGGGGGTGGGTTGGAGCCAGCTGGAACCAGCTGTGTCCGGCATGGGGCAGCCCCGGCCTCTCCTCACAGAGGCAGCCCCACCGCCAGGGCCTGGGCACCGACACCCAGCACAACGTGTTGCGTACAAAACTTACAGTTTTGAGAATTAGTAATCTCTTCTGCTGCCAACATGAGTAGCTTCCTTGCCTGCTCAAGGGAATACAGCTTTGATTCAGATGGTGGCATGACGAAAACAACTGGAGAATTAAAGGGCACGAATAATGAAGGATGGAAATACCAGGCTTCGGATCACGATGCCCCACAATATAACAAAGGAAAATTCTAAGAACAAAAGTTGATGTATGTTATCTTGAAATTATAAGAAAATTATATGGTTATATGATCTAAACATTTACCAACCAGAATCAATACCAGTAGAGTGAAACGTGAAGTACATTTCTGATGTGATGGAAACCAGCAGAAAGCTAATAGGGCCTACAGTAACCTCCGTCATTTCAAGTTTGAGCAGATTTGCTCCTGCTAGCAGAGCTAGAAGAACAGGCAGGAACCATGAAAGAAACCTCCTACAAGTTGTAAGAAGTACGCTGCGTATGGTATCTGGGCCTGAGGGTCTTAAAGGTTGGACTCATCTCTCATACATCACCTGTGAAAAACACAAGAACTTCTGATATATCTGTGCTAAATGTATACCGTAATTTTTTTTAAAAAAGGGCAATACTGCAAGGAAAAGAACCTTAGTAATCTTAATAACAGTGAGGCACAAGCTGTTGAAAGGCCTGGTGACCTGCCACTGAACACAGCACTGCACTGATGTTCATGGACACAAAAAGCTGTGTGGCAGTGGACATTGCAAACACGCCGGCAGCTCTCCAGCACAGTCATGACACCCTAACTCCAGCCTTTCCTTCAACATACTGCAGACATTAGGAGAGGTTAGTGAGAGTTTTATATGAATGGGGCCATCATACTAGTAGTGATATGATTTGCCAGAGGAAACCTCTGCAGATATCACTGCTATTACAGCTGAACAAATAGATCGTGAATAATTGGATGGATCAAGCATCTTTCTGTTCAAGAGTTGTTGAAGAGTAGCTTACAGTTTGCTCAATTATATTTGTTATTCAGAGTCACCGAATGGATAATTAAATGAACAGGTTTTGCTCGGAAGGTTGTTCACAAGCAAGCGGTTCATACCAATATCTGCAATTTGAAAAGTCTCAGATTTCATTGCCTATGTGGGTCACGTATTATCGGACCTGACTCCTGCCAGTATGAATATTGCTCTTAGAATCCAGAACATGACATGAGAATTTACTTTACAACTTAAAAATGTAGATTGATCAAATATTCTCCAACATTTTGCACTTCAAAGCCAACATTTTTGTGAACATTCCTGCATTCACAAAATACTGTGGAGAATAATCCCAAAGTACCAGCTTTTTTCACTTTTCTGTTTCAACATATGGATTAAATGTGAGATATTTGTTGAGATCAAATGCTTAAAATTAAGTAAAACAAAGCATAAGAATAATTTTAAAATATCTGAGCAATGATGTATTTTCACTGCACTCGTTATCTGCATGCTGTAGAGACAGTTAAACCCTGAAGCACTCAAATGCAGTGCTTTGACAATTAAAATGATATATTTTTTCCCTCCTACACAATTTTTTTTGAAGCTGTCAGATGTCATTTTCTTCAAGACTACATGGTGTACCTTATGTTTAGGAACAGATAATTTGGAAAACTTCTGAAAGCAGGGAAATGTGTATTTCTTAAGGTCACATTATTTTCAGAGTTTAATATTTGAAGTTAAAATTTGCAGACCCTTCCTCCTTGATGTGAGTCAGATCTTAGGTCTGCATCAAAGCAAATCAGAAATGTAGACGAAGCCCAAGAAAGGAACCAGACCTAATATTATTTTTACAATATGATAAGGAAAAATCCCTAGTCTATGAGGTAATGTAAAATACTGGTGCATTTTTTCTGATTTGTCCTTTTCCATGATTTAGAACAATCCATGTGTGGTAAGAGTAGAGGTAATATCTAGGATAACACCATTAAGAAAGCAAAATAAGAAATTCAGCTTCAAGTTACCAAGGAATGAATGGTCAGCCTCTCCAAGGAGACCAAGGATAAAAAACAGGATAAAAAATACACAAAAAGTAGATTGTACCTCCCTGCTGCATTCTTTTCCAGAAAATTTCTGGAAATGTGTTTCAACTAAATCATGCACGAGTGGCAATAGCCTTACTAAAATGAAACAGTTGGCAACATCAAAGAAAAGATGCAAATGGTGTTAACACAACTGGTGTAATCCCTGCTGCTCCATACACTCACACCATCTGCCCAGGAAGAGTAAACACATAAACAGCAAATCTAAACCTAGAGAAGAGGAAGTCACTTAAGTCAATGAATATTCAAACTGCTGTAACTTTTATCTTCCCTTACTCAAAAAATGTCCTCAGAGGGATTAAGAACAGGAGTTCTGTCTCACCAAACTTCGAATTCCTTACCTTCAGTACAAAAAAGCTCAGAAAAAACCCAGATATTCAGCTCTCAGACTAACAGGCCCCAAGACCTCAAATTAATTTCTCCAAAAACAGTAGTAACAAAAAAGTGAAGCAAAGTTATGATGCTGAGAAGTTCTACATTATGGTTGAATCTATTTCTCCATAAACCAAACTTCTGCATGTTTTTTGTGGAGAATGAAACGTGGGTGACAGAGACCATTTTCTTTCCTACAAAACAAATTCTCAAAGAAACGATACATTATAAATTAAACATATTTCTTTCTAACTCTGACAGAGAATTTTGGAATGCTTCATATTCTGGATTACATTTTGCTTAGTTCTGCTGGGTCAAAGACATGGTACAAAATTGTGCCCATTTTATCTTTCGTTTAGGAAGATGGGGATTTTCTGGGCCAGTCTTAAACCTGGAGAGAAGGAGCCTCTCATTAAGTCTTATCCTGGAAGGTGACAGCAATTGACAGAACAGGTCTGTCTGGAAGTGTTTTCAACAAAGAATTTGAGACCCAAATAGGCCACCTAGCCAACCTAGTTGGCTAGCAAAACCAACTCTAAATCATTTCTCACAGTTGTTTAGCCTCTTCTTTAAAATCTTGCCTAACTTCTATAAACCTCTGTCTAAGCCATACTTTAAAAATCCCTAATACCACAACTGCCTTTGGCAAACTTTCTCAGGGTATATGTATTCTGACTGCTAAAAAAAGTCCTCAATGTTAAATCCAAATTTCTTGTGCTGGAATTTATGGCTGTTTCTTGTCCAGTCTCCGTTGGATAGGGAGGATGCTTTATTCCTTTCCTCTTTACATATTTTATATTTTATCTTTTCCATACTCCAAAACTGATCTCCCTTCAGAGATCTCCTGTTCTTTAAGCTAAAATACATCCCAAAAAAAATTAAAGGACGGAATTCTACCTTTCGGTTCCATCAAGAAAATAAATGCAAGTCTCAAGAAAAGCCGCGATGACATCTTGCAAGCTTTAGGACTTTTCAGCTGGAAAATTGTTATGTCTTGCATCTTGGCTGGTTGCTTTCCTCCTTTTGAAAAACATTTTATTGTTTTAGAAAACAATTTATTTTATTTCTTTGTAATAGAATAACTTTTTTTAGTTCTCTGGTGAATTTATTTTATATATTATGCACTTTTAGTTAGAGGCTCTCTGTTTCAAAACATGTTTCTTCAGATTACTGACATTAATAGACCATAGTATCAAGTTTGCCATGTCACAATCTGCAGCCATGAAAAAAAAGTTATTGTATCACTTATGGAGGTTTATACACTCTAAAAATAGTCAAGATGAAAAGACTTGTCAAGAAAATTATATTAAGAAAGATACATAGGAAAGAAAGTATTTCAATTATAAATAGGTTTAAAAAATGGTATTACTGTTACCTTCTTACAGCAAGAAAATTAATCTTTAAAATATATCTCATCTGATGGAAAGAATCCTAAGGCTGTGACCTATTCAGGTGGGAGTTTAATCTATCAAGACTACATTTAAGCTTAAATAAACCATTTTACTTGCCACTGTAATAGACTAAGAGCTCATGGTCAGTGAATTATGAAGGCGAGTAACTCACTGGAGAATGAACAGTAATTTCTTGAATTGCATTAACTCTCCTGCTTGTATTTGTGCAAGTATAATTCTCATTATAGACTGTTCAGAATATGGTTCACTTCCTAGCACCTAGCCTTCACGTTTCACATCACTCTTCTTTGTGTAACTCACATCCTACAACCTTTTGCATTCTCTCAATTAGTAGGTGGACTCTGCTTGTTCTGAGAACTTCGTGTGCGGTGTTGCCTTTGGAGGACCGCTACTGACACTGCATTTTTTAGCTGCTCCACTGTTAATACCATGCAGATTCAAAGCTGGCAGATAAGAGCAGGAGAAGGTTATTGCTCTTGCTGTTGCTGGAGGCTTTGGGGTCTGGAAGTGAGGTAGGCGGTGCAGCTGATCTACGGTTTATGTGCCGGGTGCTGTGATTAGAGCTATACCCTATGCAACTACCTCACTGACAATGATTCTGGGTTAATTAAGCTGATATCCCGAAAGGTTTTAAAATCTTAATTTCAGGGCATTGGTCTTGGCATTCTCAGTTAATATCTTGCTTTTCCCTTGTTTTTCTCCACATATTGCCTTTGATCTATCTTTCTCAACTTGATGATTCATTTAATTTTTACCTAGCTGATTACAGCCTTTTTAAGGTAGCATGATAAAAACAAAAGAATAATCCAATTAGTCCACATTATCAGATTGCTGACCGGGAACAATCCTATCACTTAGTACTACCTGGGAGCTTTTCAAACAAAACTGAATGGATGAGACAGATCAGGCTTTCTTCTTGATGTGATCCAAGGCCGGCACGTGGACACAGCAGAACAGGAGTCAGCAAGGTGTTGCACTGGTCCCAAAGGCAAATACACGCAGAACCAGCCTAGCTCTGGGGGTGGGTGGCACCCTGAGGGAGGTATCTGTCAGAGCCCAAAACTCCTGGCTACCAGTTTCTAGAGAGTTCTGGCTTCAGGAGACATTGCTTTACACAGATGTGGGTTACTGTCAGCAAGGTGATCCCTGATTTACAAAGCAGCATCTCACAGATCCCACTGTAAATTTGAAACCTGGCCAAAGTCAGAGGCTGGGAATCTACTTTACAACAGACAAGGGACCATCAGTCAGCAGCTTGCCTTTCTGAGAAGCATCATCTTATGTCTTGAGAATTTTAATCAGTTCATTTAATCACTAATTTGAGAAAGGAAGGAAAATGTTTTCTAGAATGTGAATTTCAGAGGGTCAGCTCTTTTCAAGAGAACTTCATGCAAGGCAGGGTGTCCCCCTGCTATGGAGGAGAAACAGGCTGTGGCAGGGTCTCCCAACTGTCTGCCAGTGGTCACCTTCTGTAGATGTCCTGCTGCTAATTAATGTCATTCTATAGGCCTTTTTTTACACAGAAACTTCTCTGGTTTAGTGAGGCAGATGGTCATACAATGGATTAAAGTAAGCTTTCTGCGGCAGCTCCAATTATGGCCTTTCATAAGTTTTGTGTAGATGACTTTGTGCCCTAAAAACAGATCCTTATGTAGTTTTCTTAATTTTTAACCTACTAGATATATTTTAAATAAATCATTAAATCCTGTTCTATGTTAAATAAAGACACATTAAGACATGGAAGGGGCCATGCAAAAATCAATTGGACATATCACACTTACATTTTCAAGCACTTGAAAGGTCAGAAAACATATTGCTGTTAGGAACAGACACAAACAAATCTCCAAAGGGTTGTTCAGGAAATATCTTGGTCACGTGGTGACAAAACAGCAATTTGGACTAGCTGCTGTGGTCGAGCAGGATTAAAGGCAAGGGACTGGTTTCCTTTTCCACCTAACTTCAGGGGAATTTCAGCTGAAACAAAGCCAGTCCCATACATACACTCTGGCCCAGCCACCACTCCTTGAGTGGAGTTACCTATTTCCATTTCCAGTGTGCCACCTCTCCTGAGCCGCTAATACGATGTTGCATTTCTGAAGCGTCTTACTGACTGATTCAGTGGCGGGAGTCTTTAGGGAGAGGCTGAGGGAACGCTGTCCTGTACAATTGCTATGACTTTACCATAGAAAGTCATTATTCGTACATTTTCCCACAAACTGGTGGTTTACAAATGGTCTTACTTCCATATGAGGTAACAGTATGAATAATTTATATTTACTAAGTAAAGATACAGTTCATTCAAACTTTTTAAGGTAATTTTAAGTGTTTTCAATGTAAATTAAAAACTTCTAGAGCTTCTGCAAAAAGTTCTTGTGAAGCTTTTTTTTTGTGTGTGTGTATTAATAGCTATGTATTTAAGAGAATAACCAAAGCAAAAACATCTGATAATTTGACAAGTAAAAATGTGCTGCAGTACATTTCTTCTGGTTAGTGTAAATAAACAGCTACAAGAATACAACAAAATATATAATTTGTCTCAAGATAGTGATTGTACTCCATAAAATTTTCTACAGCAGACATTCATTATTTTAAAATGTTTTCTTAATACTTTGTTTTGGCTTGCAGGGTAATTTTTCCTTGCTTTTTCATTTGTATAACTTAATGTTTTAATTTAATCTTGAATTTCACATTAGAAAATTATGAAACAAACTTGCATCGATAGAGTAAAAACAGTTGAAATAATCAAGTTTTGTACAAAGTAATCAAAAAGAGACTTAAAGAAAATAAAACAGTTGAAAACTGACAAATAATGAGCTAAATTTCTCATATTGCGTTTACATTTTAGGCTAAGCAATAAAAAGTAAATAAAAACTTGCTAGAAGAATTAATGATGCTTGCTTATTTAAATTACAAGCACAATATATTTGAAAATTACTGCAGGGAAAATACATTTCTCTTTCCTCTTTATTAGAAAATTCTTGCCCTGTGTTAGTTATTAAGAAAAATCTGAAAAAAAACCCCAGAGTTTCCTCTATTTTGAGGAATAAAGAGACTCTGTTTTTCACATGCTATGCTAATTATGGTAAAAGTGCAGTGAACATAAAAGGAGGACAAAGGTAGATGCCCCCTGGTTTCAGAAATGCTCCAAATTGTAAATAGTGTTAAAGGGTTTACAGGTCTGCAGAGGATTATTTCTTAGGTGCACAATCTGAAGGACCCAAATATAGAGGATAGAAGAGGGTGTTCAGGCAGACTAAAGAGAACAGAGCTGCTCAGGTAATGAAGGAAAGAAAGAATAAACCATAAGGAAGGAAAGAAAGTATAAGCCAGCCCTACTGAGAACAACAAAACTAACGGACCATGATTTCCTGCAGATGTTTTCAGCACCCCTTTACCGTTTGCCATAACAAACCCAGCCCTTAGCTCTACGTATCCTTTGCAGTATTGCTTCCACTGCAGAGCCAGAAGCTCTTCTCTTCTGCTCTCCTGTTTGACCATCAGCCCCAGCTCACTCCAGTGTCTTCTCCTGCCATCTGGGCAGGAAGAACTCGCCTACTTGCAATGGCTCCAAACTCTTAATATGTAGATCATACAGATCGATCAGCCTGTCAGCACTGGCTGACCAGCTAACAGGCTAAGCAAAGCGGGGAACTGCAACTGCTCTCTCAATGCCAGGCTGACTATATCCCTCTCCTGCCTAGCTGGTGATTTTTGTAAGATGTAAACTTAATTATCTCAGAGACCTCTACAACCTTGTCAATTGTAACTGAAACTGGCAAATTGTCAACATTATTTGCAAAGTACTGGTAGGCAAGCAGGTACGTATGTCTGATTTCCTTTGGAAACCAGGCTAAACCAGAATCAAGTTCCATTTCCGTTTGGAGGATGCATTTCAAAACCTCAGAGGAATGTATGCCTGGAAAGCCCAGTGATAACGCTAGGACCTGGGCAAGGCTATGGTGTGTGCTGTGCCACCAGGCCAGCTCTGGGTGTCACAGCCAGCGCTAAGAAGGGAAATTCAGTCCCTTGCCTTATGTTGGTACTAATACCATATTTCATGTAACTTCTACTGAAACGAATAAGACTGAGGTTATATATTGCATTTCATTTTTTTCATACATCAGACAGAAGTGTGACACATTGCAAGTACTGTTACCATCTTTTTTTATTAAAGTTGAACCTATACTCCCGCTCAGTTTGCTTCAGCATGTCCTATGGAATTACCATTCTTCAGAAGAAGAGATGTGACATCTGATACTGCAGAAAGGATTCAGATGACTGCAGACAGGATGTCTTGCCACAACAAACCAGCATACAACCTTCAATCATTTTCCGTCAGAGAAAAGTGACAGATATTGATGAGGAACATGTCTTTGCTTATCAAGAGCACTACTTTTTTAAGCAGCAGACAGAAAGGGACAAATTTCTAATGAATCCTTCATGCCCTACACCTTCTGCCTTGATGAGCTGTACTGCGTCTGACTCGAATAGAGTTATCTTTCTTCATAGCAGCCAGTATGGGGCTGCATTTTGGGTCTGTGGCTAAGCCAGCATTGGTAAGACACCAGTGTTTTGGCTATGGCTGAGTGGTGCTTGCACAGTGTCCAGGCATTCTCTTTTCCCCTCAGGAGTAGGCAGGCTCCAGGTAGGCAAGAATCTGGGAGGGAACAAAGCCAGGACGGCTGGCCTGAACTGGCCAAAGGGATATTCCATATGATGTTGTGCTCAGCAATAAGAGCTCAAAGAAAGAAGGAGAAAGGGGGGACACTTGCGTTTGCAGCATTTGTCTTCTCAACTCACCATAACACATGCTGAGGGCCCTGCTTTCCAGAGAGCGGAAAGCGGTAATTATATGCCTTTTTTTTTTGCTTTCCTTGCCTGCGCAGGTTTTACTTCACCTATTAAACTGTCATTATCTCAATCCACGAGTCTTTTCACTTTCTTTCTATTTTCTCCCCATACCAGGGGAAGGGGAGTGAGCAAGCAGCTGGGTGAGTTCTCAGTTGCTGGCCAGGGTCAACCCACCACGTAAGCTTTATGATTTTCACCTAAGTCAGAGCAACTCTGATACTGGATGCCAGTTCAACCCTGAGTTTATTTCATAGAATGTTTAAGGTTGGAAAAGACCTCTAAGACCATCGAGTCCAACCATCAACCCAATACCATCATGTCTACTAAATCTTTTCCCGAAGTGCCACATCTACACACTTTTTGAACATGTCCACGGACAATGACTCCACCACCTCTCTGGAGAGCCTGTTCCAATGCCTGATCACCTTCTCAGTGAAGAAATTTTTCCTAATATCCAATCTAAACCTCCCCTGGCACAACTTGAGGCCATTTCTATCCGTAATGTAATACAGCAATAGCTGTCAGTACGTATGCTCAGAAAGACACTTGCAGGCATGTCACAGAGCCAACATTTACATGACTAATAGCGTGCTAATCTTAGCAACAATGAGCGTTATACTCTCATGAGTTAACTTCTGTGGAATTGTTTCTTTAATGCATACAATGCAAATATGCTCTGCATCAGCAGCAATATAAATCTGCTTATTTCACATATTTCTTCACAAACACCTACAATGCAATAAAAATCCTTTTACATTAACTTGTGTTGTCAAGTTCAGCTTTTTCACAATGTTCTGTAGCACTGAATCGGAGAATATTTATTCATTTACCCTACAGACACATGCAACAGGCTGCCTACCTCTCTCTGTCAAGGTGCCAAGTCAATAGAGCACTATGCAGTGCATTTACATATTTTGCTACATTTAAGTATACTTTTTTACTTCCTCATAACCATTGTATACAGCATCAAGTCAGCACATTGCAGCAGGTAACTGATATGCAGTAGTGATTACTTAGTTACCGGATACAGCAGTTTAACTAAAGGCGGCAATTTTAAGTAGACTGACATCTCAGTGTTTCAGGGTTATCCGCTTCTGGAGGGAAATCAGGCATCTTTTTTGCTTTGTGCTGTGTTGTTTTAAGCATACTTTTGAAAATGAAAAAGAAAAGCGTCAATACATCAGCAAATCTAACCCATTATCTTTTAAATCATGGTTTTAAGACAAGGCTTTGGGGCCTCAACTTCTGGTTTTGGAAGAACTGAAATTGTCAGTACAGCTCTGCATCACCCAGCTACGTAAATAAGAAAGACTTAGTGACAAATGCATAATTTCACAGATTATAATTTGTTTTATCTAAACCTTTCATTTGAATCAGACCCTTTCTTAGATACAACTTTCACACTGCCCAGGTTAACAAAAGTATAATGCCACCAAAACACTGTCTTTATGCAGAATGCCCAGTTAAACTTCCCTTTTTTACCTCACCTAGGATTTTGCAAAGTCAGTCTTGGTTACCATAAAGGGACCTGTCCTCATGGGATTTTTTTCCAGAATGGTGCCCCTTGAGAGTGATAAAACTTGAAAAATGAATAGTATCCTGACTGATCCAGAGAGAAGATTGTTAGTTGTCTGCTAGGTCATAGCAGATGTGATTAAACATGGGAAAAAGTATCTCAATAAAATGGCAAAGTAAGGGGAAATTTCTTTTGTCCCTGAAAAGGAAAAAGATAAAACAGGGAGGTCTTTGCTGTTGCATATAGGGAAAAAAAGTGAAATGGAGATGTCCTCCTATTTTGCTTTGTGCCTTTAACTGAATTCAGTGATGCGACTGTGGGCTAGATATGCTCAGATCACTGCTGCCAGGTGGGGTTGGTTGAGGATTTAAACATGCAGACACCTAATTTGTGAATTTTGAAGGTCTCTGGACAGATACAGATTCTGAGTTGTTCTGCTCAGCTAAGATGGGAGTTCCCCTGCTCTTACCTACTAGAAATGAGGATACCAAACCAAGGTTTGGTGCAAATCATCGCTTGTATGAGGCATGTAGAGATGCAAATATTTGTGAAGATATGAAGATTCTTTGTAAATCTGTATTTATGGGCTTAACTATGAATTTAGCTCTTAATTTTAGACACCACTGTTAAAATATTTTGGCTTTGATGTTTGAAAGTGAGGCAGCAAATCTTAGTCAAATTACATGTATCATATTAATTTGACTTAAAAGTCACCACTAACAATTATTTATTGTCACTATCAATAAAATAAAAAATAGATATTTACTTATTGTTGTACAGAAAATAGGGATGAAGTGGTTTTTTCCATAAACATCTGAAAAGTAACACACATAACTAATTTTCTTTGAAGAATCAAGCCAATAAACTGCAGACAAAAAGCCTAGCCCTTATTTAAGAAGAGGGTAACTGCCAGTACTGCAAATTTCCTTGCCATCAGCTAGACTTGAGAGCTTTATATTCTTCCTTTCATTTCCCAGGCACTGTCATTATCTAATACTGTATCACTAGATGAGCTCTGTTTAATTTAGCAATCTGTGATGCAAAATATTCTCCTAACAGGCTTCCTTACCATGACCAGGAAAAAAGTACTTGTCTTTGTGGCAACTCTTCAGGACGGGATGCGTTGAAGGTGAGTGTGCATCTGTGTGCGTGGTGTGTTATTCATCTGGAGCAAAGATGTCTAGCCAAGCAGAACATGAACACCCCCTGAACCACAGAAGTACACTACAACACTGACACCTGTTGGTAACAAGGGTGCCAAACTCTAACGGTGTCTTTACAGCTCTACATTTTCAGAAGACACGAGCTCAACCTAAATTAATACACTCCCATCTATCTCCACATGTAAGTAATTCACCTGGATATGAACAACCCACTACAAGACAAAACCTGGAGACCTGATAGTTAGTCTTTCTGGAAGTAGAGATCCATATCTGCTGAGATCCATATGCAGCTGAGGTCTAACAACAGTTAGAACAAACCAATGCACGCCAGCGCCTATTGCATGTCTAGAGACTGTTTCAGCATTCCTGACATCAACGTGTCAGCTGTAGTAAGCAATACATCCAGTAAAGCACTGAAAGACATGTTGTCATTCAGTCACAAAAGCTTTTCCATTTACATCGGAAATGAAATACTAATCTTCAGGACAACAGCAAGTTAAATGAAAGCTGTTTAAGAACAAACTAGTGATGTGGTATCTTTTTCATTGCTTCCTTCCTGGGAAAAAGTAAGACAAGTTTGAGCAGAACGGTAAAAGAGTGAAGCTGCACTGTGGCATTCCTCCTGTGGTAGCCGTGGTCTGTGATTCCACATGAGCTTTTTTGTGAGGAGCTGCTAACTGAGGAGGTAAGCTCTACAGAAAAACAAAGAGGCAACTGGATCTGCTTGCTTTTCAGCGTAACCACAAGCTCCTCTACTCCCCCCAGGCTGTCCTCACAGAAGATAAAGACCTACTACTGCAATCTACTATAATTACCCTCCAGCGCAAAGAGATTTGAGAGATTTGTGATTTGAGAGATTTGAGATTTGTGATTTGAGAACTGAGGCTTTCCAAGTTCAGCTCCTAATGACAAAGCCAACTCTCATGACCCTGTTCCACAGTGTATTTAGCAAAGTGTTACGTTAGTAACAGCCATCTAAACTCTTGCTGACCCAAGAAGCAATGTTTTGGTATGTGCCCTGTGTTTTCTACTGCATGACTCCAATATTTCTGAAAAGAAGCAACATCAGCAACAAATTGAACGCTAAATTGAACTGGCAGCAAATCCTGTAGTCATTCAAGGTCACAGAATAGTCTTGTCTTCACTTTTCTGGTGATTGGTGGCCTCCTTTTCAACAGTTCAATAATTAATTCAGCCTTCGGCACATTAAAAAACAATTCCTCTTCCAAGGTAAATGAGAGTTCAAGAAACCCTCCATTTCCCAGTTCATGTCGTGTATGGGCTCCAGCGCTCTCCCTGAGACCTATTTGCCCTCCTTCCCTCAGAGGAACAGTCTCTCGACCAAAGGACAGTACCGCATCTCCTCAGTGCAGCCCTGACTCTTGGATATGCATTATGCAGCGCTGTGATGCCAGTGTTTACAGGAAAGGATCGAGGGACAGGATCAGCCTAGATATTCAAATCTGCAGAAAGCAAGTCGGACTGGCAGGACATGACTGGTCAAACTGAACTGTGTTCAGAAGAAGAGCTAAGCCTGACAACCCTAGGGGGCTATTCTCCCCAGCTATGTGATGATTTACACAGGGGAAATTACCTGTGCCAGTCATTTGTATCTGAGATGCGAAATGGGTAAGATTCACCCGAATGCAAGGTAATCAAGACTTCAAACAAGCTTTTCTTTGTTGTGGTTTAGCCTGCTTCACAGTTTGGGAGTATAATACCTGTGAATGATACCAGACAATGAAAATGCTGAACTTCGTAACAGAAAGGTGGAAGAGATATGATGTAACCATTTTTAGGTTTACTTCCTTTACAGTAAATATATTCTAGTTAATATGGATCCAGCATGGTCTGAGTCACAACGGAATGTGGCATTCCTACACCAAACCACAGAAGTTAGTAACTTTAAACCTGTTACTCTCACCTTACTCAGTGAACAGGAAACTGCATGCACTGGGTTTTAGCTGTCACATCATGGAAAAGTGTAGCATGAAATGTCAGGAGGGAAAGAGAACTCTACAACCCCAGGTCTGCTGAGAGGACTGCAATGACAAGTCAGAGCAGTTTCCAAGAGAGTACTTTGCTCCTCGAAATCCCCATGGTGCTATACAGAGGCACCCTACCATCTCCACTTACCCCGAGATGCTATTCATCCCATGCAAGACTGTGAGTAGGGCCCTTTACATCAGCTTCAACAACAGCTCTGACCAGGGGACCTCATATAGCTCTTGCACCAATACGGGGCTGAGGTGGGAGACAGGAAAAGTCTCATTGCGTTTGTTTCAAATTTGCCTCTTCTTGAGAGGTTAACTAACATTCTGCCAGAGACCAACAAAAGGTTAACAGCAGTCTACACTCTCTCCAAATTGGCCTGTGGCAATTCCATGCTGAGATCTTAGAGTCTGCCCTAGATGTCTCTACCTAAGGAACCTTCCTACGCTGTTTTTATTCACAGCAGAGTAAACATTTCAAATTAAAGTGGGGAAAGAGAAAAGGAAAAAAAAAAAACAAAACAACTCCACCCAAGTTGTAACATCTCCCATGAAGAGTACCTGTGGACTGTTTGCTGAGGAAACATGCTGAAATGCCCTGAACAATGTTAGCAGATTTCCACGCTTGTCAGTGCGGGGGCCATGTGTTACTATATGTTTCTGAAACAGCTACCATCATAATTTGTCTACAAATCTAATCAGGGAATATGGAGACTAAACCAGTGAAAATATTAATTCTGAACACTTCTGCAGTTCCTGCACAGCCTGCCAACTCCCGCTGGTATACTGCAAACAATTCAATGTTAGTCTTTTGCATAACAGTTCTCACCCCATTTCACTGCCACAGGGTTTTGGGTTTGGCATTGTTTTTTTAATAAAGGAATTATGCAAGTACTGTATTAAGAGCTAAATGCATAGTTCATGCTGAACTAAAATAATTGACTTGTGAGTGACAAAATAATTATATAAATCCCGAGTATTTAGCTATTTTTATATATTATAATTACTAGCTTTGCTGCATCAAGAAGAATACAGAGTTCTCAAAGATTAATAATATTGGGCGAGTTGATACACAAGACTGCAACTTTCTTAAAAACATATCCTCCAGCAGATTAAAAAGTTGCCTTCCACCAATCAGTAAACTTGTGTTTCCAAGCATTTGGTGGTGGCATTAACCTTACTTATCTTAAGCTTTTGATCAGATGACCAGTTTTCTTCATGATCTGTGTCGGTTTGTGCTGGTGATCACTCTAGCCTTTAAGGCAGAATCAGTATTTCAGAATATAATATTAAATGTCAATATTGTTCTATTGTTGTTGCTGATGTAAAGCCACTTACAGCTGATTTAGCAATGAAGAAAGAGTGTGTAGGTGTTGCTTGGGGGTAACAAAGACACATTTTGGACTTACACCTGCTACATCATGCAATATTAAAAATTAATTTGATGCAAGCACCTACTTAGCAGTCATGGATATTGTAGAAATTGGAGCAATGGGTTTATGGAAAAAGCAGGAAAAAACACACTGAAAACTGACACTCTGGGATTTATGAGATCAGGTTTGCAATCTGAAGAGCAAGACAAAAGGATATTAACCATTTAACCCAGCTAGAGGCTTGGCTGCAGATACATTGTAAAAGTCATTTAGAGATTTGAGTGATTCCTCATTTTATGAAATTGGGCCTGATATGGGCATAATAGTATCCTACTAACATTTTACCTTTTTCAGAAAAATCAAATGAGGCACAAAACTATTTTGTGAATGCTCTTATATTAATTCAGCCATCCAGAGCAATGAACATAGTTGGCAGTGTTGATCAAGCAATTACCTGACTTAAAATAGATGAATAATATTTTGAAAATGGCCTGATCACCTCAACCTAAAACACCAGGGTCAGACTTTAATTAACAGATCTCAGCTTCACTACTATTATTATAATATTAGTCTTAATGAATTGAAAAGTATTAAATTCAAATAAAACCAGGCAGCGCATGGCCTCTTTTTACAATAAAGCAACTCCAACAGTGTGTGGGCAGCTTCTGATCTTCTGCATGAGGTATACCATTGATAGGAGCAGCAGTCCTTTCCGTTAGAATTGAAACAGTTTCATACCATGAGCCAGGTCAGAGACTAGGGAGGACCAGGGGAAGGGTAAGGTTTCCAAATCCAGATTCACTAGTGGACCATGGCTGTTGGATCCATTTATTTCCAGACACAGCTACTGCTCCCTCCGTGCCAGCAGTAGAAGTTTCAGCAGCTTCTCTGACACAGTAGCTGTCGCACTCACCCCTCCCCTGGTGCACTGTAGCCAGAATGCTGCACAGAGGAAGGGTTCCTGCTTCTTGATGGTGCACATTCCTCTTTCTCTGTAAATGTCTTTCCTTGGCATGATACACACGGATGCTGTTAAAAACCCTCTTCTAGTTTTAAACTAAATACATTCTAAGTAACAGTAGCATGTGAATTCTTTGTGGAACACCCTAAATACGCTGTGACTTCATCTTTTATGTACATCTTAGGAAGTTTGTCCTTTGCTTTGAGTTTCTGTATCTATATGCTTGGTTTGGCGTAGATCAAAGTCAAGTGACGTGGCACAAGCTGCCATAACAACCCGTTTCCTATAAAACCCACAGCCATACTTCCTGTTCTGCGGCAAAACAGCCTCATCCAGAATGTCTTCAGGAACCTGGTGCCAGGTGCTGCTTTCCCTGAGTTCCTGCATGCAGCAGCAGGTACGATGGCCAGGAGCCACCACTTTGCAGTGCAGCAAAACACCACCGAGCAGCTAATTAGTGGTATCTTGCTTCTGTAATGGACATTGCTACTGGATCGCACATTTCAAGGTCAAAAAATGAGCTCAACAGAAGCTGAGAAATTCTGTTTCTCATAAAGAAATGTTCCTCCCTGATTGGCAGCATGTTCTGTTGGGTTACTTTTTTTATTACTCCTTTGTGTTTTATTAGTCTCAGGAAGGCTAGGTGTACTGGATGGAGGAAAACTTTTCCCTCTGCTGCTGATAATGGCATTCCCCATTCCCTCCTGCTATTCTTCTAGTGCATTCTGCAGTGCCATACCATGGCTACCCTGTGACTCCCCCACAGAGTCACTATACTGTTGTTATTAAATATTTAGAGTATTTATAGCAATGGCATTTACCTGCCAAAACAAGGATTTGGGTTTTCTGATTTAGGATTATGACCAGTCGTCTCACTAGTCAAGTGCATTGGCACCTTGTAGTTTCTGGCAAAACCGCAGTCATTTCACTTGGATGAGGACCTAGCCACAGTTAGCTGTGTCTATGCTGTTGCCAAATGGGATTATTACAATACATTATACATGTGCCGAGTTTTGAAGACCACCTGGAAGCTACAGCTAGAGCAGTCTGTGGCTGCCCATGAGATTAACAGCGTCAGCTGTGAGGCACATAGTACATCAACTTTCCAAATGCTGCACTTTCCACCTATTTGCATGTGGCTGCAGCGGAAGCGACGGCACTCCGTGAAGCCCTGCATGAGGCAGCGCAGGCCCCTTGCCTCTGTCTCGCAGGTAACATTTTAGAGCAACCGAGCTGTGCTAGCTAAGAATCTGAGACGGAAGTGATAGGGTGTTCTCACTGCAATCCTCGGCAGAGCAGTGTCCTCACCTATCTGCCAGATCCCATAGCTGTTGACAAAATGTTAACACAGTGGAATACATATCAATTTTTCTCAGACCTCTGCTGTAACAACTGATTTTTAAGGTTTTTTTGTACAAAGCAATGGTGATTCATGTGTACAGCTTGACACAGGCTGGTGGAGTGGGTATAGTAATGCCCCCAGCAGCAGCAGTAATAGCTTCATTGTTGTATATTTAAAAGTCACACAATGTTTAGAGACCAGAGCACTATCCATTATTGTCAAGAATGATAAAAAATACTAAGCAGCAAACAAGGAAGCACAGCTTGCTCTACATTTTCTTCTATCAGAAATCAAGTAGTTGGGCTTCCTTGGCCCTGCTCCTCATGTGTTCCCGCCATAGCTCGCACATTATTTTCCTGACAAGCTTCATCCCTCATATCGCTGATGGATTTATATTCTGCTGAGCTCAATTGAGTACTTAGATAGTCACAATCTGATCTCATTAGATGTGTGTCAGCAGAACTAACTCCAGGGAAGTCAATGGAACCAAGTTAGATTTACAGACTTGGAGCCAATTTTTTAATTCAGCACCCAACATCTGTCATAACCTCAAATTTAAATTCTCCATGGACATGACCTATATTCCTAAAGCTTACAGATGGTATTTCAATATTTCTATAAAAAGAAAAATCTTGCCTGCCAGAGAAGTATACTCAGTTCTTCTCATCTAAGCCATCTGACATGCACCCTAATTCCTCAAGGAGTGTTTATAAGGGCAGCCAGTTGGAGCTAAGACAAAAGGAAAGGGAAAAGAAAAGAAGGCAGCTATGTCAACTGAAATGTCAAGGTGCTGGCTAGCCTAAAGCTCTGTTCCAAAACTAATTGGAAAGGGAAACTCAGATAAATTTTTTTCCACATTTCCACTGATTCCTGTGTATTAAACCTTTCAGTGACCTCATCAAAACTGTGCTTCTCCTGAAAAGTCTGGAATCATCAATCCTTGTTCAGAACAGCTTTGAAATTATTTTTCATGCAGCTTTTGATGATGAAGTCTAAAATATGTGCTGCTTTGCAGTTAAACACAGAAAGAGTTCTCATGTTTGGACATACTTTCTCCAGTTAGGCTTTTTCTCGCTGCATTTTACACTGTGAGGAGCATTGATTAATGTGAATGTTTTAGCTGTAGTTGTTGTTTGTGTATAAACTTTTGTTAAAACAAGTACTGCAGAATAAATGACCTTTATACAGACACCTATTAAGGCACTAAAAGGCTTGGCTACATTCATCTGAGACGCGTATACATAACGTTTGGAACAATAAAGGGATCAGCAGCTGCAAGGGGTTTGAATTGAATTCTTTAACAATAGAAAAGTTTTTCAGGCCCAAATACCAGCAAAGAGAATTTTTTGCAGATAATCCAGGAGAAAGAAAATAATAAAAAAATGCTAGCCAACTTTGCAGCAGTTAGCATAAGGGTGCCATCTGAAACGTGTCAGCTTAAGAGTGCCCCATAGTACCATTCTTTTACACAACCATAGTATTCAGAACTGTTTCCCCAAATAATCCCAGATGGCATGCCACAAAATTTCAATTCATTTTAAAAGCTTTCTTTGCTGTTATTATGTGATTGAAAGTGCAAAAGCAAGTTGCCATTCTCATGGCACTATTTGCATTGGCTATTATCCCCTAAAATCCCCTTTAAACAGCTACATTGTCAGCCCATAGGCCTCATTTAGAACTACAAAAAAGCCCAGATTAATTCGATCAAAGGGAGAGCCAAGTACAAAATGCACTTTTCAAACTGTATCAGAGTAGGTTCCCTTTACAGATCGCTGCATGGCTAGAGCAATGCAAAAAAAAACCCTGCCTGAAATAAAGCCTGAGCACTAACAGAAATAACTGTGCATGTTTCACATGAAGCTTTTGGGGCTCTTCCAGATTAAATCTCTCAACTACAAATGATTAGAATAAAATATATTTAAATATAAGTCTGTAAATTAAGTAGCAAGCGTCAGGTTTTGGCTTTGTGCCACAACTTTCAGGAGACACTGATATATTGCATGGATAACTTAGCCAGCTATAGGCATTTCTGAAGTCTACGTGTATTGGAATTTTTAATTAATGAACAATGAGCAATGCAACTTCCAAAGGTTCAGATAATTCCACCCCCACCCCCCCCAAAATTATTTTGTTGTTACTGCAAAAATCATCATTATCATCTTCATCAATGGTGAGGCAAAGGAAAAAGAAAAAGCTGCTGGTATAATTTCTGCAAAATATTCTATTCCATAATCTAAGGTGAACCCTTTCAAGTCAAGCATAACACAGGTCCATAGATCTGCAGCCAAAAGTCTCTAGTGGCTTTTCAATCTCACCTGGGATTCTGATGACAGGTAATAATGCTGATATTTTTGTTTCTCACAGAAGCTCCTTTGGTGTCTCTGCACCGTGGCGCGCTCTCGGTCTCTACTGAAGTTTGCTTAGTGGTGCTGCCATCAGTTCTCTCACCCTCAGTCTGAAGCGGTTTCTTCAGCAGCTGCTTTTGTGTACTGAGAAGAACATTTTACCGAGTAAAGAACTGCAGCACAAAGGTAGAGCAACTGAACATGTGCAGCAGTATGTGCCATTGCCACTTAAAGGACACATCAGGCCGAGAGAGACATGCTAAAAAGCTGAGCAGCTGCAACTAATATTAAAGTCATTTGCTGTAGGATGAAACTGGATGAATGCTTTTGTTAGCCACTTCCAGTGGGGTTTAGATTTTTGAATGGTACTGGTTTAATACAGCAGTTGTGTTTGTTTATTTATTTACTTCTTGTATTTTATGGAATAAGTGTTTGTGTGGTGCTAGTAATAAATGTGGTCTAGCAAGAAAGTGTTCCTGTGGAGACAGAAATAACTCCCACAGAGAAAAAATGCCTTGAAAATCTATGTAATAAATATATATTTGTAAAAACTATTAATGCACTGGTGTACAAACTTTGTTTTATTGCTTGCAATTATGAAATCATGCTTATTTGTGATCTTGGGAACAAGAGAAGTTAATGTAAAATTAGTAATGTGTTTCAAGGGTGCGCATTTTTTAAAAAATCATGCAGTTACACTGTGAAAGAGTACATATTCAATTAGAAATACAGTCTAAAGTTTTAAAAATCTGTCAGATTTAAATATTTATATGTCATTCCACATAGTCAATAGAAATAAATACTAGAACTTGTTAAAGTCAGTCATGACTGGTGCTCTCTCCCAAAAAAAATAAGGTAACTTCAATCTATATTTGTCCCAGACATCTCTTTACCATAAGGCACATGAGTTATGACAGTACTGCAACACATTCAGTACTAAAAAGTAGTTTCAGCCCACAGAAAAATATAAAAATGTGATACTTCGTGGAATGAGGCCTTAATCCTGCAAATATGTATGTTAAATCTCATTAAAACCCATTAGGTTAGAGAAAGGTTTGTAGAATCAGGTGCTCATGGCTAGATCCAAAGACGCTTTTAGATGTTCAACTATCTTCAAAAAGACCTAATTTAAAGAAAAAGTTCTTTAAACACACACTCAGCTTTTGCTTTTTTTCTTTTTTTTTTTTTTTTT
>VWZZ01008323.1:489256-567397 GCA_013399095.1 Psophia crepitans
TCTTCAAAAAAACCTAATTTAAAAAAAAAATTTTTTAAACCCCCCCTCAGCTTTTTCTTTTTTTCTTTTTTTTTTTTTTTTTGCCTAATCCTGGAAAAGCCTAACCACTTACAGATACTTAATTCCCAACAGTAAAGTCCCCTAAACTGAATCAGCATGTAAGTATTCCCAGATTCAGGTCATAACATGGAAGCCAACAACAGGATAAACCCCTCGGGATCCATGAGTACAGGATCCCTGCCATTTTTCAGCGAAGTCTGATCAAATAGGCATTCTCCGGCTACGCAGATCAGATTGCAGCCTGCACAAAGTACAGCCAGATGCGGCAGTGCTTCTGCCATGCTCCCCTACTAAATCATTCAATCAATTGTTTGAGCACTGGCTGGATAGCAAAGGAATTTGAACCTGCATCATCATCATCCCCAGGCAAAGGCAAACCGCAGCATGGATTATTCCACAGGGGGGACTCTGAGCCTCTTGTGCAGGCTGAATTACACTTTACATGGAATAGTTAATATAGGGAAGGAAAAGACTGGAAAGAAATACCACTTTGTAGCCTAGGATCCAAAATATTCATCTGTCCTGCAACAGATCATCCTGAAAACATGTAACACAAACCATGCATGTTTGTTGATCTTCTTGAGAGTCAGTCTCAGCAGTGAGCTATGGAGTCATGCTCTCTCCCAGCCAATGTATAACTGTATTTGAAGTGGACATAGTGAGCGTATTCCTATTTGTCCCATCCAATCCATTTTACTTCAGTACCTTGCTATTTTGGACATAGAGAATTGAGATTTTTTTGTTTTAGAATCAGGTTCAGATCTTCTCAGAAAGGAGAAGGGATCGAACCTAAAACTCTTACATACAGACATCAATGTCTTTGATTCAGCATTCTATTAAAGTAAAATATTTGGTAAAACCAAGATGACAATATCACTAGCACTGTCCCCAACCATATTTCTAAAAATGAAAAAACAGTATCTACTCAATTGTATGCATTCGTTAACTGTCTAACACTACTATGCCTTATGAAAGTAGTGACATTCAGCTAACAGCTCTCAGTCAAAATCCAGCAGATGAAGTGTTTCCATCCAGCCCGCTGCTGTTTCCCTAAAGGAGAACAAGCAATGAATACTGCTCAAGTGGTCGCACTCTTCCTTCTGCTCTGCGGATGACCCACTGCACGGATTTGACCATGGCTGTGGATGGAGGGAAGATGAGAAGGGGGAAGCCCAGGTACTGCTGTGAGACAAGGGTCTTTCTTCTCCAGGTTTATTGCAGCCCTCTGGGATGGGCCAAGGAGACAGAGGTGGCTGCAGTGGGGAAGTCAGTAAGGAAAGTCTGCTGCTGCCGGAGAATTGCAGGAAGGGAGGAGACTCTGTGATTCTGTGAGACTCCATTACCTGGTGGCAAAACCGGGCTCTCGGTTAGACCACCTCTAGGGATCACCACCTTGGACGATCTCTAAAAACCCCACGCTGTAACATCCAGCATGGTTATGCTGAAATCAGCTTTTGGGTAGCCTTTACTAGCACACTCCTAAGGAGGTGCATTTTTGTTGTACCTGGAAATTATTTCTATTGTACGTGCTTAGAACAGATTGAAGTTAACCAACGCTTTACTGATGTCAGCAGTTTCAAGTTTCTACCTAGCTCTCTCTCATTCATGAGACACACACACACACTTCTAATCAGTTCTTTCCAGGGTAAGTCTATTTTCAGGTTGCATAACAGAGTACTGAAGAAGGAAAAAAAAAAAGAAAAAATGAGGTAGTTGTGGCCAGGGAGGTTTTATCATACTGGTTATTTTCCAGACAGCTGTAGGCTACAAAGTGATAGGCCATGTTCTAACCTTATATTAGTGCAAATCTGGAATAACTTCATCAGAATCAATGGAGTTAAACTAGCATACAAGAGGTTCAGACCAATCTGTTTGCACAGTTGTTTCATACTCCTCCAAGATCCAAAGCCTTCAGAACAGTAAACTCAATCTGATCTTGAGACATTCAGTTATCTGCCCTAGAAATGCCCTTTGTATCTTTCATTTGCTGTTGTAAGTACGAGAACATTAGATTTCAAGGTTTCTAAGTGCTGTTATTTCCTTAGATTGACTGTTCATAAGTCTGTCATCGGTGAAATCCCCATGTCTGTGAAATGGCCAATTACGCTGCTTTCTTTGACTGTGTTGCCATTGTAGATTTGCAATAGTCTCATATAGTTTTCCTTCTGTATTAACAATCAGAAATGAAGCCAGAGGAAGGCTTTTGTCAGACAATCCTGTTGCAGAGAAATAAGGCTTGGCATTGTCTTTCAATTTCAATTTCACAAAGAAATGTTTTGATATGTATGAAATTCGTAGTCATTGGTAATCTTATAAACCAGCACAATATTTTTATCATTGTATGTTCACTTTTCACTTTCCAATTTAATTTTGATTTTGCCATTTGTATGTTTATTATATTACACAGAACATTTCAGGGAGTTGCTTCTAACTCAGAGTTGTGAGAAGGAATATCCAAAGATGACAACTTCTGTGTTAAAATGGCCTGAGACCAATGATGTATTCAGTCAACCTGGGAGTTAGAAGACCCCATATGGGTACCTCCTGGAAATATAACATGCAATACACAAGAAGAATTGATAAGGAAAAAAAAGAATGACCAGAAAATGGACAGTGCTTTAGCAGAATGAAAAAAAATCGCTGTATGGGTTGAGTAGAAAAAGGAACATGAGGAAATACAGCAGAGCTAAGGTAAAGTGAGAGGTTACATCTGCACTCTCGCATTGTAACAGAGCGGGGGAAAAGGATTTTCCCCATCATATTATTCTCCTGATCTTCCTGATCATACTATTCTCCATCCCACTATTAGCCCATTACTTAATCCTCCCATGAAGAAGGTGACAAATTTGGAAGGAGCTTTGCACAAAATCCACAGCCTGATAGTACAGACAGCCTAGCAGAGCGAGGCATGATAGTCTGGTGGTTGGTACCGATAAAGTCAGTTTGTGTTTTTCTGCCTCAGACCCTCAGCTGGGATAATTATATTTGCTTTGCCATACTGATCACTTGAAGATTTCAAGTACTTGAATGCATATAATTGCTGAGAATGGTGGGGTTAATTTCTCAGCTGTGAACAGGTTTCTTGCAGCAGTCTCTTTCTGGAAACTTGTCATAAACATATGCCAAGTTACAGCCTTATCCTCAGACTCAAGATTTCTCTACCAAGGTGAAGATGGCTTTTGACTCCTCTAGCCCAGAGAAGTGATCATATTTGCAAAGTTTCCACAGAGTATTTAATTGCAGGCACATGTACATGCATCTAATAGCTGGTTCTTTCCCAGGGGCTTATAGGTCAATCCAAAAATTTAAAGTAGCACCAGTTTTATGTGAATGGAAGAGTAGCTGAGAAGTTTCCTCTAGAAGAAAGAAACACTCATTTAAACAATAGTACCAGTAAATTACCTGAACTGGTACTGAACTAAGCATCTGAGAGAACTGATGTAGTCACTCCTAAGAAATACTCCTCCCTATCCATAGCAGCAAGGGAGACTTGCCACCACTCTGGTCACACAACAGCATTTCATTTTGCTCCCCCAACCTAAGGCAGTAACAGAGTACAGGGAATTTACCTACTTCATTTTCACCTGTTTCCCAAGACTTGTGAAAAGTTTCTATGTCCTTCCTGTTGACTGAACTTTAAAAAAAGGCAGTATTTAAAAAGACAGCATTCTTTGTTTTCCTTTTGTGCTTTTCTGTTTAGTTTTGGCTTTTTGTAGCTGACGTTACAGATCAGGGCAGTTTTATTTACTTAGGATTTAGCTAGGTGAGACAATCCAGTCAAACAATATTCATTGGTTTTACTTTTGATGACCTATTCTTTGAACTTTACATATAACAATCTGAGGACTTGTTTACATGGGGAAGTTTGCAGAATTCAAGCTTTGATATGAATCTCAATGTATTTACTACATTGCACTAACTCCTCCTTTGAACGCTCTCAGAACAACGTAAAGTGATATTATTTGAGGGAGACAGGGCCATTGTAATGCAAAGCCTAGTAATTTCCCACACACCTCCAGTCTTTATCTAGGGATGTGGGAGTCTCTGCTCTGTGTTAAAATTATTTGTGCTCCCACAATCAAATAAAAAATAAATTAAGTCCTCCATGTCCCTCATCCCTCCCCGCCCTCAATTGGCAACAACATAATAAACAAACAAATAGCATTTTGGTTTCCAGATCTTTGCCATCAGTAAGTCTCCAGCCTATGAAAGCCTCACAGGGGAAGCCATTTATTCATGCAGGGTGGAATATATAACAGCAAATAATAGTCCATAAGATTAGGTAGTCCATAACACGAGGTAGGCCCTGGTTTGTGCCTCCCCAGAAGACCTGGAGAGCTCATTCAGTCTCCCTATAGTGTAACAAAATCTCATCCACATATGCTGAGAAGTGGATGCAGAATCCCTTCCTGACGCGAGTCAGCAATGAGCTAATCCAGTCAGAGTCTCTGTGTTCATGGATCTGAGACAACCTGCACAGACACAGATCAAGTACATACCCAGAAAGTCTGGTATGCCTGTGTGACTTACCTGTTCATATACATTCAGTACTTTTTTCTACATGCCAGGGTAATTTGGGCAAAAACACCCAGATGTTGCATACAAAGAAAATCCAGCTTCTACAGGCTTTCCGATACAGAGCATTGGATGCCAGATCTACCCCAACCCCAGTTCTGGCTGACAGACCTCAGGCACGTGGAAATGATACCCCACGCCTTACTGCAGCACCAGCGTCGTTCGGGTGCTCCCATGATGTCCTGCGTTTGTTACAGAGACAGCAACCCTGTTCAAGCATCACCTTAACAGTGCAGCACAGGGACAAACAACAGGCACCAAAACATTTACTATGGGATTTTTGGAAGCACCTGCAGTTGACCTGCCTCTACTTTCTCATGAAATCTGCAGTAAACTGTTCTTGTGGGAACATTAGATTTTATTTTTTTTTTCATTTGGTAATAAAATGAAACCGTCTCTAAACACTTTTTGAAACCCATCTTTATGTTTCAAAAGTAGGGCTAAAGCATCACCTCTACCAGCCTTTGGACAGGGAGGTGCAGCACTGCCCCACCACAGGGCACGGGCTGAGAGCTGAATCACCCCTTTAGCAATGGTGTCACAACATCTACTTGGGCTTTGATTTTTCAGGCTGATTTAAAGAACAGTCTCACCTCAGGTACATTACAATAAGCCAATGTACTATAACAAAGTTAAAGCTGCTGAGAGAGGGTTCTCATGAAAGAAATTACAATTTCCTGACTAGAGGTCTGCAGAGAAGGAAAACTTGTCTTACTACTACTGCTATTTACTTCTTGCTAAGCCAACTGCCTTGTAAAGCATTTATGGGGCAATAGCAACCTACACATCTCACAGAGGCTGATATTACAAGGGGATATATTGCGGCTCTCAAGATCTGGTTCCATTTCTCACCTGACTGAAAGGCCTCCATCACACTCATTCTCCTTTACACAAAATGGCAGCAGCCATCTCCCAGCACCTCTGGAGAGAGCTGAAATCAGAGTAGGTTTGCTCTTTCTTCTCCATGCCTCCTCTTTACTCTGGTCCAGAGACTATCATGAGCAAAGCTGGCTGCCACTGCCTTTTTTTTGCAGGGAACCCACCCCACTGCACCACAAAGTGATAGCCATCTTGTTGGGGGACACAGCTTCACCACAGAGCGGCAGCCATCTTCTCAGGGGATACAGCTTCAGTCTCCCTGCACAGCGCACAGCACAGGAGCTGTAAGGAGCTGTGCACATCCAAACAAAAGCAGGTGGGAGACATGAGGAAACAAAGGAAATGATTGCCACAGGGTGGTTTAAAAGTTAGGTGAGGCTGCTGTTCATGCTGCTAAGACACTCGCCACCTAAAAGCAGGTGGCCAACTGCTGATTGAAGAAAGGGTTGCAAATGTGTCACAATGTTGTTTCGTTGATTAGCTCACCACAGCTGCCAGCACATTTAAAGTAGTTTTATTTAATCAGTAAAACATTGCAGGTAGTGTAAATTGCTGTTTCTTGGCCAAATTTAAACCCATCAGCAGTCAAAGGAATAGTAAATGTGTTAGATGTTCCTTCTCACCCCTGGTAGGTGTCCGGCAAGGGCGATCTCCAGTCAGTAGCTTGAGAAAACGGCCACCAGCAAGTTGTACATCTGGGGGACATGAAATAGCAGCGCTGATAATGACTCAAGTTTCCTAGCACTGTAATTTGAAGGGATTTCTGTTTCTGCAGATGAGAACTGCAGTTCTAACCTGGGGCAAAACATCCCATTTTCCTGAGATGGCTTTTTGGCCTGAGATGAGGGCAAGGGAGAAAAATCCAATATAGCAGAAGCAAAAGAGAGCTGGATAAATCTGCTGAGGAGCCTGGGTAGAGGATCAAGCAGAGGCAATGGTAGGCAAAGTCATGAAACATGAAAAAAACCTTTATTTGTTACATCACCTTGATGGCTGTGGTCTATGCATTTGATTATTATGATACTAAACTACATTTATGGTAATTTTTAGATCATATTAATACATTTGTATTTTTATTTTCATAAGAAGAAATAGAGCTGAATAGAGCTGAACTGAGAAATGTCTAGAATAAGGACAGAAGCACTCCTGCCTGTGTACCTGTATACTTACATTTGGCTATATTTATATAGCTAGATAATGAATAGAAGTTATGCTAAGAAATTGAGAATGCTTTACTCTTTTTTTATTATTATTTTAAATCATACTCCTTATTTTGAAATATACAATAAGTAAAAATTCCATACACAGTTATGTTTAAGTAAAGAAAAACTGTGCTTTAGCTTGTTTTTTTTCCAACAGTTTGCAAAATCACCGATGTGGTTCATGTTGCAAATATTTATTTACAAATATAAATCTCTGTAGGATACATAACCCTTTCCTCATAAGTAGCTGTAAAACTCAGCACTTACATAACCGATCTGTGGGTTTCATTATTAATTAGTTATTTTCTCTCTTCATTCCAGAGCCCTGGCAAGGGAGGGGTTTGAAGGAAAGGTAGAGAGGGGGCCAGGTGGGAAGAAGCCTGAAAAAAAAAAAAGAGAACTTTAGTTATGTGAACAGAAAGAAAGTAAATTGGGGAAAATGAGCATTTTCTGCTCATTAGCTTTAGACTAAGAAGTAATGTTTATCATAATCAGACAATAGAACGATAGAAAAGCTGAAAAACTTTATGACTTAAAAAACCTTAAAAATCAAAAAGAAACTTCCTCTTTGAATGGCATAGTGAACCACAGAATTCAATTAGTAGGGGGTTAATAGGTTCTAGCTGGTGTGTCCTACCAGTTTGGCAGTAGATTATAAAAGAAAGGGGAAGCAGGGTTAGAAAGGGTGTGTTCCCTTTCTGCCTCCCTGGTTTTTAGTTTGATTGTGTGGTTCCTTGACTGCCTTGTGGACAATAAAGCATTCTCCAAGAGAAAGTCTCTAAAAGAATTTGGGCTGGAAGTTTACTTTCTTTCTCTGCAGTAATTCACACAGACTAAGGGCTTCGTAATGCCTTGAAATATCTCCTAATGGCTGCTGCTAGAATTAGATATTGGACTCCAGTAAATTAAAGGATCTCCTATGGAAGTTTATTTGTGTTTATAGTGGCAAAGGCCCTGACAGCTATATAGAGAGTCACTGGGAATTTATTTCCATTGTGGTGGCTTCTTTTGACAATGTGTGAAAATTTAACTGGCTGCAGTGTAAGATTGAAAGTGTACACCGTACCATTCACAAGAATTGTGTTTTACAATACAGACCTACCATACAACACACGCGACTGTAGGAATCACAGATTAAAACCGATGGGGCGTATAAACTCTGTGTTTGGCTGGGGCAGAAAGAGGTTAAAAGTCTGACCTGCAAACAAATCTGGTGCTAGCTCTACCTCACAACTGCAGCTTTTAGTATGGGAAAACATTTAGGGCCATTCAAATGCTCCTTCAAACAAAGGATCCAGTTTAGTAAATCACAGACTTTCTGACCAAACAGCCAACAATATTGCTTAGGTTTGCTTTAATTATATTATGGAGCATAATTTACTGCAAAAGTACCCATGAAGTTAGAAAGGAGCCTTCAGATAAGCTTTTGCCATGGGGCCATCTAACAATGGCTGAGCATCCAACAATATTCCCAGACTGCAAATCCTAATAACGTATTGCGGTTGAATAGTAACATAAACATTCTTTCCAGATTTTTCAGTGGCTTTTCACAATCTCACATTATCTCAATTTTATCTGGATTAAGCTTTAACCTGGCAACCGTAGTCTATGCCTTATTATCAATTAGATATTAAATGTAGAAAAGGGTAGTCAGACTTGCTCAGGTCTCCAGCTCTGGCTAGGGAGAACGTGATAGCAACTAACAACTGGTGAAGTAAATAAATAACCTTTCTTCTGATAGTCATTTACATAGTAATGATGACTTGAAAAGTTGCTAAAGCAAAATTTGAATACTTCCCTTTTTTCACTGACAATTATTATTAATTTACTAATTAGTCTGGAAAAAAAATTATTGTGGGACATTAGAACATTTGGAAATTATGGAGGTTCATATGGGGTCAGCCTCTTCATCTAATTTTCTTGATGACCAGTATGACTGGCACAAATCAATAAAGCAGCCAGTTCAGATGTGATTGGTCAAAGGCTCTACTGCTCTACTCTTAAGTCATAAACATCAGTTTCATCATTTACCTTGTAGTTCATTCATCTTCCCAGCTGAATGCTAAGAATGCACAGGCACTGAAACTGATCTGTAGTCTTACAGTCCAATCCAATAAACATGGGATGGGGACGTTGACTAAATTCCATATTTAGATAATTCCTTTCCTGCTTGATTACTAATTGTGCTTACAGGTCAAAGAAAACTACCTTGCGATCAATTTGCCTTCAGATACTACTGGCCAATGAACTAATCCAGAGTCCGTGTAAACTCGGCACTCAAACGCCTTTGGGTGCCGTTTCTGTCGATCACTGTAAACATATGTAATGCTCCTCCTTGCTATAACTGCACAACCAATATATTGGTGGTAGGCAGAGTCCTATGTACATGTTGCAAAGAACTTGGTAACACATTTTGATTCTAAATAGTATCTTCAGCAATATCCTATTATACTAACAGTTTTTATTCCCAGTCTCTAGAACTTTTTTCAGCTCTCCTGTAAAGTTTGAGACTCATGCTCTTCCTGTCATACTGACTTCCTATATCCTCTTACCACATTTCTTCAACTTAAGACAGAGAGTGAGAGCATATATTTTATAAGATGCTTCAGTGAAGTGATAATAATGTTAAGTAGAGTTAAAACATTTTGGCCTATGTGGGTGCCGATAAACTGGCAGTTAATTTTGAACACAGGACCACAGCGTGAGACTTTCTGCCTGATGACCAAATGCCTCTTAACACATTTTTTTTGGTAATTTCATCTAGAAAGGCATCCACTGAAACATTTCCATGCTCCCAAACACTATAACTTGAGATGTGCTGTGATTTCTCAGGCCATCTTGTCTATATATTAATATAGAAAAGTCCTCTGTAAGAATATGAAAAAGGCTTCTGCATGTACCAGGACAGACTATCAAATAGCCCTTTTTGTCAGACTACTGAATTACAGTTCACCTACACACGACAGTTAATGAGCCCCATTTCCTTGACAGTTTGCACTTAAGCACACAGCAAAGAACAAGAGTAGAACTTCTCATTTCAGCAGCAATTTGCAGCTAGATTGGCTTAAACGGATGGTGAAGTTACACTCAGCACAAAGACAGCAGAAGCACAGAGGATTTAGCGTTAGATCCACTAGGAGGAGATGGAGATCTGTTCAGTGGAAGACAGGGCATCCACAGACGTATTCTATGCGTGTGCAGAACAGGCTTACAACACAAGAACATTTGGATAGACATTATCCAAAGCACCAGAGCTGGCTGGTCAGATACCTGGTGTTCTGCTTTAAATCTTTCCTCATCTTTTTCATCACTCAGTTTCAAAAAAACATGGAAGGGTGGAGGTGACTTAGAAAGGTGATGGATCTTGTCAGCCAGCACAGGAGACTCAGAGAGGAAGCAATTTCTGGTGAGATTGTACAAGGCCTGCAGCTCTCAGGAACTGTGTGGTTTTGAGCACCAGCTACCAGTGCAATGTGATACCTGAAACACCCAGGCCCCAGGCAGTTGTCCCAATTTTAAAGCCTTGTCCAACTGCCTGGGACTGCATGAGTAATGTCTCCTGCTCACAATGACGGTTTGTTACAGCTATCTACCCCCTGTGAAAACAAGTGGTTTTGTCATGGAGGAGGGTGTAGGAGGCTGAGGGTATGTCAGTGCCCCAGCACTGTACATGGAAAGCAGCCAACCTCATTTGCAACTAGCTAATTCAGGTTATCTTAAATACCTTAGTTGCAGTAGCATGTTTAGGCCTGGTTGATTTAGCCCACTTGGACACTAATACTAGGATTGCAATGACTTCTCATTCTGCCAGGTTGCTGCCCTTATCCCAGCTGTGACCTGTCCTACACTTAAATGAGTATCAACCAGAGGAAGAGAGAACTTAGGCTAAGAGAAGAAGATCATACACCTTTGGCAACATGAAAAGAGATCAGTAATAGGATGACCCCATAGCTGCTGTTTAGCTTGAACTCTTTTATGTGGGAGTCTGAAAAATTCAATTTACTTTAGAAAGTTAGAAAACAATTGCAGAAGTACTTTGCTCATGTGAGGTATGGATTTGTTTAAATGACTTGAAACTGAGACTAAATTATTCCTTATCCAAGGGGGTCTGTAGCTTATGGGTTGGTCAATGTATGAGTTAGTGGGCAACACTAGCTGTGAGTCCTGAAGCTAGCTGTATTCACGCTGACTGTCCTGGCTGCAAAGAATGAGCTCGAGCAGCTTCTCTTCCAGGGGCGCTGCACAACACCACCATCAAGTGGTCTCTGCAGCACAAGACAGTATTACGCCAAGCCCTGCATCCTATTCAAAATGGGAATGGTATTGCGGAGTTTTCCAAAGACACAAAAATCAAATGTCTTTTCAACAGCAGATGAAACTTCATCAGAAGCGGTGTTTGTGTTTAACTGCTTCTCACCTGTTACATATTTCCACAACCGCTGCTTTTTCATCAAACGTGCCAGTGAGCGAATTTCTCAGAATATTTGGAAAAAAGTAAACTACTTGTAATTAACCTAGCTTCACAGAAAAATTTGCACATATTCTAATCAGGTGCTTTCTTAAATTCTTGTTGTTTCTCATTTCCCCATTATCTATATCAAATTCTCATAACTAAAATTAAAGTTAAGAGCATTATAAGTATATATTGTGTATATATAAGTATATATTATAAGCAGATAATGCAGCCTTAAAGCATGGTAACCTGCATTTTCAGTACTGACTCTTCCATAATTTCCTGTAGAGAATTGTGGCTTGAACATTTATCAGTTTCTTCTGTAGGAGTCTATTCACTGGGGGCCTCTATGGAATTATCGTCTTGCTTTTTGTATTTGGATGCATCATTGCTGCTGCTGCTGCTTAGTGTTGTGATTTTTGGTAGCTCTATTTTCATTTTTCCTTGGTTTCCTGTGATACTGCTTTTTTGCTCTTTAAAATGCATAGTAGTGAGCAAAGTAATTCAGTACTTAATAAACTCCCAATAGTGTGCTGAATTGGAATATGTATTAATGTGACTCCCCTTTCCAAAACTTCCTAGCCCCTGTCTGTCTGCAGGGGTAGGATATTATGAAAGGATCTGTGTAGCCACGTTTTGTTGGGCCACTTAAGAGTCAGCATATATCAGTAGAAATCTAGGACATGACATGGTACTGCATAGTCTAGATGTTTTCTTGGAAGCTTTCTTGAATCTGTACATAACAGCTCTCAGCAGATGAGAAAGTTGCCACCACTTACAATATAGACTGACCACTCCTCCTGATGTTTCACTAATTTGACCTTATTATCCTGGTTTGAATCTGCAGCTCATGGTGAAAACAGATATGTGGGTGACTTAAATGTATATCTCTAAGCTTCTTCTTGAATTGCTTCTTCTCCCTTCCCTCTGAGGTGCTGTACTTTCTTAGATATCAACAAATTATCCTTTCATGCAAATTTGAATTGCTGAGTAGTAGATCGAATGGTAAAAAAATTACTGGGAGTATGTCCTCACCCAGACACCACAGAGTTACATAAGGGTAGGGGTTAGAAAAGGTCCTTTTGGCCAGATGCTGAACTGAGGAGGGTCAAATACATGCCAGCTGTGTGGATAGTTTGTCTGAGTCACTCCAGTGGAGATTTCATAGCATTCTTAGGCTTCAGGGCTTTATTATCGCAATTAGAATGTTGTGCCAACTTCAGTACAAGAAAAATTAATTTCCCATTGTTCCTGTCATCTTCTGTACTAAAAACTGTTTTACACAGTGGAAGATTATTATCGTATGTACTCCATTAGATTTTCCTCCTTCAGATTTAACTATACTGATTCCTTTACATTCAGTTTCTAAACATCATTATCTGATTCTTTAGACTCGTTCCATTATAGCTTTGTTTTTCTTAAGGTGGGTACCTATAAAGGGGCACTTAGTGTTTGTGTTCTGCCCTTTTTAACATGTCACTGCTAGAGCTGCCATATAGGGACTGTGTGAAACTGTGAGAATAGTTTCTTCAATATTCGTGATGTGATTATTTGAATATTTGAAGGATATTTTTCTTTGGGTTTGTTTTAGGTGAACTGAGAAATATTTTTTGTTAGTTGTGCAAGAGTGGTGATACACTTAGGTATATAGCAGAAGCACACGTGACCTGCTTTATGTTAGGCATTGTATAAAGACAGAACAAAAATATGATCTCTGCCCCCAGAACTTACAATCGAAACGTGAAAAAGATAGATACAGATCCCACATAAGCAGTAAGACAGTAACTGTCAGTGACAGACAAAAGCTACAGTAAACAAAAACCAGGAAAGGAGGGAATGAATGTTATAATCTCTGCTCATTTTTAAAAGTTCTGAATGTTTAATGATCCACATTAGGTAAACCTTAAAAAAAAGGTGACCAGATATTTACAGTTGTTCAGCAAGCAGCAGGAATGATGAAAGTTCTTGGAAACCTTCTTTTGATCTAGGCATCTAAATGGAATGTGAGATCTCTTCCATGTAGTCATAAATACACAACTTCTTAAAGTTTAAGAGTACTTTTTGTATTTAAACAAAACTGTTACATAAAAAGTTGTTTCTTTAGGTGTGGTTATTGTTAATTAAGGGAATTAGTGATAGCAGTCCTGGAGCTGCATAATCATGATATTATGATACTTGTTTATATTCAATGCTATAATTATTATGATATTCACAACTGAACAAACCACTTCTTTTGCCAGAAGAGGATACAGCAAGACTAGAGGATAAAAGCAAGACTAAATGAACCAAAAAGGTTTTATGATAGCACACATTTCTCCAGTGTTGGTTCACCTCCCACCTTCCTACTTTCCCCCAAGCTACATGAAAAATACCAGCTTCCTTACAACTGTGTCCAGTTCAAAGCATGGCCAAGAAGAGACATGGTGCTTTACAGATCACACCATGTTCTGAGTAGCAGTGTTTACTATTTCAAAGAAATCATCTCTCAACTGGAAAGAGAATGGATTCCAGATGCAATGTGCTTCTCAAAGGCAAACTTGTTGGCCAAACACTTCTTTCCCAAAAGTTACTGTCGACTGTTTGACCAATTCATGACATGTTTCAGTTAGCATATGAGAATGTAAGGCCACTTGTCCAAATATATGCATTTGAGAAAGTAGGTTTTCTTTCAAGTAGGTATTTAATGAAAAAAAGTAGGCATTAAATTTTTTTTAAAAAAAAAGGCAAGTAAGTTTGAAAAGAAGGGATTAATGACAAGGTACATTTCAATGTGTGCCATGGATTCTGAGGTACAAAGAAAGGTGCCTGAGTTTGACCCATCCTGGGAAACCTGGCATGACATGTTTTTAGGACAATGCCTGTCAAAATCTTCTGGGAAGATTTTTAAATATACCCTGCTATGTACCTGTAATAAAATATTTTTCTTTTCTGCTTTTCTTTTTAGTGATAAGGATTACCATAATGATATATAACCCATCTGCCTCCCCTGCCCACTCAGCCAAGAGTATTGTCTGATTAGATGTGTAAAGTCTAATTATTAAGTACAATCACAAGTAAAATAGGCAGGCAGGAATATAATTTGAATTCCACATGGTCATTCCATATATCATTTAAGGAAAGAAGAAGGACTGATTAAGAAATTATATCTGCTCACCTATTCTTCTATTACCAAGTCAGAGTGACCAGAAAAATTACAATCGTTGTCTAAAAGCTGTCACTGTATTTGAAAAAAATGGTGAACTTGCCAGATGAAATGTTCTATCTTCTTAATCTTAAACTGTGGTTTTTCCTTGCACACAAACCTTTTCTGCTCTTAATGCAGCTAAATTGCTCTTATTCATAACTTAACAAATATTCAGTGTGATGCCTTTTGTATGAATATCAAGGATTTGGATTTCTGTTTCTGAGTTGGGGGTGAGGTATTTGGAGTTTTTTCTGCTAGGGACTATCTGTTTATGAATACTGTTTCTTGAATGGCAAGCAGCTTTCTTAAATCAGTGCAGCCATACAGAGTATAGTCCTTATTCGTATGTTCTAGCTGGCAGTCTCTGAAGACCTTTATTCATGTACATCAGTTGATACATGATCAGATAGGGCTTTGATAAATAAGAACTGTAAGGCTTTATCCTTACATACATTTATTAATGACCTGTCCATTATCATGCTATCCTGAAAGAGTCCTTGTAACCACAAGATCAACCATTTCAACTGGCCTTTATGAGGACCAAGGTTCAGCTATCACCAAAAATTCATTAAGCCACAGCATCTCAGCCTTCTCAGCCACCAGCCTGTGACTGCCCGTAAGGTAGCCTGATGGGAGAGCAAGTGGCCCAAAACTTTCTGAGAATCAGGTCATGTTAGTCTCTAAATCACTAGCCAACTTTGAAAATGGATGCTAGGCATTGTGGGGCCGATCCTCAATTCCTGAAGACAGTGACAGGAAAAGATCAGAACAGACTCTTATGTAAAATGTGAGGATGTGAAAATATGGGGAAATAAATGTTCAGTGCTTACAAACTAGTACCCTCATCACATTCCTGGAATTCAGGGACATACAAAAATGTCTTCACAAAGGAAAAGACAACAAACTAAGAATTCTGATTTCAGATATTTCCTGGGTTTTGCTAAAAAATGGAAATATTTGTTCTGAGCAATGTATATAACAAGGCAAATAAACATCTTGCTGTCTGGTACAGGTTACTGTTTGTTCAACATGACGTGGCGGTGGTATTGAACAGTCATAACAGATGACCTGGTTCACCTTTACTTATTTACATCCCTGTGTATAAAGTGCAACTATTTTTAATTAGTTTTTATTTTGTTTAAATACTGTTGGCAGTATTTAAAACCCACTTTGAAGCAAACAAGATGATGTTTTGATGGAAGAGAGCAAAGGCATGATTGCAAGGATGTGTAATGAGTGTAGTTTTAATACACATACTCAAGATGGCAGTATGAAAGCAGAAAACAAATGCTTCAGTAGGGACTTCCCAGAGCTGCGTTGGCTTTTCCCAATTCTTGATTTTATCGCTTTCTTAGTTAAGACTGATCAGTTTAAAGCACACCAAATTAAAATTCAGAATGGCCATCAATGAGAAACACCCAGAGAGCAAATATTCAAGAAGGGGCAAAAATCATTAAAACATGCATTATTAGAAATAGAGTAATGATTGAGTAATGATTAAGTAGTGAACCTTTTGACCGAAGTTCATTAACACAATGTACGGTTTCAAAATATCAAATCGGAAAAATATTAACATTCAGCTAGATCCTGGTGAACTCCCAGGAAAGCTTTAAGCTGCAATGAAGGTAATCGTGATGGGCTGCTTCTCCCTTCAATATGACAGCTATGATATTTAAAAATAACATCTTGGTTCTTATTCTGAGTGGCAATACTTTCCTGCATTTAAATCTGTTCCCCACCACAGATGTCCCTTGTATCACTTTGCCTCTCTGTCTTGTATCTCCTTCATGCATATAAACACGTGCACCTTCCTATCAATGTACACGCATTACCTAATTGCTTTATGTCCCTAATAAATGTCAAACGTGTTTAACTACAAACCAACAGAATGTATCCTTTGCCTATAGAGACAAAAAATATTTCATTTATGACTCATGGAGTACATAGAGTTTGATGCCAAGAAGCTTTAGTATCATTAAACTCAAATACATTGAAGTGTTCATGTCAGGTATCATTATGAAGGTATTTTTATTGTGTTTTATCATACAGAAGTGATGACTGCATAACAGGCTCTAAACTAAGGTAAACCAGAAACTTTAGAGTAAATCACTGACCAGCGTTAGGAAGTATTAACAGAATGAGCAGATACAACCCATCTGGAGCCAAATAAATTCTTATGAAAAGCTTCCCAAAAGAAGTCTCTGAAAAAAATGTATTTCCACACAAGTAGAAACTGGAATATGTTAACTTTTCATGGCATTGTAGCAATATTAGACTAGCAACACTTAAATACTCCAGGCCTCATTTGTATCTCTAAATCTTCACATCAGCATATTTTCATTGACTGCAAATGAAAGCAATGTGTGAGAGAGAGAGAAAGACATCTGGTATTATAGGTTATGTTAAATCGTCTTTTAGCCCTTCTGTAAAATAAGAGGCTTTTCTGTTATGTTTACGGTGACTTAGAGAAGGGTATGAGCAGCCAATAGTTTTCTAAAATGAAAAACAGTTGGCTCAAATTCCACTACAAGTTCCTGATACGTGACTGGAAGAAGCAGTTGAATCATCACCTTGTCTTTGAATGTGTCTGGAAAATACCATGATGGAGTGAATCATCACCGTCCTGTAAGTTCTCTTTCTTACCGTAAACAAGATAGCATCTGGAAAAGTATTGTAGAACAAAAGGTACAACTCTTTTGTAATTCTGGTTTGGGAAGAGATGTTACTAACTAATGGTGAAAGAGCTAGTTCTGTTTGTACCTCTGTAGTTGGAATAAGCTTTTGTACAGAAATTCTCTCGAGAGCTAGTCGTTGGTGTCAGAGCCAAGATTTCCAAAAGATGGGTTTGCCTGTATGTTATTTGCCTGCATGTCATCTGCTAGGTGGTTAGTGCATGTGAGAGTGTGCCTTTCCACTGAAGAAATGGATGGCTGCTAAGCTGGTCAAAGGGAGGGCTCTTAGACAAGGAGTAGCTGGAGCAGAGTTTGCTTTATTCCTGAAGGTAATGTAGTATTTATGGATTTTCATGGCAATTTCAAGTTTAGAACTGTCCCCATTTTAGGATATACCAAGTAAGTAAACAAGTCACCCTTGGAAAGTGCCTAGACTCTGGGTCAGAGTTTTTTTGCTTTTTCTGAAATGGGAAAATGATCTAAAACATCACACACACCCACACCCCCCACACCCTGCTTTACTCCCCCAGCCCGTCCCAACATCTGCTGTTACTTACCGGTGGGGATATAGTATGGTTATCTCCACTCTCTATTAAAAAAAGTTATGGGAAAGAGAGGGAGATGTTTGTAGACTTATTTTGGTTTCTTAGTCCCCGTCTGCAGAGGCACTTCCAAAGACTCACATGTAGCCATCTGGTTACCATCTGGGTCTTATCAAACAGCGTGGGACATTTCCAAGTAGTTATGCAGCCAAAAACTGAGCATCCAGAGCTTGTGTATAAGAGTACCTGAAAGAAATATGCACACTCTATCAGGGAGGTCGTGAGTACTGAGCATACGACCCTCTCTGGCTCTTCATGTAATACTTCCTCTGAATATCTATGGCCAGAATCATTTAGATGGGAGTAACTCCTCTGACTTATGGCAGACTGAGTCTGGCCTTTGCTTTCTGAGCTATAATCATGCTAGCTGAAATGGCATCTTCTGGTATCAGTGAGATAAGACTGTACTTTTGTAGCACTTGGTAATTACAGAGAACTTACACTTCAGTTGAAGTCAGCTGCACGGACTGAGCATGGCTTCATGGATGTTCTGCTTAAGGAACAATGCACTTTGCAACTCTCCCATGTTTTTGCTCTGCAAAACTCCTTGGGTTTCTTTGGAGCCATAGAATACCTGGAGGAATGTTATACTTTTAAAATCCATTTCCCGGCCATATGCTTATTTTCAACATACGAATATAGCAGGAGTGCAGTAAGCCCAGCATGAACATTTGAGCTTAGAGCCAAATGAATGATTGCATCCCTGTGCAACTGCCATGCTTGGACAACTGGTCATTTCTTCAGACACAAAGAAAAATAAAAATCTGTGGCATCTTTTTGCATTATGCCTTGATTGCAGCTGCTGGTCATTTTGCCCTTCCATTCTTTTTATCTGTTGCTGGGTCCTGAATATAGCAATATAACACTAATCGTCTAATCCCCTCACTGGTTCTGCTGAGACTCTATCACCTGTGAACAGAACCAAACCAAACCAACCAACCAAACAAACAAACAAAAAAAAAGTGCAATTAATGAAAAATGAGATGTCATGGCTGTGATAGCTCCTGTCCTTTCTCTACGTAATATTTGGGAATTGCGTGAAAGTCACTCCAATGCTATTTAACTACTATTTGAGAGAGAGTATAATGGACTGATTCTTCCAGTTGCATAAACTGGCGTAGTTGCATTTCAGATAATGAATCCCCACATTGCACACAGTTGAGGATTAGCCCAAGTCTTACTATGACTTCTAGTAGATTTCCTGATAAAATGCTATGTTAGCATCCCTTCCTGAGACCAAGCTGAAAATGCCTGTAGAAATGGCCCAGTTCATGAATTTGGTTTTGCTGTTTGTCTTCTTCATGACATTTGTTGCAGTCACATTACTCTTCTGAGGGATTCCACAATCCTATGCTTGTATTTGTCTTGAGCTGCAGAAAGCATAACTCTCAGGAGGAAGGAGGAAGGAATACTTCTATCCTTACAAGCAAAAAGTCAATAAGTTGTTTGGACTAAAGTTAGGCAAACTGACGGGGGGGGAGGGGAGATAGCAATATCATTTTAGGTAATTTAGGTTTAGCTAAAGATAAAAAGTTTAATATATACCAGAACATTTTGGGAGGAGTCTGAAAGGAACATGGAAATACTCTAACCTTCTGACTTTCAGATTGGATTAAAACCAAAAATTTCCCTATGTTTCAAGAAAGAGTATCCATCCACATACAATATTTAAGGTTAAAACTGAAGATAATTAATGGCCTTCCACATAAGAGGAAAACAGGAGACAGACTGATGGGACAGCCCTTGAAAACTCAAAAAGAGTTCTGCTCTGAAAAAAATTAAAGATGAAGCAAGTATATGGAGATTTCTTTTCTCCTTTGCCAAAGGAGATACAGTTTGTGGGGACAATGTAAGGGAGCGGGTTAAGGATTTGGAGCATAAAAGGAATTAGAATAATGAAACTGATCCAAGTAATTGCTCTGTAGGAGTACACCCAGTGCTCTTTTGGTATCTATCCTTACTGAAAAATGCTAAGGTAATAAGATCTCTGGAATTTGGCAATAGAATAGGTGACATTGGTATGCAAAGTAATTTTGCCTTTACAAAAAGGTAATTGCATGTTTGCTTACTTAAGACAAATAGTAATCGTTACAATCTAACCAAAGCTTCAGTTTCCAAGTAAAAAGCCATCAAACTATCACAAAAAAAAAAAATTGTGGAAACTGGAACTTTAAATTTACTAGTTTAACGGAAAGAAAAAAATCCTTATACAAACCAACCCTGTGCCAAAAAGTCACAGTCCAACACACTCAAATTGTCTCACTGAATTACAAAACGTTATTCACTTTAAATAAATCCCTCTTTCACTGTTTTAGAAATGTTCCCTCTCAGTTAGTAGAACATTCTAGAATGTTTTGCTTTTTTATTCACTCACTAGCTTTTGTCCCTTTCAGGTAACATGCTTAAAGCTCTCAGTTCTGGTTTTTTTGAATATTCCCAGCTTCTCAAATCACAACTTTCTTTCATGAGTAGGACTGAAGGCATTGCAGCTAATGGTGTTAAGAGAACTTCCTGCTTCTGACTGATCACAGCTGAAAAACAGCTAACTGTGGAGTCTCAGTGAGTTGACAGCATTGACCCCGACAAAAGCTTATAAAGGCTTGAAGTCAGAAGCATGGAGGCTAAACCAGAAGACTTTTCTTTGTTTCTTTAAAGCTGGGAACTTGTAAGAAAAGACAGTAATGGTGGCTAAGCCTTCAATGAGTAAAATCTTAAGATTTGCTGAGACAATAAGGATTACTGGATGCGGAGGTTTCAGGGTCTACATTGTCCTTGAGTGGAAACTTCACAGGGTCTGTTAATGCATGGAGTATCAATGACAGAACTCATCAGAGAAGACCAGGGTGTTAGAACATAGGCAGTGATCAACACAAATGCGAGCTTCAGTATTTGTAGGAAGAACACCAGAAACACAAACAACTTCAGATTTCCAAGCACAAGTTGGGCAAAATCTGAAGAACAGACATAAATGAAGGGGGTAACACAAAACCATGGGGCCAGAGGGAGATGAGGCCAGACCAAGGGGGATTGAGACACACTGACTTGCTCCATCAGAAAGTGAATAGGAAAGACAAGATGGCAGTGAAGGAAAAAAAATCTATTTTCACTAAGGGCCAGGACTGAGAGGCCAAGGGAAATATAAATGATTTTCAAGATGTTGAGAAGGAGAAGGAAACATGACTCTCAGACAGAAGGGAGGGAATAAAGGACTGAAGACTCTTAAAATCTTAGTAAAGAGGCAGCTTTTTATTACCCAGGAGTCCTGGCTAAGAAATTGTAGACTTGTCATTTGAGCAGATCCAGTAGAAAATGTGTTGCTTGTCAGGATGCATTTAGCAAGAATATAAATTAGATGAGACTGTAAGGTTAAATAGACTTCTGATAAGAGCCAGAAGAATGAACTGATTATCTTTCATGTTGGGACAAGTGACACAAGTGTCCCATTAGGTAAATCTCCTGGTTGGAGAATACGTTCAGTCACTTAAAAGCCCATGGTAGTCACTGAAGTTTTTCAAGTCCTTAGGAAAAAAAAGTGAAAGCATGTCAAGATCAGGAAGCACAAGGATAACCTAAGATAGCAAGTGCTATGGGAAAGATTAGAAGGAAAAAGAGTCCACAAGGAATGCAGAAGTGTACTGACAGAGGAAAGGGAATGAGGGTAAAATTATGTCTTCAAACACAGGAAATGTAGGGGTAAAGTGAGAATGAAGCTGAATAAGACCTGGCAAAGGATAAGAAAATAAAAAGAATAGGCTTTTTGAGCCATATACATGAAAAACTCAGGGGGAGGTGGGGGAGTGGTGAAGAAAGAAGAAGAAAAAAAAAGAAGAGAGAGAAGCCATTAAGCAATGACAATCTTGGTTTCTCTGAAAACTACATGAAGTATCCTCCTCAGTTTTCATTAACGACAGTAGCTCAGAATGTAAAGTGAGAGGCATAACAACTAACAGGAGTTCAAGAAAAGCAAAGCATAGGGGCCTTTTTCAACGAATTTAATTAGTGATACAAAACTGGGAAGCATCTGCAATACAGAGAAGCATCGTGTTATCATGCAGTATCGGATGACCTTGAAGACTGTCATAACAGTGATTGTATAGCAGTTAATGCTTCAAAATGCTGCAGTTACAGAGCAATGACAAGAAAATCTCTGCATTAAATGGATAGAACTCTGTGATTGGGAGAAAACAAACTGGGATGTCTAGCTGGTTAGCTGAGGGCTCTGAACTGTTAACATAGAGAGGACTAAGAACCTAAGATACAAGAGGACGTATTTCCAGTAAAATAAGTAGAAAAGTCTTAAGGTCATCATATAAATTTCATTACTTTGAATACTGTACTGATCAATTGTGTTTTATAATGACTATGTCATAGCGTAAGAGAAATTCTACATAATGTAAGAGAGACTCTAAGTTGCTGCAGCACTTTGAACTATAAACAGATCTAGGAAAAGGGACTTGCATTGGGCAGTATATATACATGCGCATATGTGTGTCGGTCAGCTAACTTTAAGAAGACTAGTGAGGGACAAAATAAATACCTTTTTTTACATAGCATTTGAATTGACTTACGTTACTAACTATCCAAAAGCACCAGAGTGAACATAACCTCTCAAATTACTTTCTGCTTTTTGTTTCTAACAAAAATATGAGTGAGTTTTAAGTGGATTCTAATGGCATATACAGAACTGACACTACAGCTTTCCAGTTTGTAGTGGTTTAACCTTGGCTAAACGCCAGGTGCCCACTAAGCCACTCTATCACTCCCTTCCTCAGCAGGGCAGAGAGGGGAGAGAAAAAAAATAAGATGAAAAAGACAACTCCAAAATTGTGGGTTTAGATAAAGGCAGTTTTAATAGAGCAAAAGCAAGACCATACATGGAAGCAAGGCAAAGAAAAACAAAAGATTATTCTCTTCTTCCCATCAGCAGGCGATGTCTGGCCACTTCCTGGGAAGCAGGGCTTCAAAAAAAGCATAGTAGTTGCCCCGGAAGACAAAACGTTGAAAAAAACCGCATGCCCCCAGTTCCTCCACGTATCTCTCAGCTTCCCATTGCTGAGCAGATGTCATGGTATGGAATATCCTTTTGGCCAGTCTGGGTCAGCTGCCCTGGCTGTGTCTCCTCCCAGGATCTTGCCCACCCCCAGCCTCCTGCTGAGGGGGTGGAAGAAGGGTTGGAGACACAGCCTTGATGTGTGCCGGCACTGCTCGGCAGTAGCCAAAACCCTGGTGTGTTATCAACACCTTGCTGCTACCAATGCACAGCACTGTGAGGGCTGCTACGAGGAAATTAACTCTAGCCAGCCTGACCCAGCACATAGCTCTTTTAAGTTAGTGAATTTTCAAAATCTTGAAGTATTCTGATGCTTATGATAGGAACCCTAAAGGAGTACAAACCTATAGTGCAGGCAAAAAAACAAATAAACCAAATTTTAAACTAAGTTTCTTATACCACCACTGTAAACTAAGCTCATTCAACCGAAATATTTACTAGGTGTCATTTATCACTGTAATGTCCATTTATTTGTTTCACATTGTACCTTCAAGATTCATTTTAATTCACATATCCAGACTACCAGCCTCACTCACAGAATTATGAGCTGTCTTGATATCTTTAGACAGCTTTTTATCTGATATCTCTAGATACCAAGAGCATGATTACATAGGGAAGTGGGCTCTATTGATAACAGGTCTAAGGCTGAGAGTCTTGATGTGAGGAATTCTAGAAATAAGTCAATACTCATGCCAGATCAACAGGTAAAACAAATTCCTTTTGCTTAGCTTTCTGACCACAAATAGAGAAAAAAAAAAAAACGCTGTATAAACATCAAAATTAGAGCAGCTGTTATGTTAATATTGTAAGGCATCTGGATACAGCTGTGAAAATGTGAAATAATTACAAATGTAATTACATTACATCTTAGTGCTGTAAGAATCTCAGCCTGTTTAGACCTAAAAGAATCTCAATCTATTTTTACATAGGTCCCCGTCTTCAAATCCCCATGTAATGTCATCAGTCAATACATTTCACTTGTTTAAGTTTTCAATCACTGTCTTATTTTTAATAATATATTAAATTCTGGTTGATTTGATAAGCTTCAATAGACATTTAAAAATTTCAGTTCAGCCAGAAAAAAAAAAGTTCAAACTCTTAAGGCTAAGAAGTTCCTTGACGGTACTGTTTTCCTCTTCTGTTGCCACTAGCTGAACTCTTCTTATTACCCTCTTCATTAAAATCATTGCTCAGACACAGTTATGTTTTTGTTGCTCTGCTATCTCTTTCTGTTTGTACTACAAAGATGACATCTCTCCAAGCTATGGATCAGGTTATACTTAGAAGGAGAGCTCAGAGCTATAACCTTGGAGTTTTTCAGAGTATTTGCTGTAGAACTCTCATGTTTCTCACCTTTCCAGTCTGACCTTCAGTTTGAACTTGAAGATGTATAATGATGAACCTCTGCACAGGATGAAAGAAAGGCTGCTTACTGTTGTTAGCATTTGCTTGACTGGTAACAGATGTTCATGACAGAGATAATTTTTTTAAGCGTTTACTGGTCTAATGTACAAGGGAAGGAGACTATTAACATTCTGATCAGATACCATACTTTCCATGAATCCATTTTTCTCACTGTTCATGGGAGCCAGTCATCACACATGTTCACAACACATTATCAATTTAATAGTGCTTCCATTCAAATAATTTCAAAATCAAAAATAATCCAAGGAAGTATTACTAGAATCAACATCGGATCTCTTAATTCTTTCTCTGTGGCCTGTGTCAGTTTAAGCGTTGTATTCTATTCAGCAACAAGACACAGAAAAGTGACCTGTGATTTTTCACTTTCAAGGACACAGCAGTTCCACTGAGAGTGATCTTTCCTCTCTCATCCCTGTAGAAATCCTCACACCTGTGCTTGAAGTCTTTGAGGTCTCGGCTAATGAAGTAGGAACTATTTATAACTCTGCAGATCTCCAACAGTTTTTGATGAAAAACAGTCAGTCCTGAAAGCATCTGTGCCACACAAATAGTTCCTCAGACTGGAACTTTAGACCAGCTCAGCTCAGAGAAGACAATCTGTCCTTTCTGCCTTCTCCTCATGGGAGAAGTTGTCTACCAAGAGAAAATTTCCTGTTTTCACTGAAAAAAAGGAGGAATATGAACCGTAATGTCAACTGAAAACTTAGTAATAATTGCATTGAGTTACTCCTGATCAAGTTCTGTGGCCTAACAACTTCTGCTCAGCTGGTGCACAGAGACTGTCAGCCTACACTGAGAAAGTGTTAGTGAAGTCACACAGCTTCAGCTGCATTCACACGCTTGCCACAGCTCTGTTCATCACAGTAAGCTGTTGAAACACAGGATTTGACTGGAAGTCTGAGTCCTAAACTTTTATACTCAGTCAGTTCTCCTCCCACTTGGGTTATCTGTCACAAGCAAGAAGGTCTTAGGAGACTCAGGCTAAATGGTGTAAGTACAAATGTGTGATGCCTTGGCCAATGTTCTCTGTCAAAGAGTATATCATCATGACATTGAGGCCCTGGAGTGTGTCCAGAGAAGGGCAACAAAACTGGTGAAGGGGCTGGAGCACCGGTCTTATGAGGAGCGGCTGAGGGAACTGGGACTCTTTAGTCTGGAGGAGGCTCAGGGGAGACCTTATTGCTCTCTACAACTACCTGAAAGGAAGTTGTGGCGAGCTGGGGGTCGGCCTCTTCTCACAGATAACTAGTGACAGGACTAGGGGGAACGGCTGCAAGTTGCGCCAGGGGAGGTTCAGGTTGGAGATGAGGAGAAATTTCTTCTCAGAAAGGGTGGTCGGGCATTGGAACGGGTTGCCCAGGGCAGTGGTGGAGTCACTGTCCCTGGGGGTGTTTAAGGAAAGGTTGGATGTGGTACTTAGGGACATGGTTTAGTGGGTGATAGGTGGCAGGGGGATGGTTGGACTAGGTGATCCTTGAAGTCTCTTCCAACCTTAATGATTCTATGATTCTATGGTTGTGGTGTTTCATATGTGGGTGTCCTGGGTTTGGCTAGAATGGAGTTAACTTTCACTAGAAGCTGGGATGGGACACAGCCAGGACAGGTGACCCAAACTGGCCAGGGGAGGTATTCCATACCATGTGACATCATGCTCAGCGGAGCGGGGGGCGGGTTGCTAGTTGGGAACGGGTGGTACTTCTCGAGCGGGCACAGCTCGGGCACGGTCTGGTTTCGGGATGGGTGTGAGTGCGTAATCCGAGTTGTATGGTCAGTGGGTGAGAAACTGCATCATGCATCATCAGTACTGTCATTGTTGTTTTCCACTCCTTTTGCTGTCCCAGTAAAACTGTCATCTGTTGTTATCACAGCTCAGGGGATTCTGCCTTTTTCTTTCATTTCTCCTCCCCGATGGGCGGGACGGGGGAAAGCGAGCAAGCGGCTGTGTAGTGCTTAGCTGCCAGCTGGGGTTAAACCACAACAGTGGTTTTCCTTGTCAGCCATCAATAATTTCAGTCACATAAATCGCTAAATTACTCTAAAATCAAAAGTAGTATCCTCCAGCTGTGTATTGAACACATTTGACTGATAGTAAGGAAGAAGTTAGACTGTTGCTATCAAAATCCCCTGAAGAGGCCAGGCCTACGCAGATCAGACTTGATCAACTTCTTCACTTCGAGGGTGATGGAGCACTGGGACAGGCTGCCTAGAGAGGTTGTGCAGTCTCCTTCTCTGGAGATATTCAAAACCCACCTGGACATGATCCTGTGCAGCCTGCTCTAGGTGATCCTGTTTTATCAGGAGGTTTGGACTAGATGATCTCCAGAGGTGACTTCCAACTCCTACCAGTCTGTGATTCTGTAGTGTTCTCGTAGGCATGCTTGCTCTGGGTGAGAGAGGGAAAGCAATGAGGACGAGCTACCTGCCATAATGAGCTACCCTCTTGGGTAGTTATCCAACAGCTAGTAGGACTCTAGTGTGTCCCTGAAAGGAATATTCCTGGGACCTATATCTTGTTTTACAAAATGGAGGACTGGAGCTCCCGTTCTCTCACCAAAATTGGAAAAGAATATCGGGTCATCTCCTGAGCCTCCACTTAGGACATTTTGCTAAGGAATTTTTCACAAATTAAGTTGACTGAAAATAAAAAAAAAAGGATCTTTACAATTTCTCTGGCTCAGCTCCACAGAAACATGCCGTTGTCTCATTCTTTTCTCTAAATAATATACTCCTGTATTCACCTCAGCAGCTCTGTTCATAGCACACTGTGGCACCAGCCTGTTACAGCACTGCAGAAAGGATCTATTCTAAAGGGTATAAACTTCAAGACTCAGCCCTACTGTCACTGAGGCTTTGATTTCAAATGAGGGAGAAAGGACTACTGTGTAGGCATAAAATGGACAGCCAGAAACAGCCACCTGCTAGGGGAAGACAAGGAGAATATACTCATCGCACATGACGTGGTAGCAGCTATGCTGCTATGTATATGCCTCACATACAGTGCCAATGGGCAGTCTATGACCCCTGAAATAAATCTGTCCCGTATTCCCTGACTGAAGAGAGGACAGAAGGCTGAGAAGTAAGCAGCTTATTTTAACTGGCTGGGTTACTAGAACACAGACATAATTGACAGTTTTGCTGATATGGCAAACTTAAACGGATTTGGCTTATGCAACCAAGAAAAACAACAGAGCGCAATGAAAAATGAGAGGTAGCCAAGCAGACTCTATCTCAAGACAAGTTGAAATGACTCATGCTAGTTTATATGGTGGCTCTAGTGTTTTGCATTAAATATGGACTTTGGTCTGTAGCTCTGTTACCAGTTAAGCCTGTAAAACTTTTCTGTCACAGAAGCAGGATCTGGGATCATCCCAGATCACACAACCTGGGAAGCATTAATAAGAGGCATCCTCATGGTTCCACACAGGACCAGAACTGCTCAGACTATTCACTTGGTTGTTGTGTCCTCCACTCTCCAGTGCTACTGACTTGGAAGGCTTCTTAACTCACATGCACCACCACATCAGATTTGCTCTGAGCACTGTTATGGTACTGAGTTCCCTCTGACAAGCCTTCTCAATATTTGAGGCTGTAAGGTTTTGCAAAATCACCTCTGGTCCAGTAGTATCAGCTCTGAATGGGAGCTAAGCAACCAAATTTGACCCAAGCCATGCAGGTGAGAATTGGCACTCCACAGTAGGTAACAGGCACAAGAGAGACACCCACACCAAGCCTGCATGCAGCCAGGTCAGGTTTACATGAGTTATTGGTGTAGGGTCTGTATCACATGAAAGCTGATGAAATGCTTCATCTTGCACCTGAGTTAATCCAAGCCAAACCCAACCAGCTGTGCAGAGAGCCAGATCCATTGTCTTGCATCCACAACCTAGTTAATCTACAACCTGGATAAACAGTCCATGGATAATTGAGAGTGAAGCACACAATATATCAGCATTCTCTCGGCACATTCGAGTACTGACACATCATTTATTTCCCATAGGCTGTGCACACAAAGCTGAAAACAGAATGTTCAACTTTCTCAGATAAAATAGGAAAGATTCTCCTTTTTTTTTTTCCAATAATGCCTTCATACAGTTTTGCCTACATATACCAAAGCAGCTAATTTAAAATGTCAGGTTTAGGGAGAATCCCCGTGTACTGTGGAACTGATTTTGAGTCCAGGTCATTACTAACCTTAGCTCAGAATATAACGTGAACAAGAGGATAAATAAATTATGAAGGTTTGGGTGGTTGGTTAAAACCCAGAAAACAGCACTAGTTTCTAGTATCAAGCTGTAATGGTTCCACACACATATTTAAGGACCTTTAAAGATGGGCACTTCATGTTATCAGGAACAGTCTTAGAATGACTAGCTTCAGCTTCTTTCTCAAACCTTACCTTAACTCACTCACATAACATTGAGTCACTCAGTTTTATTTGAGTTTCAGGGATTTTATAGCTGCCCTCACCAGACTTGTCTTCTAGCACTGACATCTAAACCCTCTCTACAGGTTTATAATTCCCAGAGCCTTCTTATCGGGATTGTTGATTCAGCTCAGCTGTGCCCTAAAACCCATTTGCCCCTCACAAGGAATCTAGTTCTCCTTCAGCTGATCATGTTAATCCAATGACCTCTGCTTTATGAGAAGAGACAGGTAACTGAGTCCCCTTAAAATGAATACCCTATAGGTAGCTCTGCAATGGGGATAGAAGGGTTTTCACAGCTCATGAGTCTAAATTCTAAGTTCTTGTGCCTAATGTATTGCCTGGTACCTCATCTATCTTATGTGGGTGACCTGAAACATTCCTCTGTTGACAAGATATTTGGATATAGGTAGAACTTGTGCTGTTTAAATATATCCATAAGTGCCAGCTGCATGAGGATATTTCAGGACCTAACCTCCCACTGATTTCAACAGATCCGGTATCTGCTTCCTACTTAGAAAATTAGTCACCTACATATTATGCAGATAGATTTTAGGGGTCATGTCTTCCCTCTGTCCTCAGCAGAATGCTGCACCTGCAGATAAGTCAAAACCTCAAGCCAGCCATGCCAGCACAACCTTATTTTATACTTGTTGGTGAAGCTTTCATTTTGCACTGTCTAGTTTATTTTAAAGTAAGGAGAATACGTTTGCTCTTTCTAGTGTAAGAATAACAAATAGAGAAGAAATAATGTACATCAAATAAAAAACAATACACTGCAAAAATCCTACGCAGTATGCCAAGAAATCGTTTCTCTGGGAAGGTGAGGATTTAAATGGGAAGCATTACTGTATTTTTATCAAAACATTACTAGAGACTGCTAGTTTTTAATGTGGTCTAGGGGAAAAGCCCCTATTTCTACTGATTCAGCACTTCTGTCACATAAACCTATCACTTATGATGGAAGTCAGATTTCAAGACAGAAGAATGCATAAGAAAAGAGTAAACAGTGACACTAAATAAAAATTAAAAATCCATACTATGAGTCAGGTTTGCATAATGATGGACATAACAGTTGTTATGATCAGATAAGTGGCTAGATAAATACATCTCTACTGGCAAAGAAATTGAACTCAGTAAAATTAGTTTATATTGAGGAGAGCAAGAGTATTAAGCTACCAGATAAAAACCATCCATTTCTTGTTTCCACTAGAGAATATCCTATGCTAGTCTTGATATCATTCAGATACAGTGCCATTTAGATTATAATGTGTCCAAAGAAGAGCAATGAAGCTGGTGAAGGGGCTGGAGCACAAGTCTTATGAGGAGCAGCTGAGGGAACTGGGATTGTTTAGCCTGGAGAAAAGGAGGCTCAGGACAGAGGCCTTATTGTCCTCTACAACTACTTGAAAGGAGGTTGTAGCCAGGTGGTTGCTGGTCTCTTCTCCCAAGTAATAAGCAATAGGAGAAAAAGAAATGGCCTCAAGTTGTGTCAGGGGAGATTTAGATTGGATATTAGGAAAAAATTCTTCACCAAATGAGTGGTCAGGCATTGGAACAGGCTGCCCAGAGAAGTGACTGAGTTACCGTCCCTGGAGGTATTTAAAGGACATGTAGATGTGGTGCTTAGGGACATAGTATAGTGGTGGACTTGGCAGGGCCAGGTTAACGGTTGGACTCAATCATCTTCGGGGTCTTTTTCAACCTAAATGATCCTAGGATTCTATAAAGCCAGTAACAGTTTTGCTGAGAAATGTGTCAACATAAAAAGTAAGAGTCTGTTCCAAGAACTTACATAGTCTAGGGTTTAAAAGGCTACGGTTAGCTAGGTTAAAGCCTGGTTTCACAATTCCAGTACTCATCCCATTTCCTCCTTACTTACAGGACTCACCATCTTCGTGCTTTCTGTCAACGTTCTCCCTCTGATCTGAGAAATCCCCGTGTTATTAACTAGCTGTTAATGCTCAAGCTAAAAAAGAAGTTTGTCCAGTTAAAGCCTTGAAACTAAGGTTTTCCACCTTTCTGTTACAAACTAACGAAATTCCCCTTCTGAACAGAGGCAAATCATGATAATTTCTTGTCTTTCTATTTACCTGGAGGATCTTTACTCATTCTATTTTTTTTCTCTCTATTCCATTATTTTGTGGTGTGATGTTCTAACATTTCTTTCCAGTTTAATTAGTATAAAAATTGAAAGTGGACTCAAACTGTCTGAAAAAGATACTTTTTATTCAGACACTGATTAAATGTATGTGAAAGAACATGAGCTTCTTCAATCCATTCTCAAAATTCCTGTCCCCAAAGCTAAGGCACTGAAAGTAAAAGTTCCTAATATCACCTTTTTACTCCCAGACCTAATTGACACTGAATGACCAAAGTACCATTTGGGGTTTGGAACTGTAGCCACCTTACTGGCTTAAGAAACTAAAACTAATTCCTTAACTTTGGGAGTGCCTTGTGCTGTTAAGATACGAGGATCAGGATTCTGTTGTTTAAATGGACTCACATCATGACATCTGAGATGCCCAAAGATAACTGAGATGCCTGCATCATTGGACCAGATAATCATTCCAACTGAAATTTCTATTCCATCCTACCATACTGCCAGCAAGATAGATGACTGGAAGGAGACCTACGACTGGCAGCAGGGCAGGATATGCACACATAGCACCTGATGCCTAATTTTTGGCAACTGACTCTGTCCCAGGTCTCCCAAAAGTCATGAATGTTTGACCAGGCTGTGACCAAGTTTATCCGATCTGTCACCTGTTACATCTGTGGGCACAATGAGTTTTACTTCTTCCAGTTGTGGCCAGTTAACGTGCTTCCTGGTGTAAACAAGCAATGTTAAGCATCTTATCTCCCCTGTTCTTGAAGGTGGAGAAAGTATCATTGACTTATTTTCAGTTGCAGCTGCTTACCACCTCAGAAAAACCTCACATGAATGTCTGCAACCATTGACTTCTATGAGAGATGTGCATGCAACTTCTTCATTATAACAGCCAGTCTTACTGAAAGGAGAGAGTACATTTTACCGTCTTTACCTGTCTCCTCATTTTCCTGCAAATCCCAAACACTTCTTACATCATCTTCAAAAGCTGCAAGAATTTTAAATCTTATTTTTATAATAAACACAATACCAGCAGTAGGCAAGCTGTGGTTGATGGGAGATGAATCCATTTTGCATTAGCCTGTTGGACTGAAAATAATAGGGATTAGGGATTATGGGTTGAAATCCAAATGTCATACCTATTTACCATCTTTAATATGTCCAATCTAGTATGTCTGGGAGAAATAGCATTAGCTTGCATAGTTACTTATCCAGTAGTCGTATCTTCTAGTGCAAAGCTATCTACACAATTAGAATAGTAGTATAGAATGAGTATATGCTATATAGAATGAGCAGGATGTTTCCTTGTACTATACAAACGAATCTATTTTTCTTCTGTGGTCAGGTTTTTGTACACTATCAAGATAGTTCCATTGATTGACTTAGTTTATATGTTTGCTAGATGGCAGGCATTCTTAAATTCCTCAGGAGTTCTGGTAGTTTCTCAGAAATGGACTAAGTCTCCAATATTAACAGGATTCTTCAATTCAATTTCTGTACCATCTGTTTGAAACCACATTTCTTCTGCTTTAGTTTTATATGGAGGACAGTATTGTCTATTTTTCTGAAAGGGGTCAGAGCTAACCTCCTTTGCCTGAGTTAATCAAGAGTCATTAAGGACATAAAGTGCATTAAAGGCTGCTGTTGACAGAGAAAACTCTGCCTTCCATTTGTATTTTTCCCACTCCACTGGAATTTATTGCATGCAGATGAAAATGGAAGCTAAGGTAAATCTCTTTCATTTTGTCCAGAGAGCTTCCACTAGTAATAAAGGTAGCCAGTCTAAAGGTCCATTTGTTTTCAATTTCAGTAAAAATGGTTTTATCTCCTTGAAGCATGAGAATGGTAAAGAAAACAAATTCTTTTTCCATTTCAAAAATTCTGTAATGGAACACATTTGCTGTTGCAACAACTGAAGGCAGCACATTTCATTGCAACAACTGAAGGCAGAACATTTCAATCTGGCATGTGGCTAGCCCTTGTGGAAAAAGTATCCTTGAGCATTTCTGCAAATATTGACATTATATCTGATTAGGTTACAAGCTTCTGATGATGATGTTTTATTAAGTCAAATCATAGTATAGTGAGGAGTTGTTAGTATGCTATGGTATGGTGCACAGACACATATGGTTAACTCAGCTGCATTGTGACAAATAGAGTGAAAAGGTATAGGAAATGGGTCACAGGAGCACAATCAATAAACTAATATTTTTTTCTTTTATTTTTCACTCCCAGGGTACTGTTCTGCAAACACATTAAATTCCTAACTGCCTGACAGAGGATGGTATCAATCTGTGTGTTAGTGCTTATTGATTAGCTTTGCTAGGATATGCGCTGCCAGCTATAATAAGCAAGAACATTTCGAGTGAAATTGATCACATCAGTCCTAAAAGTTAGAACATTTTTGTGGGCAGTCCTCATGCAACCATCTGATTTAAAACTTTTTAGTTTTGAAATCAATATTCTCAGACCACAGCTGGAAGAGATTGCTTCTAATGGACTTTATTTTTCAAGGTTGTTGATTACTAAGTACCAATATTAACATGATACGAGTGAATTTGAGGCCATGATGACCACACTTATTTTGTTACATTTCTACAAAGCCTAAGATTTATCTCCATTACCAAGTAATTTAACACGACAGAAGCAGATTAGTAGATCAATTCAGTGGCCACGACATCTATATGCTGCAAGGTTTCAGGAGTTTGGTGCAGACTAGATTTAGACTGTTCCCCACTACCAAATGTTCCAAACACACATTTGAGTCAAGTCTGCCCAAAGAGCTATTATCAGTTTCGATATTTGTATTCCTATTAAAGTGTGGAGTACCTTGGATACAGAGCTCAAGATTAGTTTTCTCTGAAAGCGATCTAGATGACACACAGCAGCACAGCTCTGCAAACTAAACCAATGCACACAGTGAGTGAGGATGATCGGGGTTCACTTCAAAACTGTTGTCCTGCTGCAAACTAAAATGTTAATGTAAATGCAGAAATCTAGCCTTTATTCTCTGCCTCAGTTTTTTCATACCATAAAAAGATAAAAAAAGCTAGCATAAAAGGAACAGAGGAAGGAAGATATATATTCTACCCTACAAAGGGGAGGGATCTGAAGAGGACTGTGAATGAGACTTTTCTTTTACAAAGGAGGAGTAAAAAATCTCACCATAAAGAATCTAAATGTTTGCCTAGAGTTATCAGGCTGTCACCATATACCTACAGAACATGAAGCAGCTCTCGCTCAATGCCACATATCACTGCATCATGAATGGTAAGCATTGTTTTCGTATTGCTGGCTATATTATAAATACACAAAAAGGGAAAAGAGAGAATGGCAGCTGTTGTATGATTAAATATAGGAAAATTACTTTTGGGAAAGGTTGCATGACAGAGCACGCTATCAGTGGAGGAAGAAATAATGTCTGAATGCTCTATCAGTAAATGCAAAGACAAGGCAGCAGCGCACAGCAAACCAGAAACCAAATAATGAATAGGCAATGGGGTGTCAGTGAATATGCCAGGTTACAAGGACTTCAATAGCATCATCAATGAAAGAACAGACAAGCGAAGGCTAATTAAAATTATATGATGGCACCACAGCTTGGATATTGCACTGTAAGCAATATTATAAATTCAGTTCAAGGTTCTTGAGCCATTCAGTGGACTCTGGGAAAACATTGTGAATTTCTTGTGTTCCTCTCTGAGAAAGGGTGTACCATTCCATTGGTAGTAAGTTGGGTTATGGCCTAAGGTCCATCACAGCGTAAGTAGGGTGAGTCAGTGTTTTTTCATAGAAGTACAAATATCTTTCATAAATTGTCTGAAAGTGGTTGTACATCAGCCAGAACAGTCCAGGCAAGGGGAAACTGGCAGTTGTCTGTGGGGATTACCAGCTGGAGTTCCTTCTTTGGACCATCACAGGCTGTGGCTGCACTGATTGGAGCCCTGTGAAACAGCCTGCACCAAGGAGACAGAGTCGCGAGGGAAAAAAGCATGCTTGATGTTACAAATAGTACAGAAAGTCCTACTGAGACAAATTCATTAATGAACATATTGACACTATATGGGGAGCAAGCAAGTCATACAATAGACACAAAAAGAAAACAAAAAGTATATCCTAGCAATATGTTGCAGCATTCTTGTAGTGAGTTCTGTACAAAGTCTGGGACGTCTTCTGGACGTATTTTGCCTGGAAATAGATAAAAACAATTCACCAGCCACACTGCTGTCTCATACCTCTCATTCCATTATGAGGAAAAAAGATAAAGGAATAATAAAGTGAGTGGAAAAAGGGGGTATTGCTGCTAAAATTAGCTAAACTGCACTTAGCGAAACTGCATATTTACATATACTAAGGGATTGCTCTCATGTGCCTTCAGCTAAATTAAAAATTGACATTTCTTCTCTGTACTACTGTTGCACAAACCAAGAATTACAGAACTGAATGGGTACTTTCCTTAATCTTGCACAGCACTGAGTAGTTCTAGATGTTTGGGAGCATAATTCGGGATCAATTTACAAAGACGACTATCGGTTTCACCAATAATAGGGACTGCGAGGATTCGTGGAAATCCAAATGGATGCACAGCATTCCAGCGTATTAACATGGAGACAACTTTGAGGAATCTGTAACAGATAGCAATGACACCCAATGTTATGATCAGCAACACCAGGGAAATAAATAGAAGTCTCCCCAGCAGAATTGCAACTGACTGCAGTTCTTGGGACACTTGGGAAGAGATTCTACTCATCTAACTTCAGGCATCTCTAGAATGCATCCACTTGACCTATTTTGGATATCTATATTAGGATGAGATGAATCACGCATTGGAAGTGTCTGTTTCTCACCACTGACTTGAAAAGAGCCTGGATGAGTGAGTCAGAGGATTAGGTTAGATGAATCCCCCTCTACTGCCCTTCCAGGCACTCTGATCTGATGCAAAGAGTAAAAGAAAGATGGCAGGTGCTTGTGCTTGCAAAAACACAGGAAAACAGCCATACATATTCCAGTTTCAGCACAAAGTCTGAGAGCAAATTATGCAAGGAAAATTAACAAATGCCTGTAGCTACTATTTTTTTCAGAGTGGCCAGAGAATAAATGCTATCAGTCTTCCAGGAATGTGGACAAAATAGAGATATCCAATGTGTCCTAAAATGCAGAGTTTCACATAACAGATCCCACAGACATTTGTAACATTTATAAAGAAATGAAAATTCTACCACACTGTCACTGCATTACAGCCAGTTAAGTGGCATAAGCAAGGCAGTGATTAAAACTGCTAAGGCTGAATTAAAGGGTGCTGCAAAGAAGGAAATGAATGGGAAGCCATGTCTGCAAAGAAAATATCTGCATTCCCACGCTGGTCTTCTGGTGATCCAGTCAGCACAGACGCATGTTTGATGTCAAGAGATACACTCACCGCAGTCCTTTTGTGTCAGCTGTTTGAATGAATGTTAAGTAGTACGGATAGCAATGGTGAAAATTGTAACATGCACACCAAGACCGAATACAACCAGCAAATATACTTCAACTAGCTCAGCCTACTTTCTTTGAATAAATTGTGTGCTCAGAAGCAAGCACGTGTTTTGAACAATGTTGGAAGTCAACAAGGTAGTAGATGGGTATGCATGAAAGCCACAGACACTTTCTTTCACTAGGAACACAAGCCATAAACATCTATGCGCAGTGTGATGAAACGTTCATTCCACTTAAATTCGATCAGCAGGATGCAAAAGGAACATTGAATGCTGAATGGCTGATACTGAATGGAGCCTAGCATCAAACTGCCTGCAAAGTATACACAAGACCTATTGTATAACAGAAAGTCTGTAAAAAACCCTCTCCCCAAAACACAGGAAAATGCCTTACAGCCTTGATTCATTTTCCTTGTCACATTTAGCTGCTACAGGCTAGAGAGATGACCTCCCCCACAGCTGGAGCCGCAGCTTCTTCAGCTGCCACAGCATAATCCACCAGGGATCATGAATCAGATGTTTTAACTGCTGCAGTTCACAGCCAGTGAATTAACTTAAACTGCCATTGATTTTGGGTTATGTAACTAGACCAGACGTGAACTGTAGTACCTAATGAGAAAGCTACCCATTTTCATCATTGCTCCATAGCACCCATTCTGCCCCTTCTGGCAAATCATAAAGGAAAGGGGTGGGCATCTAGGTGAATAGCCTCTTCAAACACTGCATCTAAAACCTAGGGAGGATTGTGAATTAGAGCTCCTTAGCTGTCAAACAACTTAATAAAATAAGAAAGTTACTGCTATGTCTAAGATGGTATTGTTTTTATGAGGTGTAATAGAATATTAAGTAAGAAGTTTATGATATTCCTGCTTAATTTTGTTATCTCAAGAAGCACAACAAAAGAGACATTATACCCAGCAGCTTCTCAAGCCATGATTATGCAATCTGCCAGCTGCTGCTAAGCAGGAGAGGACTACTGGCTTGAGAGTAGGGGCTTCTCAAAACATAAGTAAAACTAGCTCACACGCAAAACTAGAAAACAGAGTATCATGTCCTAAGGACTCTTGAGCTGTATCTGACCTTTGGCAAGCACTTGATCCAAAGTGTGAAACCACAGAGCTTTATCAAAAGGAAAATGTAATAAACACAATTATTTTGCTCATAAATCAAGAGTCAATGAGACTAGAGGGCCTAATGTGGAAAACAGGGATCATAGTTGGGTGGACGCAACTACACCACATTACTCAGATCTCCTGTGCTGTATAAGGCACTACTAACGGTGCTACAGTCCCCTTAAGATTTACCTGGCCTTCTTGTTGGCCTGTAGCTGGACACCTCCAAGGTATCATGCCAGTAATGTGACCTAGCCTCTCATCAGTGACTGTATGCGGATGGGCAACTTTCACAGTCTCTTCCCCACTCCTCCCCACAAAGTATCCTCAGAAGAGTCCAATGAGGGTCAGACCATAAAAAACATTCACGCCAGAGGAGTTCATATGCCAGCTGAAGTGACTGATAGGTCTGCTACCAGGCAGGAAGGTCCTCACTTACTTCTCTGATTTAGGCTGCTGTTGAGTGGTCTGATTTGTTTGCTACTCCTCCTGCCTACTGACTCTTCTTGGCATCCTCTGGGTATTGCCGACTCTTGCCACTCTATTTGCAGCTTGCAAATCTTTATTGCGTGAAAGCATGAAGAAGATTATGGATTTTCTTTACACAGCAATTTACTCTTTCATGTTGTGGACCTGTTGAATTATCTTCCCCTCTGTATTTTCCATAATACCTGACTTACATGCACACATTTAACACTCCCTGGCTTGGAGAGCTTGTGCACCCAGCTGCTTTCATGGGCTTCCAGATGTCCATTACCTTGAGTTCAACAGGGAGCACGCTGAAGTTTGTTCATGACATTTGCTTACTCAATGCAGCTATTTGTGTGAAGGGCTTGTTGCCAGTTGGGTGCTCTGACAGTTTGGTCATCCAGTTTCTTTAGCTTACAATATCATGCAGAGGGATCTCTCTTCTCTGTTCATCAGCACTTTTTGGAGATTTTTCGGGCCATTCCGTTCTCCATCTATGAGCAGGCGCTAACAGCACACTCCCTGCTTTTCAAGGGCATGAAATCACTGACCTTACAGTTCATGTACAGAAAACAATTCCACGCAAATGAATCAACCAAACAGTGGGTTTCTCCACTGCGTACGTGGAGAAAGGAATAAAGACCAAACAGCCTAGGAGGAGTTTATTTCTTTCCTCTTTTTACATGCACACAGAACACTGGAGCCTCAATAGTTTGTCCAGTTTTGCTGCAGTGGTTGACTGTCACATCAAGAACTTGTAACTCAGAAGTGGGACGACACTTGTGGAGGGTTACTCTGAAGTTGATCATGTTTACCAATGACACTTTAATGGTCAACATTACAAGAAATCTTTCTATTATTTGTGTTACATTGTTAGAGTCCGTGGTATATTCAACACTTCCTTGACATGCTAAAGTCTTTGTTTTCACTGTGTTGGATCACAGTATTCTTCATGGCTAAAGATGTTGGCTAATTAAAGAAAAAAGTATTCCCTGAATGCTGTCAGGCTTTACACCTGGCTAAGCCTGGGGGTTGTAGCTATAGGCACTTCATTGACCAATGAGTCATCTCAGAGGGAAATTCAGACCGTAGATGGACTCCATGGCCTTCTGAATGTCCCTATCTTTCTCCACTAAGTATGTAAGGTACAAAGAAATCTTACTTACTTACTAAGCCCTAAGCCAGGAAGGATGAATCCAGGCTAAAATCAAGAGAAATTCTTCATTGCTGCCCTGGACTCCCTACAAAGCATTTTTGCATCACTACATCTGCTGCACCCATCCAAGCTGCAACTACAAACCTTCCTGACCTTATGAGCTACACACCAAAAACTTCACCAAAGTTTCATACCAAACTTTATCAAGGTACATACCAACAGGCCTGTAATATATACCACATACATGGAGTAGTCACAGTTCTCATTTTTCCACTCCAAGATTGACCTGGGCTGGACACACGAGTGAGACCCAGAACAAGACATTATCTCAGTTTCAGTGGTTCCTTTAACTCACTCTGATAGACGTGGACTGCACAAGTACAGCCCTTGGTCATGAAATGCATCCCCAGCTTGGAAGTCACACTGAAGTTCTTTGTGAGACACATGTGGCCCAGGAGGCCATGTGGCCTTTTGCTATTCTGTAAATGCAACAGCTGTGATTGACATAAAGAAATGAAGTAAAAACACATTTATTATACTTTCTGGGTTTTTCCTTTCCCAACTGAGATGGAAGCATCATTGGCTGCAGCCCAACAGTAGTAAAACTGTTCAACTTTCAACCTACTAAAAAGTACTGTCAAAATGGTATTAAGTAAATAGTGAATGCCTGAGCCTGTGAGGGGAAACAAAAAGTAGTTCACAGATACATGAGTGACTTTATTGACAACTCTGGGATTTGCAGTACCCTGACTGCAGGATCTCAGGAGGGATAAATAAGCAATCAGATGCACTGTTTGGGCATGAAAGAATAAAGAACATGCCTGGGCTAGGGAGGCTATTTCATGTCAATGAAACGGGAATTAGCTGACCTGCATATAAGCATGTAAGTGTTAAATCATTGGGAACCAGAAACTGGGAATCAGAAATGAGGCTGGACCTGTGAAGAGAGCCAATAGCTCAAGAGAGATTGAAACATTTGGCCCTAGATATTTCTTTAAAGAATAAGTGAGCTGCACCATGTTCAAATGAACTGTCAAAACCCTAGGCTAAACATCATCTACACATATTCCTTTAGCACAGGAATTCCAGTTTTAAGCCAGGACCTTTACTGCAGTGTTATGACCTTGATCTCTCATACTTTTGTGTACCTTCCCAGAAACCCAGCCCATTTTTTCCCTTCTCTTCCCATCTTTTACCCTATGTCATCCACCCAATGCTCCTTATCCTTCCAGTTGTGTCTTTCCCCACAACTTTATTTGGAAGACCAGCCACATGGTAACTAGCGTGTGTCGGCTTTCTACTGCTCCAGGTATCACAGATCAGCTGATGGATGGTGTCGGATGGGTAGGGCAGCAAGGACCTTCAGTAGATAGATGAACAGCTCATTTCTCACTGGCTGTACTGGGTCAGGCTGAGCTGGAGTTAATTTCCCCATAGCAGCCCTCACAGTGCTGTGCATTGGTAGCAGCAAGGTGTTGGTAACACACCAGGGTTTTGGCTACTGCCGAGCAGTGCCGGCACACATCAAGGCTGTGTCTCCAACCCTTCTTCCACCCCCTCAGCAGTAGGCTGGGGGTGGGCAAGATCCTGGGAGGGGACACAGCCAGGACAGCTGATCCAGATTGGCCAAAGAGATGTTCCATACCATATGACGTCTGCTCAGCAATGGGAAGCTGAGAGAGAGGGGGAGGAACTGGGGGCATTCGGGTTTTTTTCAATGTTTTGTCTTCCGGGGCAACCTCTACGTGTTTTGAAGCCCTGCTTCCCAGGAAGTGGCCGAACATCGCCTGCTGATGGGAAGTAGAGAATAATCTTTTGTTTTTACCTTGCTTTGCTTCCACGCGCGGCCTTGCTTTTGCTATTTCAAAACTGCCTTTATCTAAACCCATGATTTTGGAGTTGTCTTTTCCATCTTTTTTTTTCTCTCCCCTCCCTGCCCTGCTGAGGAGGGGAGTGATGGAGCGGCTTGGTGGGCACCTGGTATTTAGCCAAGGTTAAACCACTACACTGGCCAGAGCAAGAGAGGTATCAAAAATCTTCCTGCGGGAGTAGGGACAAGAGCCAAAACACAAGAAAGCTGAAGGCCTCTAAACGGGCACTCTAATCCTCCTACAGCAAAACGTCTTTAAGGAAGCACTGAAGTTTACAGGGAATTGCTCATGGATATAACATGCATGTAGGAAGATCCATGTTTGTCAGTGTTACAGAACAGAGTCCTTAGGGATAAGACCTTTTTTCCTTTCTTCCAGAATTTTAAATCTTTAGCTAACACCACTAGAAACTGAGCAACCAAGAAGAAACACATTTTATTAGCCAGATGTGCGACTTTCATTCTTGGCAGCTGAGAACTTGTAAATGTGCATTCACCTACTTCATTTTTAAGCAAAATCATTGCCAGCTAGCACATTTGCCCTGACACTCAGCAATTTCTTTTGTCCATCTTCCCACATCTCTACTTCAACAATCATGGCCATTTGTTAATTGTTTTTATTTTGTTTTTATTTTCTATTCTTTTAACCATCAGGAAGCTGCTTTCAGAAAACCATCTGCACTTATTCACTGCCAACACTCAATACGATTTTAATAAGCCTTGTGTGGTTTTGACTTTAACACTTGTTTCCCTGTGCATAAAAGCCTATTTCCTTAGCTGTCACATAGTTTGTCACTTCAATAAAGTTTCCCAGTTGCCTTCTAAGCAGACCAATTTTTACTCTCACTCTCTTAAGCAACAATTTAAATCTGAGGATGACAGCAACGCTGATAATTATCCAAACTAGTCAATGTCCATTGCTTTGAGCATGAGCTTCCCTCTGGCTAGAATCCTTCAGAATAGAAGCAGATACCTATAGAAATACTTACATTTTGAAAAATGACAGCAATCATACTTTAAGGTTCAATGGCAGCATGTCTGAATGACTTCAGGATCAAATAGGCTCCTTTCACAAGGTGGTTTAATGAACTTCCATCTCTACAAAACTCACCTGGGACTGGAAAGCAAAGCCTGGTGCTTTTCTTGCTCTCACAGCATCACTAGCAGTGATAATTCTGGGGCCAAAAATCTCTCTTTAGAGTCTTAGCAATAAGAGAATTGCTGCAAGACTAATGATAGATTTTGGGAGGGATTACTGGATGTTCTCCTGAGTAGAGGCAATCACAATTTTCATTAATAATAGCAATACTGGAGAAGCAAAAATTAATTAATACCATCATTTGGGTGCTGTTCAACAGGGAATACTGAGCTGCTCTAACAGCTTCTAGCTGCCAGTCTTTCTAGGTTCTTCTGTTGATGGTATCGTTTACCTATATTTCTTCCACCAAGGCTGATGTTTCTCTACCCTCTCAGTGAGGCAGCTCACTAACACTCCTGGCCAGAAGGGTTCTCCACCATGGAGAACAGAGCCTTGCCCCCTTGGCAGGCTGCAATGCCTTGCTAGTGAGTGAGATGATCCCAAGGGACTGGGAGGGACTGTGCCACCAAGATGACAGGAGGAGGGAAGGGGATGGGGAAAGAAAAAGAGTAAGGGATTATAGGAAAGAGCAGGAAGAATAGAATAGAATAGAATAGAATAGAATAGAATAGAATAGAATAGAATAGAATCATTAAGGTTGGAAGTGACCTCAAGGATCATCTAGTCCAACCATCCCCCCACCACCTATTCCCCACTAAACCACGTCCCTAAGTACCATATCTAACCTTTCCTTAAACACCCGCAGGGACGGTGACTCCACCACCTCCCTGGGCAACCCGTTCCAATGCCCGACCACCCTTTCAGAGAGCACTTTGAGCAACTTGCTAGCCAATGCATCTCATTGCAGCCTTGGTGTTTTCTCCCAGCCTCCAAGTTTTTCTTTCATATTGTGCTTAAATTGTAAACTGGTTTGGTTAGGGATTATTTATTGTTATATATACTCAGAAGATACTCCTGGAGCTGGAGTCAGGAGACCTGATTGTTATTCCTACTCTGGCCCTTCTGCCCCCACTTGCAAGACACTGGGCAAATCATTCAATTCTCTTGTGCAGTTTCCCCACGTCTATATTGTCTATTTAAAACAGAGCTCTCCTAGGCAGAGACTGGAACAACAAAAGCCTGATCCTTGGTTATTAGCACCTAACCATTGTTCTGCCCTCTGAAATTTTGTTGTTGTTGCTGTTGTTGGTTGGTTGTACTGTTTCCAAGTATTGTGTACTTATTAGCACCTTGGTGCTAAATGGCAAGAACAAAAATTCAGAGGACAGAACAAACCCTACATTTAACACTGAATTAATAATTGTAAGGATAGAGGAATGCAAAGAAAACCAAATTACTCTTCCCTGCCTGAGAAAGCTTTGCAGGAGAAACAAGAACAAGGCTGTAGTGAAAATTCTTTATCTCTAGAGCAAACACCAAGCAGGTGCTGTATTTCATATTTTCATACACACTTTTCAGCCCAGAACCACGCTTTAATCAGAAAGATTTTATAGTCCAGAGCTTCCTGCAAATCTCTGCTTAATGTAAATTTTAATACCTTTGGCATATTTTGGCTGCCAGCCTATTATTCACTTGATGCACCTCAAGCAAGTTTTAAATTATGCTGTTAAAACAAAAACTATTTCAGATGTGGTAGGCAGTAAAATGATTTTGTAAAACAACATTCTAGGAACCCGCAGTTACTGTCTATCATTGATTTCTCTGCCTTCAGTTCTAAGACGTGTTCAGTTTATAGGTAAAATGATGGCTGGGTGGGTTTACTAGAGGGAATTTTGGCCTTGCTCATCATGAACCTGGAGAATCAGGCTGTACTTACAAGTTATTTTTACAGCACATTCAGGGTAAGATTGGAGGGGGAGGGGGGTAAATTATGCTTTCAAGCTGAATCTTTCCAGAAGTCCAACTTACAGGGAGGTCATGTAAAAAAATATGAACTGGCCCAACTGCTGGGGCACCAACTCCTACTATAAGAAAGGGGAGACAAGACTGAGGGAAATCAGAAGAACCCTCTTAAAATGGTTTGCTGTCAACAGATAATGTGTATCCTGAGTCCAAAACTTGTTCTTTCTCCCCTTTAGGCTCAGAGCCTGGTCCTTCTCACATCAATAACCAACTTGGGCATTGAATCTGTGATACAAAAAAGCAGAAAAACTATGCTGGGAGAAGTAGCTTTTAATGTGTGAGAATGTGACAAAAAACCTGAATAATGAGTTTTTTCTGGTGTTTCTCTAGCTTTGCAATTAGATTGCTGCAACATTATTATTTAATCATTTATTTAATTTAGAAACAAGATCAGTAAAACAGCTAGTAAGTAGCTAAAGTGAAAGAGCTGCTGCATCTACCCCACACTACAGATTTTAAGTGAAGAACATCCTGCAAGCGTGTCAGCTTCGTACTGCTCCAGGTATTGCAGAGAGCTGATGGAGGGTGCTGGCGGGGCAGGGCAGGAAGGGCTTTCAGTGGGCAGAGAACAGTTTGTTCCTTGCTTGCCTGAGCAAGGGAGTGTATCAAAAGTCCCCCTGGGGGAGGAGAAATAAAAACCACACCAGAAAGCTAAAGGCCACTAAATGGACACCTTAATCCTCCTACAGCAAAACATTTTTAAGGAGGCACTGAAATTTACAGGGAATTGCTCATGGATGTCTCTCATAGTACATGGATGTGGGCAGATTCTTTTTGGTCTGTCTTACAGAAAAGAATCCTTAGGGATAAGACCTTGTTTCCTTTTTTTTTTTCAGATATTTTACATCCATAGCTATCACTGTTTGAGTACTCAAGAACCAATGTATTTATTCACCGGGTATATGCCCATTTCGAACCAGGCCAGCCACTTGGCCCTAGGGATCTGCTGGTCAGCTGGAAAACCACCCAGGTAACTGTAGTACGGATTGATCAAATCTCTGCATGTTGAGCTAAATAGATCTCAGCCTTATTTGATGGGCTAATCTACTCCATCCTCAATTTGTAAAGGTCGTACCTAAATCCTCATGTGGGATTAACATCACAGTCATGTTTTCGTGACACAGAAGAGTTCTGTAGCAACATGATTTAAGACAGTTCTGGCCCCACAGGCCTTGTCACTTGCTCATAAACCAGGTTGCTTTATGGGACCATGTTACATCAGAACAAGGCTAGCTTTAAAAAAATCCCTGCAAAAAGAGTGTTTGGTTGAAAGCTTTTAGTTCTTGGTTTAGCCAGCATTCAAATTTATGTTTAAGGTAGTCACTTCAAGGTCCTTTCACAGTCTGTAGAATGAAACTGGCATTTCTAGGATGCATCTCATCTCATTGTAATGTAGATGTAACCTAAAATAAAGCAGACGAATCAAGCCCTGAAAGTGTCTGTTTCTTTCCACTGCCTATAAAAGGAGCACAAGCTGGCTAGCTCAGATGGAGACGCCTACGCTCTGGATGTCTAAAGTTAGGTGAGATAAATTCCACCATACATCTGTTGCTGTTCTTCATATGGATTTCCCTTCTTTGTTACTCTCATGTGTGAGGTTTCAGTGTAACATTGGAATGTGTGTAAATGTGTAGGTGAGGCATACACATACATGTACAGTCTCTCTTGACGCCCATCTGCAAAAGTAGTGGCTTGGTGTATAGGGACATTGGCCGCATATTCAGTTCATGAAGTTTGCATCTATTGTGCTGAATGCTGACATTTGTCAGTCAAACTATATTTTAATGTAGTTTTGTAATGCTGAAAATCTCTCTTCCAAGTAGAATGGCGAGTGCAATGTTTTTGGGATGTCAGCAGAGCACTCCTGATATTGTGAGACACAGCGCTTGTTCTGCTGTAACTGTTGCCTGGCATTTCAAGCTGTGTCTAGATGCTCAGCTGGGACATACTCCTGTCTTTCACGAATCATGCTCCTCCAGCTGTCCAGATCAGAGACTGGGTAAGGAGTTCCCTGCAGCTCCCCCGCCACACATGGAGCAGGGACATGGCTCAGGCCTGGGGGGCCAAGAGTTCAATAATCTGTAATGATTCACTTTACCTGACTTGTTTCTTCCCAGAAATGAGTGCTAGTGGCCTCCTTCGATGTGTCAAATGTTGTTGGCGTTGTTTAATACAAGCATAGCTGCCTCTCCATATCTTTTTGTAAGCGTTAGTGTGGTAGGCGCAACTTCAGGAAATCCGGTATATGTTCAAAATGAATTAGAAATGGGGAAGGGGAAGAAAGATTTGAAACCACAGAAACCAGTAGCCTTTATTAGAATCTGAAATGTGGTAATACATTAGAACACATCTTAGATTTGTGCTTGAAAAAATGCACCATCACTAGCAAGATTTCAGCTTTCTTATAATTTATGCCATTTATCTTCTAATATTAGCAGGCTTCCAAAATCTCCTGCTGTTAGTTGAATATCTGAGGCTGTACTACACTGCAATGCACTGACTGTTCTCCCTCTCTCCTCAATTTCACATGCTGGCTCTGTCCCCAGACTGATCAAGAGCTAAGCCTACAGCTCCCGGTCTCGTTTGGTTACATTGCTGTGGCTGTTGTTCGTGACGTGTTAGCTGGCCTCGGCAGCAAAACAAGGAAGGCCTACCAGGCTTTCACGCTTCTTTCTCTTCACCACAGAAGTGGAATGTTTCTGTGTTTCTTCATTAGGTTCATGCCTGTGATCAATGCCCAGCTTTCTATTAATACCTATCAGTTTCTCTTACAAAGCTTTGGTAGTGGCTCACATGCATTGGAAAGGAGCATTCTTTCTTTTTAGACTGTCCTGCATATCAATATCCTTTTTTTTTTTTCCCCAGACTAATGAATATTTTATGCACAAGTGACGTGGAAGTATTTCCGTAGTATCAACACAACAAATTTCCATTCCTAGTCTGTAGCAGCTCACTCCATAGAGGCAACATTTCTTCAGGTCATCAGAAATCTTTCTACAAAATGCTAATGTTGATCGAATTGTTTCTTTTTGGTTTTGTTTGCTCTTACATTTTCTAACTTTCCTCATTTTCAATAGCCTGATTAACTGCATGGTTTTCACAGTTTGATTTCAGCCTTTTCTAGGTATTAACAAGAATTCTTTTCCATATTTTTCTGCTGATTTCTTTTCTTCCTGCACTGCTGTTTACTGTAAACAGGACATGAGTTTATTAACAGAAATGATAACTTAATAAGGTAATACAGTATTTCCCACTGTTGTGACAGATACCATTATGCTGACCATTTGGCTATTCTGGGTAAACAGCTTGAAGTTGTCATTCGGTGTTTACTAAAGCATTTGTAAAAGCCAAGAAAGCCTGAACAAAGCTGTTATTTTCCAGACTAGCAAAGAGGTGAATAGCTGGGAGTGGCATCTATCCTCCTGGCTAGCATATTATTTCAGACAGCTTGCCCATTAAGAGGCCCTTTCTAACCCATGACCTGTCCTGCAAGGCTCTGAATTCTCTCTGGGTAAAGAATGAATTGAAGGATTTGCTATGAAAATAACACAGTTGCCTGTCTTCTAGGGAACCTTCTGTCTCCTTACAAAAGCTAAATATATCTTGAAACATAAAGTCACTTGCTAAACGGATGTTTTTTATCTCACTTGTTCACCTATATATCTGCTTAAATCGTATGTAACCTTTTACATGTTATATCAAGCTCTTTGCTCTCTGGGCCAAGCAAAACAAAAAGAGATATTCTAGAAGACATAGTAAGACATGTCTTTGCAACATCTGACCTTTGCCGCAACCTCACTTCACTAACCCAGGACATCGACTGATACTCATCTTCACTCTGATCATTCCAGTAGCTGATGTGGTCATGTCTTCATGACTGCACTGTAGATGAATTCTAACTGTGTACATATAACCATGATCGGAGAGATGACACTGCACAAGTGTTAATTGCCTGGTTGCTTCATGGAAATTATTTGTTTTATATTGAGCCTCGGGAGGTTTTGGAAGATAGATTGTCTCTTCTAATCTAAAATGACCTTACCAGAAGTTACCTATTTTCAACACTTTTAGTTCTCACTTTTTCTTCAGACTGGTATCTTATCCCTTTTCCTTGGCAAATATCTTCCCTTATAGATGCCAGTAAAGCAAAACAAGACTGTATTTCTCATTTGAACATATATACTATACACACACAGAGGCACGTGCATGCACATATGCACGCACACAAAGCTATATAAATCAGAATGGCTAAACTGAGAACATTTCTGTGTGCTTATTGATGCTAAAATTAAATGTCTTGCAGATCAAATGCAGATGCATTTTTGACAGTTTTTGTCCCTTGCAGAGGGAAATAATGTTTATTTGTTAACCTTGAAATGTTTTAAGATGTACTAGATACTGATTTATGGCTCTTACAGTGCTGATAATCAGTGTAACAGAACCACATGCAAAAATATTCCGCTTTGGTGCCATAAAGTATTAGAGCTGACTTCCTCCACCAGGTCATAAACCAGAATGAGTTATAATACTGTTAGTAGCATCCTTCTATTTACAGAAAGAAAACAGAAAAATATAGCAGAGGCAACAATCAAATAATCGGACCGCAGAGCTTCATTTACCAGTTTAGAAAAAACTTCGTACTCTGGATCTGATCCCTTGTTGTAGCACTTCAACATTTTGCTTTACTTTTTTTAAAAAAATTTTTTCTATTTTGTTGTAGTGCATTGGTGCACACTTTGTGGTGATGGATATAACAATTTTCCCGTGGAGCCTTCCAAATGAGACACAAGAGACTATGTTTGCAGAGGAGATTACATGATGACCCAGGTGACTTATGAGATTCTACTGACCTTACATAGGACTAGAGGAGCACGTGGTCCTGCTTCATAAAGAAACTATGCACAGATATTAGGACACAGCTCAGATACCCAAGTTCAAGCTTCTTGATTTAAATAGGCTTCCAAGTCAGAAGAAGGGGACACAGTTAAATTCTGGCTTCATAAAGAAGGATGAGGACTTGAGACTGAAGAGCAGAGCTGTGAGAAAGAGGGCTTTATTTATTTATTGTTCTTTTGAAATTAAAAATACCTTAAGAGGTGCTTATATTGGAGTTGTTGCAGTGCTTGATTCAGAGAGAAAGTAACACTGGTCTATGAAAGGTTCCCTGAACCTGAACAGGTTGCTGAGTGAATGCACTGGTTTGGGTAGATACTTCCTAGAAAGCAGCACTGGGCGGGCTGAAGAGTAGCGATGTGCTGAAGGGTACACAATCTACTTGCAAATCGCATTTCCAATGCTATGTTTCATTCCTGTCATATCCAGCCCTAACTGTTGCTCTAAGAAGTACCCTATGCTACTGCAATAGGCACAAATTTAAAAGGTGTTTAGGTGTTTTCCTTTTTTTTATTATTATTTTGCCTATGCATTTGGTAGATTTTTATTTTGCTTCTTGCCTCAAGTGTTAGTCTGAACATTACTGTCTGCACTGCTCCAGGGAAAGCCACAGTTCTTTCTTCAACCCACACAGCTGTGAAGATGTGGCAAGCAGAAGTCCAGCAGAAGAAAACATGAACTAGTATTTAAAGGTCTAGGCCAGCTTCAAATACCTACACTAATATAAAATTATTGTATGGCCGAGAAGTTACTCAGCTTCTCTGCAGTTCACTTTCCCTTCTGTAAAATGACAGTGACGCCCTGTCCCTCAGAAGTAACCTTAGGGAAATTCGACTAGATGATCCTGGAGGTCTCCCAACCTTAATGATTCTATGATTCTATAATCGTGATTCTGTGATTCTATATCACAGATTAAAGGACAGTTAGACATGGTGATTGGAACTACCAGCTTGCTTAGGTAGATGTAAGGCACAGGGCCGCAGTTTCCCTCACAGGACAGAAGCCCAAATAAGCTTTAAAAGAAGTGGAAGGATAGCTGTTCTATTACCCTTTATATGTTATACTGCCTTTGCTTTTAACATCTTCGCTGTTTGCAGACATCTCTACCAATTGCCAAAGACCAGATCTTGCATTACTGAAGTTCTGCCATCAATTAGAGTTGAATCAGCCTCTGTGTGTATACATCATTATCATGTTTAGATATTTATGCACACAGCAAGAAAAGCAACATTTCATCTGAAAGAATCTGATTCAACATCTACAGACAGCTTTCTATAGAGTCTTGCAAAGTAGGTCAGTAAATCAAAGCACTGAAAACACATTGCTTTTCTATGGATTGCTGAAAGCAGGCAAAAATAACCTCACTTAATGTATTTGCACTTTTATTTCCTGTTTATGAAATCAGTTATTGACAATCTAATTTTATTTCGTGCTCAATCCTTCTTAATCATCTAAGTCTACTAAAGGAAAATTGTACAGTGGGAGATGCTGCTTCTCAATGAAACAGACGACTTGGTTCTCTGTACCCTTAAAAGCATAGGGGGTTTTGGTGGTTTTTTTTTATTTCTCAGAGAAATCACCAGCATGTTGCAGAGTGGGGGGAAAAAAAATAGAAGATCTTGCAAAATCACCAAGCTCACAGTTCTGAGTTCATTGCCTTTCTTGGCATCTGTTGGAGGTTTTGCTCGTGTGGAAACCAGACTCAAGCTCACAGCTGAGGTGGGAAGTGACAGCTATGGAAGTCAGAGGTCTTAGCAGTAAAATTCAAGAGTGGTAAGCAAAGGTTATATTTTCCTGAGGTCTTTTTTCGATTCACCTCTTGTAGTTGCAACTTCAATACATGTGGGAACGGGTCAGCTTAAGAGAAGCTCTGGGCCTTGTGAAAAGTTTGCAGTATTAGAGTTTAAGTTGAGCATTTCATAAGCTAAATATTTGTAGAAAATAATCTTCTTCTTTAGTTCAAACCATTAATTCTCCCTGGGGTGAATATTTTTTTTTCTTTTCCTGTAACAGCCCTCTCCAGAATACCAACGTATAGTGTATAATTCAGTGGAAAATTTCCTAAAATAGCGTGTTCTTTTATTTTTAGTCTTATTGGGAAAAAAAAAAAAGAGCAATGTTTGGGCAGGGCAGAGGGTTGGCCAGAACCAAGCAAAAATCTTACCTCTGGAAACTAATTTTTAGGACTTTTAGACTGTTACTTTTAGATGAGCTTGTTCAAATACAGTCTGCAGCTCACCTTGCTTGCACATCTCTGCCTTCGTTTTCTACCTTTCGTCATTTCCCTGAATTACAACCTCTTCTTACAGCCGCATCCACTGTAATTTTCTGCCTTTTTATTTGCCCTTTATTCTTGCCAAAAAGTTATTCACTTAGGACTTTCATCCATTGGAAATACAATTTGTTTCCTTGGGAAGAAATGTAAGAAATGTAATGTAAGATGGAAGAGACCCAGAAGTTTTGTTTAAGGTATTCTATGAATGTCAGAAGATTATACAGAGCAACAAATAGCTTCTGTGAGTGATTTAATGCCAAAGCATAACATTTTATATCTTCAGTGTAGCTCTTTCTTTCTGCTAAAAAATAGAAGAGATAAATAAAGAGTACAGAAACACAAACAGAAATAAATAATAAGATGTAATTGTTAATTTCTTTGCTCCTCTATGTGTTAGTTTTTTTCAGTGTGAGCAGAGGAACAATATAACTAAGAGTGCATAAACTAGCAAAAGCATGATGGCAGATTGGAGTCCTGCAAGGAACATCGGAAATGATGTGCAGTCCAGGGAAAGGCTGGGCATAGGGGTCAGTGACAGACAAAAGCAAGAGCCAGGAAAGAAATCACAGAATCACAGATTGGTAGGGGTTGGAAGGGACCTCTAGAGATCATCGAGTCCAACCCCGCTGCTAAAGCAGGTGCCCTACACTGGGCTGCACAGGTAGGCATCCAGACTGGTCTTGGATATCTCCAAAGATGGAGAAATGGGGAATATGCATACCAGCCACCAGCTGAAACTGGGAAAGGAAGCACAGCACAGGATGAACAAGCAGCAAGGAAAGAAGAATGGACTGAGGGAAGGTGAGAACCAAAGAGACTGAAGAAGTGAGCAGCTAACTGTGCTAATCAGCGAAAGGCAGCAAGTTCTCAGCTGGTTCAAGGCATCCACATGCTCTCTAGGTTACCAGCCTGTGACTGCTGTTGTCTTGGTCCCATAACCTTTGCTAACAAAGCCTCCCTGTCACCTTTGCTGGTGATCACCATGTGGCAAAGAACTCTTTGCCAAGGGTGTGCTGTCTGGGAAAAATCCTCACTCTGGGATTGAAGAAAAGACTGTCTGTGATTTGAGTATGATGATTCATTGTTTGTACTGAGTGCTGCCTAGAACATGGTGGCTGCATGTACTTTGTGTACTATACAGTACTATACAGCCAAGACAGCACAAACAATAAGCATCCAGCTAAGTACATCAAACACTGCATGCTCAACTGAGAAACTCATAACAGTACAATTAGTCTACTGTCTTTTTTCTTTCCATAATAAACAAGTCTTTTTTTGAAGGGGCGATTGTCACTGTAAGGTTCACCTAGAAAATAATACCAATAACAACAAATAATTTTAATGACAATTCTCGCTGTGGTGTTTTGGGTTTAAGCATTACTCCAGTCTGAGATGAGTCTTTCCAGGAGTATGTAGGCAGAGTCTTGATAAGGGCCTGGAATTCTCTGAGATCTTGAGCGGAAAAAAAATGTTAGCTTCTGTAGGTTGCTCAGATCTGATCCATTTCCTTCTACTGAATGTCTAGTAGATTTGCTCTGTTCTGTAATCAGAAACCCATTTATTGCAAGGAAAGCCAAAGACCAAGAATGTTATGATTATTCTGTATTACTCAAAAAGAAGTCACAGTATAAAAGGTGGTTTGGTTCACTGTATAATACTTTCTCTTTTACTTTTTTGTGTGATTTGTGGGTATGTGAAAGTTGTTTGCTGTTAGTTTCTCGGTTTTTCCTCCGATGGGGTTTTGCAGTACACGCTAGGGCATGTTACTCTCTTCCAGGTTACTCATGTTATTTATTGCATGAATCTGAGGAGGTTCTTAGTAGCTTACGTGAAGTAAAGAAGTAGTCTCAAGCCATTTAGTCTTGACAGGTGTCCACATTAAAAAAAGCCTTCCACAGACTTGGCAGCTGGAGGTCAGTCGTAAAAGCTTCATGGGAGAATGAATTCGAACTTCGTTTTAGGTCAGGGTCTGTGTACTTTGATACATCAAAACACTGCAGCTTTCTGCTACTCTTGCTCAGAGATAATAAAAGGTTTCATTTTTAGAACACCAGACCTGTACCTTTGATAAGCACTAACACCTTGAGATCAACGCACCCTTACAAGGCTTGTATTAACTGGGACATAGAATACATTGAAATAATTAAAATAGCCAGCAAATTACTACAGAGAAAAAGATGTCTAATAAGAACAGATCTGTAAAGTGATTTAGAGAAATTAGTTTGCAGATGTCTGTGCGTTCTTGATGCTATCGTGTTTAATATGTCTGTGAACAATGTTAGGAACAACAAGGGAGGTTAAATCAGCATCAGCCCGCGTGGCACTGAACGTAGTTTGCCTTGAACTGCTGCGGTTGTTCTCTTCAGCACAGTTACACAATGCTTCCTCCTCCACGCCTGGCACGTTGCTAACCACGAGCCAACGGAGAAGTAAAAATATCAGAAATGGCTTCTGAATTAACTTTAACTTGAACAAACAATGAGTTCTGAATTTTTACCAGCCCTTGTTTGTGAGGAAGCTTTGCATGCTAATGCTTTCTTTGACACCGTTTTCAAGACAGCACAAGGAACAGAAAGTCAATATTCTTGCTTTCCCTGTTAGACCAAAATTTTACCTGAAAAGCTGTCAAAAGAAACTCTCAGCCTAATCCATTTTCCTTTTGAGTCACTGTGTGCACTCAGCTTTTGCATAGCCCTGATTTTCGTTTCCCTCAGCTTCAGTTTCAGCCCGTCACATGAGTAACGAGGAAGAGAGTGAAATCACATGATCAGTTTTTAAGCTCTTTTATCTGTAGTGTAGTTTATTTTGTCTCCAGGACAAATATTATGAATAACTTGAGTACAATCTATGCAGTACGGGCTGGGTTTGTTTTTTTTTTCCAAATTCCAAAAAAAAAAAAAAAAAAGGAAGTGAAAACATGCAATTGGGTATTGAAAAGAACAGTTGATCTCCATCTTCTCTACCCAGATGGAAGCATCTCACAGACGAGATTTGGTCTGTAGACCATCAGCCAGAGTGCAGTAAATTACAAGTATGCTTCCCCTGGGAACCAAAAAAAGAACTAAACATTTCCAAATTACATTATAAATAATGTCCTCATGACTTTTCCCCATTTTAAGTGAAAATGGGCTTTTATTTGGAATTTATAAATTTTTATCTCATAGAAAGCTTATGAGATAAAAAAGAATAACATTGCATTTAATGACAGAATGGGATGGGGAGCACATGTATGTTCTGAGTACCTGCAACATTCCAAACCAGAGGTTAGAGTAAGAGAGATACTATGCTGCACAGCTGCTTGACTGAGCTTTTGTGAGCAGGGTTAATAAAGAACAGGGGTGCTGTACAACAGAGCATTTGCTGGATGAGGGGCTGGGGGGGGAATCACAGGCAGAATATGGATGATTTGTCAAAAAATACGTGGCGATGAAAGGCATAGAACTGTTATAGTCACATTCAGTACATCGACTTAAGGACATAATGAAATTGCAGAATGATCTAGACATGGTGGGATTTTGAGCCCTGCAGCACTGAAAGTGCCCTTGCCATCCAAACCTTATAAAAGAGCATTTGATCTACTAGGAGTAATACAGTGCTGAGAACCCTGTGGCCTGTTTCAGCTTTTACTCTGCCCAATAATATTTTGCAATTAGATATACTATGGAAATAAATGAGTCGCAGGATGAAATCCTCTTAACTTCTTGTCCCTGAGGGCCTCCCATGCAGGTAACTCTGAAGTAGCAGAAAATGGCATTTCGTGCCTCTCCACGTGTCCTTCTGGCCGCACTGGATTGCGGTGGGAAAGCCAGCCTGAGAAGGTGGACCTGCATTGCACACCTGGGGTTTAGGAGTGCCTTTTTCACAAACACCTCTCCTGAGTGATAGGGAGCTGCTTTTAGCAAAAGCGCAGAATTGGAACCAGGTAGTCCAAAGTCCACCACATTTTTCTTCCCTTGAGACAAGTAGCCTAGAGGTAAGGATAACCCTCAAAACAATTTTCCTCTTACCAGTTCTAGCCTGGAGAGGACTATTCATGCAACTTAATCATCAGACTTTGGATTAATAAATTACACATTCTCCATGTGTAGTCACAGTGGACAGAGATGTGCTACTCTAAGAGGTGATGTAGATATGTCCCTGCATGACTTCAGGCACTTAACCGCATCACCCTAATCAATGGAGAATTAGATATCTAACCTCCAGAAGGCAACCTGGATTGCAGGGGACAAAAGCTTTTTCTTGGAAACGTTTTTCTGTTTCTCTCGCTTCCTTTCTCTCTCTCTCTCCCTCCTGCGTTGATTACTTAAGAGAAACGGGACAGATCTGCTTTCGGATTTACCCAGCTTGGTTAAGTGTCTAAGTCAGATGAGATAAAATTGTGTCTAGGCCCCTAACTTAGAGACCTAAATGTACATGCTGAAAGTAAACAGTGTAAATACCTGCGTACGAGCACGTGATAAACATGAGCTCCTCATGTAGTAAGGAAATATCATTCTGTTATTGTCTTTGGTCACCTGCACAAACAAGTCTTCATAAATATTCTCAATTAATGTACTTATCGCCTAGCTAAATTAGCAGCACTTGTTATGATTGGAATATTCCAACCAGCAGCTGAGCTCTTTGTGTTCCTTTGTAACAGATAGTCTACCGCTATGTTACTGCATTAAGCAAATCGGAGACTCAGTGGTGCTGTAAATATAAACAGAATTAATACCAGCAACACAGATCTTGTAAAGCTTTAAAACCGGGCAGGGTGGTCAGCCATTGTCACGCAGCCCAAGAAGAGGGTGGGATATGTGGCAGTGTAAATTAGTGCTCAACTACGTGGAGCCCAGTCTTCCCTTAGCCAATACTTCAGTAAGCTACCGTGGTCACCACTTGGACACCAAACGTGAACAACGTACTCTCTTTAAATAATAGAATTGTGCATCTGAATCTGGGTTGTCAAATTTAAAATTTAGAAGAATGATGCCGCCTAATTATCTGTGAAGCCAGGTTGCAGCCAGTGACATGCCAAAAACCGTCTACCAAAATAACCAAGACCAGAATCCAACTTTACAGAAGATCCCATAAGACAAGGGAAAAACCAAAACAACACAACAAAAAAAACCCACCAAAAACCAGACGTGCCAGGTTGGAAGCAATGCAAGGAAGAATGACAGTGTGCTGAGATGAGTGATAAATTCATAACATATTTTATCGTTAATGAAAACATAGCTACTTTTTGAAATAGTAGGAAAAAATGAAGTAATGCAAGTGGAAAAGGTTATATGTCTAGTTTTTTGTGTGTGAAAGTATGTGTGGTATGTTCTCAGGGTGACTACAAGAATTTAAGTGCATTTTTAGCTGTGTGGCTGCAACATCACAAGCTTCTTGTGCTTCACAAAAGTTATAAATCTTCTCCATCTAGTCAGGAATGTTTTTAACTCATTTACATAGAGCCCATGGCTAAAATTTATGCTTTTCTCTAGGTCATTCAAAAAAATTCCATCACTGTGCAGGTTGCATCAGAAAGAGCTTCTGTGCTGTTCCTGACTGCAGCACAATGCATGATAGAGAGCTGCCGCCTGTCTCCTGACATCTCCTGAGCCTGTCTCCTGAGAGATTCTTTACTGAGAACGGCATCGGTGAAGACCCAGTCTTTGAAGAAGAGACAACCTTCTAGCGTGGTAAGGTTTGCAATGAATACTGATAGTTTGGATAAGCATCTGATTTTTGTCACAAAACCTTAATTATGCTGAGCATAGTTTCAAGTGCTTCAGCTTTACTGAGTTGCAGAGGGTTTTTTGTAGCATATCCAGATGCTGAGCCTGAGAGGTTACTGGGTTTGCCACTACACACTCTTCACTCTTCCATATTTTCCCATTAGTTACCCATCTCCGCATATCAAGATGGCACTCCATCCATCCCATATTGCCACTTTCACATGTCATGACACTTACGGCAAAATTAGCCCTAGCAGATCTCTGCGGCAGACCAGTAATTGAGGTCAACTCTGAGCAAATCAATCTTTTGTCACTTCTGCCTTGCCTCACTACAAGTATACACATGTACGTCGATTCATCCTGAGCATTGCTAAAGCTTTCTCCTTCTCTTCCATAAGCCAAAACTAATGGCCAAATTAATGGACAACAAAATTTGGAAGTTTCAAAAATCATGGTGTGAAAATTATGGGGAAAACCTCAACATGAAAAAAACCCCTTCATTTTCACATGAGAAGCATGGCTTTGAATTGCTGTATTGCAGTAAGCTCCCTTATTGTAGCATACCCTTCCCAGCAGTTTCCACGCAGATCTGATGGACAACGCAAAAGTCCTAAACAAGGAGATTGTCTACACAGAGCAGCTCACAGCCACGACACAATAACTCGCCATGGGAAAGTATTCTGTTGAACTAAATAAATAATGACAATCCTATTTTGAAAATGAAATAATTGCTAAAATTATAAATAATTCCACAGGGTGGAGTCACTCCAGACAAACGCTCACACAATTGTCCTTGCCATGGTAATTAATTTGGCCTTGCGTAGGCATGGCTGTTCTGGAGTCACAGATGAGAGCCCAGTGAGCACCAAGCAACAGAAGATAAAAGAGTCCAAGATACTCCTGACAACCCCATCATCATTCCCAAGGTAATACAGTGTAAAAATTAAGAGAGCAAGTGGTGGAAAGGCCACACACAATTGTTCCTTTTTGATGAAAAAAACAGCAGGGAGGAGAGCTTAAATAATTCACAGCATAGCTGCTAAATGTATGCCACAGCAACACAGATTTTACGACTCCCATCTTGCACTTTCACCATCCAAACAAGCCTCTTTGTTTAAAAACTTCAAAAACGTGTTACTTCAAGTATGTTTATTGGTAGGCAAGCTTCTATTTCACTCTGGTCAAATTCCAAACTGGATAATTACAGCCTGTCTGCTGAAAACTCCCACCATAATTTCATTTGGCTCTACTGTTCTAAACTACCGTGCAGAATAGCTGCACGCTAAAGAGCTTCCCTGTAAAAATGGACAAAGCAATTACACATGCCAGCAAAAAGGCTCCCTGATCTGTTTTAAAGTTTGGAAAACATTTCAGATTTTACCTGGGTGGAAGAGAGTCACCAATAAAAGATGTGATGTATGCGGAAACACGTGTGCATACATACACAAACGTACGCTGAGCTTACCAAACATGCTTACAGTGCATGCTCTACATGAAAGCAATGTTTTAGAAAAAAACACCACAATAAATTATTTGGTTTTGAATAGAGGGGAAAAATCAGGAAAGCACATGTTTTTCATTATTTTCTCATTGTTTTCTCTACAAAGATTCATGGACTATGGTCTCTCTGGAAAGTGACTATTCCACCCATACCCCCTCCGTATAACAGCTGTGAATTTCATACTCGTCACACGCTTTCCCAAGAAGTTGTCTGCACTAACCTTTGTTGATAGGTGTCACAATATTTCACAGTAAAAAGCCACAGCATGTGTTGTAAATAGCAATCAGACTCGGTTTTGCAGAAATTTTTCTTTTTGTACTAGACTGGGAATTCTATCAAATTAAACGGCCTGAAGTTCACTGCTCCTGTATGGCTTATCAAGCTGAACAAGTGAACTGGATATAAACATCGCCGCTGCATTTATCAAGACATGAAATTGAGCAATAAAGTAAATTTTGGTGATGAGGAGGTACATGGCTGATGGCCTTTTGATACGGCACCAGCTGCAGGAAAAGGGCTTCTCAATTATTCAGCACCATTCATCCTCAGGAACCTAACCAGGAAATCTCACCCTCGGATTTTGCTCTTGGTTACCTGCTCCCCTGACAGTAGCTGTGCACTCAGTCCACACAATGCAGTCATTCTCTTCCAGCTGATGAACTCTGAGTGTATCTATGTCAAACAGCAAAGTATTTTGATTGCAACACAGGCCTTTGAACTAAAACTCCAGAGGAATGTTGGCACAGGACTAACAATACCGAGCAATTAGCTTAAGTGCTCTCCCACTGAAATGTAATCACCCTCCGCAATAAACCAGCTCCTACTCAAGAGAGCAAAGAGAAGGTGATTTTGGCCAGAAGTCACCTGATGGGGGGTCTATGAAGGCCTCGCTGTGGAGGACTGAATAGGTGCCACATTTGCCCTTGGGTGAAGAGGTGCGAATGAGCCTTCCCTGGCTCCCAGGCAGTGGCCAATGCACCAGGGAGTCTCCGGGCTTGTTGGTATAGGGATGTGAGACCTCTCATGGTTTCCCCTCTTTGTAAAAATAGGAGACCCAGAAATACTGTGCAAAACTTGTTCGCTCATGCGTTCTGCAAACCTCCTGAGCCTGTGGGCACCTCGGTGTTTGAGCGGGGAGACGGGACTCCCAGGAGCACTGCAGCTCTGAGCGGTCCCTCAGGGAGCCTGGGACTGGAAACCAGGCCTCGGCCCGCACAGAAAGAGCGAGGCTCACAGCACCTGGGGCGTCCGTGTCCGGATAACAACCCGGTGAGCCGCTGGCCAGGGGATCCTTTGCTGCACTTTGTTACGCTGCTTCCTTTCTCATACACTCAGATCACTCTGTTAACCTGAGGCTACACTAGACATCAGCAAGGACAGAACATTATTACATCCTGCTAGATGTTGGAAATGTGTGGATACCTTCGAATAGAGTCAGACAAAGTCTTTGGTGAGAAAAAGCTGTTGTAAAGGTTTTAGTGACACAAGCTGACAGGTTGGGTACGATTTCACGTAACACTTCTTGGGAGCGGTGCTCATGGCAGAAACTCCCACACACGAGGATCTCTTTCTCTATGCTGCCCAAAGATTAAGGTGGTTGGGCCATGTAAAAGACAAGTAAATAGTAAAAATTCCCAAATAACACCAGTAATAAAAACTTCTTGCTTTTGACCTGGGATAGTTTCCCTGGTGAGACGTCTGAAAGCATGGTATTAGATGCAGAGAAGGACAGGGTGAAAGGATGAAGGGGATCCCTCCTTCACCTGCCCTGCTTTAGAGAAAATGGCAGTCAGCACCGTGCCCTAAGCAGATCTGCACAGAGGCTGACAGAGCATGTGCCAGCTGGTCCTCACAAATGAGAAATGGGGAATGATAAACTGCACCTAAGAGAGCAATGCGTGGATCTTGACATTAGGCCAGAGCCAAATGCCTAAAAATGTCTTCCCAGAGAAGCTAAGTGGGAGCTTACATCCTGCATCATTCTGTGAAGAGGCATGTCCAGGTGATTCAGAGGTTCGTCACACTCCGGGCATGCCCGTCTGCAGTCTATTCCCTTACACTGAAACAGGATTAACAGTAATTTGAACATTCATGACAGATGCTTCTTTAATTTCTTAACAACAGAATTCTACAACCTCCCTGCAACCTGCTCCAGTTTTCACTATCGGAACAACAAGTAAGACAGCAAATGGCAAAAATGGTCCTTGCTTCATAACTGAGTCCTTCTCATGCGAATGAAATGCCCTAGTGCTTGCCCTGTGCTCAGCAAAAATGGAAAAAATCCAATTACTATTTTGTAGAACGATCTCCCACTATCAATATATCGTTAGACTCTTATCATATCCTCACGATCTACTTTCTTCAATACCAGAAACCAGTTCCATCAGAGTTGCAGCCTAGACCATTTTTTCTAAACCTCTTATCATTCTTGTAGAATGACTTAACTTTCTTCAGTTATCCTCATTTAAAAAGTAGGACCCAAGCTGCATGTGTTCCCTCAGATGGGGGTCCCTGATGTCCAAGAGTAAAATACAAGTGTTAACATCTGCTTGTAATTACCCCCTTGTCAACTCTGCTGCCTCTTGCTGTCATGCATTTGCCAACTAACTAGTGCTCCCTACACATACTACTTTGTCCTTCTCTTCATTGAACTTCCTTTTACTGTTTTGAACCATTTCTTCTGTTTACCAAAGCCATCTTGAATTTTTGATCTTGACTTCCACAGGGTATGTAATTTTTTTCCATCATATTTGCATCTATACAGATTTCTTCTCTAACTCATCCTTCACTGATGGTGAAAGTAATGGAGTAACCAGGAGGACTTGCCTCCTAGTTTGAGGACAAACCATTGGTAACTGTTCTGAATGCAGTTTTTCAACCTTCTGTGTACATCCATCTTAATCCTGTTTCCTTGGATTGTGAGTCACACGATCGTGTATCAAAACTTATTCTAAAATCAAGATACAATAGACTATTTCTACTGCTTCCTCTTATCCTCTGAGCTAGTTAGCCTGTCAAGAAAGGATGTCTGATTGATTTGGCATTATATGAGTGTTGATAAATGCATGTTGGCTGTTTCTTACAAATCTATGGGCCTGAAATTATTAATAATTTGCTTAGAAATCTTTCTTTTAACTTTATAAATATATTTTTAATCTGTTCCTTCCCTCTTCATTGTCTCTAGCTTTTCTTTCTTTTTTTCTGTAGTCAATAATTTGTGGTCATAGCTTGGATTTTTTTTCAGTGGTGGAGACAAACAGAAGCACTGAATGTTTCAGTCTTCCTCCTATTTTGTGCATTAGTTGCTTACTTCCCCATAAATAATGGAACTGCATCTTCTCTAATCATTCTCTTACTTCTAACATAAGGCTATTGATTAATAAAGCTGTGGCTGCATAGCAACCTTTTCATGACAATAAATGATCTGTATTTCTCGGCATTCTATAAAATTTTAAATTGCTCTAAGCAGAATTTCTCAGCCACTGTATATTCACCTTATAGTTCAGATGAACTTAGCATATTTCTTGAGTTTGCTTATGAGAATGTCATGTCAGGCTGTATGAAAGGCTACAATAAAATCAAGACAGGGTACAGTTGCAACTGTTCCTTCTTTAAAGGAATTTTTTCCATCCTCATCTACAACAAAAAGCTGCAATGATCTATTGCAGGTATATACCTAAAATTAAGTGCCCAAAAAGGAGATAGTGCTTTTAAAGTGATCTCAAGCAGGCCTAAGAGGACCCCTGAATGACAGTGCTCCCCTCTAGCTTCCACCTCTTCCCCAAACTGCAGTCCCCAAGGGCTCAGAACCTTTGCATTCCTCAATGTTTATGCAAATGTAATTCTGATCTTTAAGTTGGGTGTCATTAGTGGTAAGCAACTCCCATCAAATTAAATGGAGACTGTTAGAGAGAGATGCAGCGAAGCTAAGCTGAGCGTGTTGCAGTCTCGGTACTTGTGGCTTTGCCATTAAACCTGCCCGCCAGCAACCCTGCTGTGCAGAACCAGGATCCTGGAGTATTGGGCTGCCCACCAGAATATGTCCCGTCTGGATCTTGTGTGAGGTCTCAGGCATGAGTGTATCTACTCATGTGGGTGTTTGGCCCCCTCCACTGTAGTGTTTTCCACAATGACACTGGGTTAAGGAAGCAGCCGGAGAGCTGAGGCACAAGGGGAAAGTACGGCCCGGCCACGGCCACACTGGCTGAGCCCAAGTGGGAAGGCACTGCCGTCTGGCCTTGTAGTGCAGTCAGCCATCATTTCCCCAAATAGCCCAGACAATTTCGGTACTTGCTTCCTTCCATTAGTCATGTCCCGTGGTTAAGTTTGAAAGTTTACCGATGCTGAGACCAGCTCCTTAACTCTGTCAGGTCAGGGTTCACATCTTTCCTCCACAGCCTAAATACTAAGTTCTATTGTTTGAAATGGTCCTTAAAACTAAATACATTTGAAATGGCCAACAGCTGGTTTTATTTTCCATTCCTCCTGATTGCTCTTATGACTCTTTTTGCTTTATTGTTTTGCTTCACTATTTTCCCAGTCTATTTGGATCCCTGCAATTGAATAATTATTCTGTCTTCATCCTCCAGGTTGTCTTCAAAATCCCTCTAAATCTTACCTCGGCAAACAACCAATTCTCTCCCCTCTCCTGTGCTGCTGTCCTCTGCTTTACCTTGTGTTTATTTGCTTTGGCTTATTTTCTTTTTACATTTCAAGCTCTTCATACAAGGACAACGCCTGCATGTGTAAAATGCATCATAATTCTATCATGCCGTATGAGAACTAGGAATGTAAAAAGGTTGGTTTTAAAATCAAAATAAGCACGCATTTCTTAACTGTGCTGCTATAAAAGAGAGACAGATAAATAGACACTATGGCAAGACCCTGTGCCAGCACCTACCTAGTTCATCTTTTCCTTCCCCCAGTTAAGCAGGCAGTGAGCAGCCATGGGAACTGCTTTTTAGAGAGGCAGAGTGAAGAAAATGCCTTTGGGAGGCAGAGATCTACACTCACTGACACATGACTGGGCTGAAAACCAAGACGGGAAATGTGCTGGTTTGGATTATGTTATTTTATTTCACTTTATTGTTATCAGTGCTAGTTTTTGGAGGAGCAAGGGAACAGTTGCTGCCTGCTCCGTGTTCTTTGCCCAGCCATTCCACCTAAGCCGCTCGTAGCTTGTCTTCCAGGCAGAGACTCCTCAGTACCTCTGCTTCCAGCATTTTACTGTGAAGTTATTTTTACTACAAAGAGTGTGTTAACCACAAGGACGTGGTTGGGACTGACAGATTGATTTTGAAGCTGGTTTTCTTCTGAGAGTGACATTTATTAAGATTAATCCATGAGACATTTGTCCCAATATGCAATTTGAAGCATCAAAACCAAACACGGTTGTCTTCTTACCAATAAATTTATGTCAGTAGAACAAAGAAGACTTGAAATTCTGGTAAGTGAAAACTTTCTGGCTGACTGGCCACCTGCATATTTTCAGTGCTAGTGTATCTCAAATTCCTGCATAAGCAAATCACAGTTATTTTCCCTGAAGATTAATCTACTTTTTTATTAGTATTATTATTATTTGACAATACTTCAACACTCCTTACTTCAGTGGAGATGATCCTTAATTTATTTTCTAGAAGATAGTCCTTGAAATAGTAGTTGTCTGATGTGGTAGAATTATCACATACTTTAAATGTCAGCTCTGCTAAAATAGTGCAATTAGATCACAACTGATGTGGCTTTCTAAAAACCAAGCCTAAATTTCAACCCTAAAAGAGTCTTTGTCCAAGAAATTCATCTTACTCCTTTCACACTAATGAAGAACATTGTGGTGGGATAAATCCTTTACTGTGTAATGCACAGACCTCTGAACACTACAAAACTAACTTTAAAGGAACATATAAAATATAGTTTGGAGTTGCAGAAAGTTTTGTCCAAAATTTCTCCGTATGAACTGATCCATTAAGCAAACAAAAATGTCTCCAGGCAGAGAATTCAAGTCCAAGTCCGTGGTATTTCTTAACAACAATCAGATGAAGCAAAACATTAAGGGCAGATCTGCAAATCTTCCTGTGAAATGCACAGGAATTAAAATGTCTGTTTGCCTGAAGGAATAGTAAGTGAAAAAGCAATTGCAAGTCACACTACAAAACAACTGGAGCCGCAATCATGTGCTGTTTAACTGCCTGTTTGGGACCCTTGTTCACTCACAAACCCAGTTCCAGGGATCCTAAGTGCTAGGTCAAAACCAGTGAAGCCACGGAATGCAAATGTCTGGATCAGAGTACAGTTATTCAGCAAGCTCAGATCAACCTGGAAAAAACAGTGGCTTTGTACCAGTAGATACTGTAAGCCAGATAGCATCCGTGCGTGCTGCAGTCTTTGGCTTTCCCATTGCTGCCCGTAGGCATTTTCTCCAGTTTTCCTGCCCCTTCCTTCTTACTTCAGCAAAAGGTCATTTTCCCCATCTGATTATTGTTTCATTTAAATGCAAATTCAGGATCTGTCTCTTCTGTCTCTTTGGATATTTACCGGAACCGGAACATTAATCTTAAATATCATGCACCATATCACACCTCCAGATTTTGATTTTGCTATAAATTCCAGCACCTGATGGGACAACCCAGCACCATTAGTCCCAGGCACAGGCTTTTTGCTCTGCTGTCAGCTATGAGCTTGCTATTTGCATACTGCTTCTGCCCATCACAGTCCAGTTTGGAGCCAGGTGGAGGTACTGGATCATGCAGGTTTCTAGGAAAGAAGCCACTACAGCAACGCACAACAGTGGAAATCCAGCAGCCCAGGCGGGTGAGCACACATGTAGAACAGAGCAAGGCGATGACGGAAGACAAGCGAGCCAAGAACATTTCCATCCTTTCTTGCTGTGACAGCCTTGACTGAATCCTAGCAGAACAAAGGCTAATTATATTTTCTATAATTTTCCATAGTACTGAGGGCATTACTTGCAGAGCATCTTGGCGTTCCCTTCGCACAAAGGCAGTTTGCCACCACCAGGGAAGAAGGGACAGCCGGGACCAATTGCTGTCGCACTATGGGAGAGCAGGCACCCATGGAGAAGTGGTGACACTTTGGTTCAACACCTTCACACATCAGCAGCACATCTGAGATGACTCCACAAGGAAGAGACAAAGCAGTCTGGCAACAGTCCTGCTAAGAAGTTCACACTATGTGTCCTTCACACCTTTTTTTCTGTGTTGGGTCTCAAGCGCTTTGCCTATAGGGCTGTCTTATACTAAGAACCATTCTCCTCCCGACCCACAGCCGGGCAGCCTGCACCACCTTCCCTTTCCTACCGCGGTGGCTCTGAGCAGGCTGCAGCACATGTCCCACCCTAGTGTTACCCAGGCTGCCCCCTCCAGCCACGTGACACAGCGAGAAGGGGGAGCGTACATACCTCTGTTCTCAATTGCCTTTAGATCTTTAGTTGCACCTGAACTATGCAGTAAGGCTGAATGCTGATAGTTGAAGAGTTTTGCCTGTTCAGGCACAGCAATTGGGCCCTTAATCCCTGTATGGGCTGCGGTACAATTTAAGAACAGAAATGTCGTGACCCTGCTGTCATGCCATTTAGAATCAATAGCTGCAAATCCAACTATTTGCATTTTTAGTCCTGGCCTGCAAAGGGATGATACTTTGGGTACACGAAATACTGTAGGTTACCATTAATTTCTAAGCCAACAATGGATTTGTTGTGAAATCAGAGCTATAAACAAAAAAATCCTGACGAAGCAAAGTGGTTTGGCCCATGATTGTTTTAAATTTCTAAAGTAACCTGTTGGCATTAGCAACAGAATAAATTTTGGGATAGTTGGCTACAGTTGGAAGGAAATGTAAAATGTTGCAGTTACCACAGTCATGTTAACCCAGCCATGCTGTGCACACGTAGCTCCCATCACCACGAACGGGTGCGACAAAGGGAGACTTCACTTCATTTCCAGCAGGCTGGGTGCCCAGCTTGGCCCGTTGCAGTCGCACGGTTGAAGCACCGAGGCCTCTGGAGCAGCCCTGGATTGACGGCTACTTTCTCATTAGGGCACACAAAGACGGAAACGTTGCACATCAGCAACTGTTTTAAAAATGCAGTTGCTAATGGTGATCTAAGGCAGCGCAGGAATCTGTGGCACAGCTTGGACCTGCATTTTAGCTCGTTGAGCTCTCTGTATGGCCAGATTACTCTTCAGTGCAAATTGGACTACAAGCGTGCACCATCAAAGACCTTTTTATAACTTTTTTTTTTCATCAGTTCTTAGCATTTTAATTCACAATATTTATATTGTAATATTGTAGTACTTGAAGCTTTGATAGTTTAATAAAAACATAAATTAATCACTGCCTTTTTCTATTTATCAGGCTGTTATCACAAATAAAATCCTAGCTGAACAAATAATCTCTCACACATTAAACTAAACATAACAGAAGCAGAAAGAAGTACTTCGGTGCTTGTGCACAAGCTCCATTTTTACTGGAGCTGGTAATGTTTATAATGAGTAGATTTTCTTTAGAAAGCACGAAAAAACATCCAAAGGATTGTTCAGAGTCATTTCAAATGGCCTGAAATTACAAAGACTCTACAGAAGCAAGCAGCACTGGAAGCCCACTCTTCAAAAAAAAAATAAATCTAAAGGTTCCCAACAAATCTGATAGAAATAAGACCTCCTTGTTGACCTGGAGTTTCACAGATTTTTGCCCTTGCTGCCATTGTGCAATGCTTTCTTTGGGGGGAAAAAAGAGCGATAGTGGGAGGGAGAAAGAGAGAGCGAAAAAAAAGGCCTTAATGAAAAGATTGCCGGTATCTCTTGGAACTGGTATTTGTGCATCCACATTGAGGTGACTTTGTCCTGTAATGACAAGATCACTTTGAAAAGGTTTGGTATTCACTAAATGACAATGTTCAGACAACTAACAACACTGCTATATTGTTTTATGTTAGAAGAGCTCTCCATGATCTGAATTCTCTTTCAGGGATTGATTTTGTCTTCTAATCTACATATTGTTGTGGGAGAGCATGTAGGAATATCTGACTTTATGTATCATCTCTGTAGCTAATCAGAGATTAATTGGAATCTGGCCACCTTGGAGGATTGGCTATAGATTTCTACTGCTGCTGCCGGTGACTTAAATTCAGCCTGGGAGTTAGGGACTGATCCAAACGCCATTGAATCGCCACCCTCTTGAACATGGAGAAGGTGTCATGTTTTATGTTCAAACCAAGCACAGTTCCAGCCCAGCTTCCCCTGTATCCAGAGGCCAGGTGCACACTCGGCCAGGATGTTCACATGAAATACTGGTTTCAGACCACTTCTGCTAATGATTGAAAGTGGTGACTGTCCTCCAAGAGTAATCACGCCTGTCTATGGAGTGAACTGGTTTCAGTCTAGCTCCTACCCAAGTGATAAAAGAGGACACCAGAATGCTCTTAGCCCTGTGGGCAATTCTTGCCTGGTGAAACAGAGACTGAAAGGACAAGGTGGTGCGAAGCAGTTCGAAATGCTGTTGCACCAGTTCAGACAGTAGGTTAAAAATCCTCTGTCACAAGGCTTCAAGTGCATCTTCTCATCACTTTAAATCTGCTTGGTAAGACAGTGGCTGGGTGATAATGAATGCTATCCATTTACTGCTCTTGCTGAATATATTGGTTAATTGTGTGCAACACTTTGAAGATAAAGCACTGTGGTGTTAATAAACACAGTCTGATGATTCTTTCACGGTTTTTCAGCACTCCTCTTACTTTGTCCCGGGTGTAAATACCTCACTGCAGCCACCGCGGCCAGGCGGGCCGGCTGCGTGGGCCACATGCTGATTTCAGCTGAAGGCTTTCACACCAGTTGTTCCATGGCTGTTCCCTCCACTGCAAACACATCATGCTGTCTCCTGCTGCTGTTCAGGGGCAGGATAAGGGAATTTCAATGATTTCTGGTGAAAAGGGCCCTTCCTGTACAGCAGGCTGTCATTTCCCTCTGCCCAAGACACAGAGAAGGCAGCCAACAGGAGCACCACGCTTTCATCGGCCGCTAACAGCCTTTCAGTGGAACAAAATGACGAAGAGAGAAGAAACACTAATTTCCTCTTCACTCTCCGCACCCTGCCTCCGAGTAACATTAGGGGGGCAATTTTCTTGGAGGAAAGAACAAGGACGAACCTTCCTTTCCCTGGCCACAGGAGTGTGACAGAAGAGGCTGCTGAAATCAGCTGTTAGCACGGATTGACACGTTTTTCACACCTTTCATTTAGTTTTCTCTCTCGGACTTCCGCAGCTCACATTTTGGAAAGGCAACAAATATTGCTTTCACATGTAGCTGCGGGCACGCACCAGTTTAAAGGTATTCATAACCCGGCAAAGCACCACGTGAAAACAAAGAAACAATGTGAAAATGTAGCTGCTAACACGAGCTGTCAGTGAGAATTAAACCTTCTGTAAGGCACCAGCATTAACCTCACCTGAGTTAAGAGAGCTGCTCCATTAGCTGATAGGAACACCAAGCTCGTGGGAACTGACCCTGCCAACACTTACACATGTGCTTCGTCTTAAACCTACAAAAATACTCCCATTTGGGCTATCAATATGCACGGAGTTAACAACGTACTGCAAATGCTGGTGAGATCAACCCTGAGTCCACTCCTCTACCAGCCGCCTCAGGAGACCAGAGCTGGGTACGTTCTCAGTGGGTCACGTACCTCAGACGTTCAGAGAGAAACAAGATTTTGGCTGTAAGCTGATGCTGTTGTGGATAACACCCAAAGCAACTAAAAATTAAGCAAAATGTCTCCTTCATTCTGTGTAATGCACACAACAGGCACTATAGGGATATATCACACAGAAAGAAGGATAATAAAGTGATCAAAATCAGTCAGCTCTGCAGCTGATCCTACGGCTCTTTTTCAGTGTCTGAAACGGTGACAGCATCATTTGAACCCTTTCTCACACCTGAAACATACCTAAATCTCTCTCCTGTTTCAATCCCTTAACAACCTCACTGAGATCACAATTTTCCTTTGTGAGGACACCGATTTGGCTTCCTCTACCTCTATACCTATTTTTACAAAATGTCCAGAACTTTAATATATATGAAACCCAAAATTAGGTCACGATTCCAAATTTATTATGGACAGATAAAAATCCAAAACATCACTGCATCGCTTATTTCTTTAGGAAAACATGGTAAAAATAAGAACGTACGTCAAACCACAAAAGCTGCTAAGGGATTCAGGAGCAGATGCAGTACATGAAGTTATTTTTCTTTCTACCCTTCCTTACCAAATGGGATGTAAATGTGCTGTACAGCAATACTTATCGTAAGCCTGTATTACAGCACCGTGATCCATGGTAGTAACCATTTTGAATACGATGCTTTTAACACAGAGAAGTCATCCGTCTACTGAAATTTCATCAAACTATTCCATGCTGAGGTCAAAAATCTTGCCCCCCTCTCCATTTGCTACAGTTCTGGATATTTATTGAATAAAGAAGACAAAAGTTCTAAACACTGAGCAAATGTATTTTAAGAAGTATATTTATCACAAACCTAATGTGTTGGGTGACTAATAACATACATGTGTGCGCTGCGCTTGCCAGAAAATATCAACATTTCCAAATAGTTACCACATTTACAATTAAAATAACGTATTTGCCAAATGTTTGGTTGTTTTTCTTTATTTTAGTCAAATGATGATTTCTCTTCTGGTCAAAGTGCAGAACAAAATTTCCTGAGCATCAGAAGTAAAACATCAGGGAGAGATTCCAGTGTCCGATACAGTCTCGTTCAGCTCTCAGCCATACAATATTGCTGAGATAGTATCGGGCTTGTCATTGTTGTAGGAAGCCTAACAGCATCCTAACAAGGAAAACTGAAATGAGGCTTTAAAATTTGCCTCTTACAAGTCCCCTGTTTGTCAGTCGCAATTCTCCAGCCATTTCTCATGTTGCATGATTTCTGGCTTCTGCTGACCTGCCTGCTGTCTCCGTCCTGCTGTAAGTGATGGAGGCAGGAGAGGCGGATGGCAGCGGGAGTTCGCATGCACAGGGCTGCTACGCCCCATGAGAGCTGGTATGCAGAGAGCTTAATATGTGAATGTTCCTACTGCATTATTGACTTCAGCTCTGGGACTGGCCTGGAGCAGAAATCTTACAGAAAAATAGAAAAACAGATGATCAAAGAAGGATTAAAACAGCATTGCCTTTTTGTAATGTTCTCATTCTTAAGCCTCCCACCTACTTCAAGCACAGACAGCTGCAACTTCAGAGGAATGTAAAAGCTGAAGCTCAGGTACTGTTAAAAACACAGATTTCAGAAGAGAAAACACAAATGAAACACCTGGTGATTGCTTCCCATGACTTCTTCTCCCCTTTAACAGCAAGAAGGAATGCTGAAGCTGACCCAGTGGTCTGCTGCCTCCATGTCCCGCTCCTTCACCCCATTCTAATCCATGTGCTGCTGCGGGCACCGTCCTGACCTCGTGGTGAACCAGCTGTGGGAGCACTATCATCAGCCGTTCTGGAAGCAGAAAAAGAACATATCACTTTTTCTTGGTTGATTCCTGATGATTGGCTCCCAAAAGAGGCTCATTTTGGCATCAGATATGTACTAGAGCTGGACCAAGAGATGCTGGGGGATTACATGGCCAGAAGCAGGGAAGGGAATGGGGACTATCAATCACCAAAAGAGAACTTTAGACCAGCTCAGCCATAATACGAAACCCCTCCTGAAGAAATTAATTACCAAGGACATGCTGGGAGGGGAAGGACAGTGTAACAGAGGGACAAGGTGTTCATTAATCATAATTTGCTCCTCTCAGTGTTCATGTGCTCAGTTCCATGTAGCACCATGCTGAGAGTACTGCTTGGGAGAGGTGCCAAAGGTAGCGGCAGGGTAGTTGGAGGGAAGATTTTGGAGATGGGAGTTGCTGGATACAGACTCCAGTTGCTGTCTCCAAATAAACGCCACTTCAGACTCAACCCCTCTGCCCAGGCTCCACGCTGCAGGATGTGAGATGGCTGCTCCAGGAGCCACATCACGGGGTTGCAGTTGCACTGATGAGGTGTTTTAATTTGGGCACTGGCAGCTTAGCAGGACTCGGCTTAATTCATCATGTAAAAGGAGCATAGCTTTGTCTGGTTAGGCCTCTACATGCACGTTTGGTCATTTTCTCTAATGGCAGTGAAACAAGCAGAACTATCTAAAAGATGATTAAATTGCTGATTTGCCTGAGCCACCGTGCAAGTTCCACAGTTGATTTGGTGCCACCGAATTTTGTTCAGCTCTCACAAATTTTATTCCAGTCTTTGTGTTCTGCCTTGTCCCAGAGGAGTGCAGTTTCTGCAAGAATTATTGGAGTGAAATATAGCTGCAGCCTCAACTATTAATCGCTTTGGAAGCGAAGACCCAGCTTTCTTACACTGCATCCAGGGAAGCAATACGAGCATAGACTTGATGCATACATATATATATATATATATATATATATATATATACTCACAAACACAGAAGCCAAAGCCGTTGATGGAAAACGGAGCATCCAAGTTTGTACTTGTGGAAACCTACAGAAACCCTCAAAATTCACTTCGGATTGCCTGAGTTCCAGTTATCTGACGTGATAAATGTGGGGGTTATTACATCCTGAGTCATTGTCCAGAAGAAACTAAATTAATCTTCTAATAAACTAAAACATGAAAAAAAAAGAAGGCATTTTTGAGACTGACACGAAGACGACATTGAGATTTGCAACATCCTGATGAACGAGGGCTGTTTACTGTGGACAAAAGACAGCGACCGTGTTTTGGCCAGTTCTTTGTAGCATCTCTCTGAGAACAAACACGGCTTTATTCTGGCCTGAGTCCAAGTGAACCAACTGCCTTCATCACGGATTTTTCTTTACGTACTCTGACACAGCAGCAAAGGCGCTCAAAATGTGATTAATGGCAATGGGAGATCACGACAAAGGTTAATGCTTTTTCAGCTCTATGCCACCGCTCTAAACCAGAGACGCGGATGTGTACGGACCAGCCAGTTCACCTACTCGTGCAGGGCACGAGATTTGGAGATTTGGAAGGCAAAAGTGACAGAGTTAATCAAAACCCTGTTAGTCCATCTTCCTGCCGTTATCTAACCAAAAAAATTTCAGTTGGCTGTCCCAGGTCTCAGTACAAACCTCATGATTTATGTATGCCAAAAGCTGCTTTCGAAAACACTCATCCTTTTACTATGTCCCATGAGCATCAAAATGTCCAACATGTCTAGCAGGATGCCGTGTATTTATTTTTCACGTTACTCATGAGGAAGAGCTGCTTTAGTAAACCCACATGGGGTGGCAAGCAGTGTTAAGTAACTGAAGTTTCCCGTTGATTACCCTATTCCATCTCCTCCCTGTGGCAGAAACAGATAAGACGTGATTTTTCTACCAATTTCATTGACATGAAAATAACCACTTGTAAAATCAGGGCTAATGAGCTAGAAATGTACAACAAAAAAAATTGCTCAAAACCTGTAAATACGGACACTGAAATGCAGCTATTTGACATGCCGAGCCACAACAATGACACATGATTTATTGATTAGTTGCCATCACATGATGGAAGCTCAGCTAGTCATTTAAAATACCCATATTATGCTGGAAATCTTCCTGCAAATAAAAAGGTAAAATACAGCCTCTGTGTCAGTAGTCAATACTTTATTTTTCTATCTTAACTGATGCGTCATCGATGAATTCTGATTGCTCTAAGTCTTTTGAAATGATAAATGCTTCTCTAACTCTGTTATACCATATTAAACTCCTACTATTTTAGCTGTGTGTTTAACTACTATAGTCCAGATACGCTTGAATAGTATAAACACAAGATTTCTGCAATATATGTTTGGAAAATATTAATTATACACTATCTGAGGTTACTGATGTAAAAAGATGCATTATTTCCAGCATAAAATAGTTAAATCTGATTTTCCACTCCTGAACAGAACACTGTAATCATGCACTCTTACTTGTAATTGTCTTCCCACAGCCTAGCTCTCCACAACAAACCTAGTTCAAATATTAGTAGATAATGAGATTCTATTATTTTTTCTACACTATAGAGATATTTATCACAGCATGCATGGCAGTTTACTAATTCCAATAGCCAGTTCTCCAACTAGTTCCAGAATTAGCAAGAGCATCAGGTCTGTCGGCTGTGGTTAAAATGAATGGTTACTTTGTGATAGCAGAGCAGTGGCTTCGGAACTTAGCTAGGCAGCTGCCTTAATTAAAGTTGGAAATGCTGGTTTGTCTGGTTTATATAAATATATATATATATATACACTGGGGGGGGGTGTTTGTGAAGAGTCTATTTAAACAAAAAAGGAGGAAAAAAGGGCAGGGCCAAAGACTAGGCAACATTTTATATTTGTTTGCAGTTTAGCTACATTTTGAAACAACACTAAACTTTCTGCTGAATTTTTTTATCATCTTTTGGTTTGTTTTTTTTTTATTAAATTCTGCAGAAAATTCAAGGTAGTGTTAAAAAATACAGGCACTGCCTGTACGACCCTCTTCGTTACCCAAGGATCTCTTGGTCAGGCTCCCACCCCATCGGGTACAAGCAGGGCAATGTGGGAATGTCAAGTCCTGACTGCCAGGGCTGCTACTTGCAACAGTTGTGCATATGCACACGGACATTGCACGCAGCCGTGTAAGGACTTCTGTGGATTCCACATGGAAATGGTATCCAAGGCCTGCTGCTTTTCTATCATCTCATACCTTCGTGCAGCAATTTGTATCTGTAGGAAAGTATACGCAAAATGTCTGCTAAACTAAACAAAAGCAAAATTCTGACTGGGTAACATTTTGCACCGAGGCAAACAAATGTACCGAGGGATGGTTGGTTAGAAAATACCAAAAAACTGCCTGTTCTATGTGGTTCAAATATTTTCTGGCATCAAAGGAAAAAAATTAATCCTGCAATTAATCTAAGGTTATCTTACCCTTAAACATTTGTTTCTGGATTGTTGGAAAATGGGCATTGAGAAATCCATCAACCACAAAAAACCCAATATACACAAATTGATCTGCCATGTGAGTTTGGTGCAAAGGGCAGGAAAGTCAGGATGTGCTCAGTGACATTTCACAAATCTAATAATAATACCTTAGATTTATCTGGCACTTTTCATCCAGAAAAAGTGGATCCCAGGGTGATTTATGGACTGTGAAAATATAAATATGTATATTTGGGTCATTTCAGTCACTGGCGGAAGATGATGAGGTGCCCTATCAGAACCAAAGACATCACACTGCCCTGCACTCAGACGGAGAATGAAAAATTTTTGTAGAGCCCTTGTTTGTATCTTAACCAAGAGACAAAACCCATTCAGGCAGTGTCCTACTTCTTGTGCTCTTTGCGTTCCCTTTATTGATATAAATTTCTTACCAAGGATGGCAGTAGCAGCGTGCTAGGGCAGGCTGAATCTCCACTACAGCTGCTGCCCCGTACAGCAGACGCATTGCTGCTTACGTGAGGAGGAATCCTTTCTCCCTTCTTCGCCCTCCCCATGAGTGGGGTTGTTTTTCCCCTTCTTTCCCCTTCCCATGCTTCAGAAGAGAGCTGAGATGCGGGAGATCCTCAAGCACGATGTAATGAGGTTGCTCGGGTGTGTGGACACGCAGACAATCAAAATTTTCTGCACACAGAAAGTACAATTTTAATAATTTTAAAGGATTTGATGTTATTTTTCAGCTGTTTGGGTTGCTCTCAGGTTATCTCCATGACCACAGGGCAGCAACCTTCCTTCCTAAAGGCTGATAATCAATCATCTGGCTGTTTATCTGCCCATCAGCCCCCCATAAAAATGTCAGGACACATTGGCTAGTTGCAAACAAATGAATAAAAGAGGTAGAAGCCTCAAAGATAATTAAGTTCCCAGGGGGTTGTGAGCATCAGTGACTAGAGACTCAAATTAGTTTTCCAACAGAGAGATGCAGGAGGAACTCGGCTGTCGAGGGCTGTGCTTGGCAGCAGCCAGGCGCCCCGGCAGTGCAGGCAGCCGCGCAGGCAGCACGCGTGCCGCTCTGGACCAGCAACAGCCGCTGCCGCCTCTCGCCATCAAGAAGAGATGTCACATCGGACATGAAAGAGAAACGGGAGATGAGGCTATGGCAACGAGTGAGTCAGAGACGAAGCCACAGGAAACCCGGCTTCATTAGTTCTGTTGCTTGTGGAACAAGGTGTTTTTATTAATGACAGCTGGAAATTCAGCTCTTTTTACAGGCCTCGGAGGTCTCGGTGGTAGGAAGGATTCTGCGTGCTGTTGCACCGTAGACAAAATTGAGAACTGGCGGCGCTGGGAAGGGAAGCAGGAGAGAGGCGCAGGCATTGCATCCAGCGTAAAAGATAGTAACAGGCAGAGAAAAAAAACCCAAAAGGATGCGCGTAACGACGAACGGGTGATAACAAGCTGATGAGAGAAAGAGGGAGTGTGGAGGTGGGAAATGAATAGGAAATGGCAATCCGGGCTAGAGTCCTATTCACACGCAGCCCCATTATCCGCGTCCTGACATCGGAGAGGGAGCGCGCAAGGCTTTCCTCCCTCAGCCGCACACTGTGCATGTGTGAGCGCTCGCTGGCAGCGAAGATCCCCGGGAATCTGGGAGGCTGTTACTCATCCAGTCCTTCACTTGTTGCTCTTTTCTAAGCATTTCTGCATTTACGATTTGACTTGACCTCTTTTTTTTTATATTTTTTTCTTTTTTGGTGGGTGGTGATAAGGGAGGGGAATAACCCTTCAGCTGCAAATAGGAATTTTTGATATGCAGCTGTTTATCTGGGTTCACTGGGGCGGTATCTCCCCATTTCACATACTTCTCCGTGGGGGAGAAGGCCGATGTGCTGGCTGCAAGACAGGAAGCGCTGATGGGAAGCAGAAGAGCATCCCGTGAACACTCTGTACCTTCGCAAGCAGGCCAACTGCTGAATTCAGCACTGAATTCTGGAACACACGTGCTGCCGCCGCCCCAGCAGGCAGGAGGACCACGGGCCGATACGCCATGCTGCTGCTTTAGCACATCCACATGTGTCTGGCAGAACAGCAACTCACGGAGGCTTGGGAGAGAAGACAGCTCTCCTGGGATGGGATGCTGTGTGGCCACCTCGAGCTCTAGTTCAGCTTCATAATCCCTGTCACACTTGGCAAGGTCAAATGCACAGCAGGTAATTGTTACAGACTGGATGAGGATTCAGCATGGCTTCACTTCACCAGCTCCTCTTTTAAATTAAATAAACTGTCACCGCTGCTCTGGCTCGGTACGTGTCCACAGGCGGGGGTTCTAAAAAAAAAAAAAAAAAAAACCCGCACAAAAAAAAAAGTGCCCTGTTTTGAGGCCAGAGCAACAGGAGCTGGAGGAAACTGTTCCAGCCAGAGGAAACTGTGTGGTGTCAGGAGGGGGCTAAGGCTTAGATTTAGCCTGGGGACAGCCACCATGAGACAGCAGAAGTATGGCAAGTACAGCCCTGGCCAGTGGCCACTGGGTGGAGCAGGTGTGGGCCCACATCTGGGGCTTCCCCCCTCCAGCAGGGCAAGGAGATCATTAAGTTTGGAACTGGCAAGGTGGGGGGACAAGTGACAGAGACCCCAGCAAAAGCCTCTGGGGCAGAGCATGCCAGGAGGCCGGGATTCACTGGCCATGGCACAAGGAGAGCCGCCTGGCCGGTAATTCCAGGGCGTTCTGCCAAAAGTTTGGGCATAACCTGGCCAGAAGCCCAGACATTGAAAGAGCAGCCTGGAAAGGGAAGTCTTACCAAGCCCATTAGCAGCCTGAGAGTTTCTCCGTCCTGGATCCCTCCCAGGACCTGCAGGACACGACTAACCCAATATTCCTCGGGAAGTCCCATTTCCCTCCTCTTCAGATTCCCCTTCTCCCTTCCAGCAAGCGAAGAGGTGCAGAGAGGGGATCCAGATCTTCTGAAACGCTCCACAATTACACCAGCACAGTTCCTTCTCACCTTACGGTGACTCAGCCCAGGCAGCTGAAGAACAGGAAGGAGGCCAACAGAGAAGGACAAGGACCTTCTGGTGGAGGTTAGCACAAAACCTGGGCCAGACGGGCGAGACCCAGCGAGCACAGCCTGCCTCCCAAGTGCAACCCCAGAAAGAAAACCCTACGTTACATTTGAATGGTCCCAACCCACCTAAGACTGAGGGGGCACTCTGCACTGCCAAGGTCTGAAAGCCGGTTTTAACATCAGCTCCAACAGCCTCTCCCTTTTTACTCTTGCCCAGGTTCTGGAGCTGTTTTTTACTTATTTGGTATTTGTTGTTGCTCTGAGACGCAATGACAATTTTTCAGCGATTTCCAGGGTGCTGTTGGAGAAGCGTGGCTCTCTGACCAGCTCTCTCCTGTTGTTTCAGTGGAAGCCCAACTCACACAGTGTTTAGCGCAGCAGTGTTCAAAGCGCCAACAGTAGCTAATTAATGACTGCTCACAAAGTTGCTGGTCCACATCTGACTGATGGAAAGCGACCTACAAAGTCTAAATGACTTTCCTGAAGTTTACCTGAGCCATTCTTCTCAGACATCCCTCTTTTTAATAGATTATCCCTACATTACTTACAGTCAAGACAAATCTGACGTCTGAGGGTGGAGAAGACCTTGCTGCTAAAGCAGGGGATGCCGTGTTTGCGCACAGGCGGGGAGCGGGCTCTGCATTAACCCATCGGCGTGTTTCTGGGGGAAGGCAGGGGAAATTTGCACACAGGCCTTTTAGCAGAGTGCCTGAGAGGGAGAAAAGACTTTCAGAAATTGCGATTACACAGAGTTTACCCGAGAGAGATAAACCCTGGAATACCTTAAGTTCACTAAAAATGTTGTTGGGGACGTTATTTTGGGCCCCGTAATGGCAGGTAAGGGCACGCAGGAGAAGACGCGAGCTCTGGGGAGTCTCTGCTCAGGGGAGGGCTGGAAATCCCGCTGCTCCGACATATTCAGTGGCGTCCCCAAACCACCGCCCGAACACACCGCGTACCCCAAGGCCTTCAGCTACGGAACAGCGAGGAGGCCCTGTCCCAGCGGTGC
>VWZZ01008323.1:568675-590315 GCA_013399095.1 Psophia crepitans
CCGGCGCCGGCCCCGGCGCTCGTGTGGGTTTTCCTGCAAACGCGTTTTGTCCCTTTGCGGAGGAAGCTTTAAAGTTTCTTTCCAAACTGTTAATTAGCTGCACTGTACTTGGGTGGCGTTTCGCGCAAGTGAGTGGAAGTGCGAGGCTGGGAAGGCTTGTGACTCGAGGCATAGTTACCGGGGAGCCGCAGAACACCTCTGCCTTCCGCGTGTAGCTGGGCTGTACCTGTGGCTTGTGACTTTGCCTTCTCCGAGACTGCGTCAGTCTCGGTGACACCCAGAGATAGCCGGGATCAGTAACGATCTGGGTCCTTTCTGGGTTAATCAGCCCCTGGGGTGGATGTATGCAGAGGGAAATGTAAGTTTATCGTGTCTCTCAAATCCCATGGAAATGCTTGCCTTTGTCGTCCGCGAACTGCAACACGGCGGTCCCGTCGCTATCGCTGAGCTCGTCGTCGAATGATAACTTGCTTGTGAGGGAACTTGGTGCTTTTGTCACTAACATTGTTACCTTGAATGTGTTTATTAGCTTATTGAACACCAGAGGGAACTCTGAATAGGTAACTCGTTCGAGGGAGATACATGCTTATTTCACTGTTTATGTTCTCACTACAATGGAATCTAGAAGGAAGCAAAGGTTGGTAAGTAACAGGCTGCTGGGATGTACCTAGGATTGGCTTCAGCTTGCTGTACCGTTCTCTTCTGAGGGTGTCAGCCCTAAAGCTGGCCTGGAAAGTCTCTGTTGCTTTCCAAAGCTTGAAATATGTCGCTGGCCTTGCAGAAGTGGGGTTGTGTACCGTGCCATTGGGAAATTAACCGGGTGACCCATTTGCTGCGAGCTAGGGAGTGAGATTACATATGCACATTGGGCTGGCGCTTAATGCCCATCCTGCGTCTTGGGTTGTGAGACAGACCTGATGTGGTTTGGTACCGGGGCTGCCACCTGTGATGGAGAAGCCAGGACTGAGCATGCTTCCAGCCAAAACAAAAGGGAGGAAGTCTGCTTCTGAGCCTGGCATGGCTTGTCCTCCTTCCCTGGAGTACCTGTGGTTCGAGTCCTGGGGGGAACCTAGTCTGATTGCACAAGAAACAGAAAACGGTCTTTCTTGGAATGTATTACTTAAACCGATAAAGAAAATAAATGATGGTGGTGTTTGGGAAGGGAGTTTGAATGGTGCGTTCTGGTATCAAAAGCTTCTAAAATGATCTGACCAAACTGTGAGAAGCTGGTGTTAACCCAGCAGAATGTGATGCTGGGTTTTGTGGTAAAACAAGCCCTCAAAGCATGCACCTGAAGCCTTGAATGCTTGTGGTAGTCTCTTACAACAATTTTGATAATCAGACTTCTTTGATTCTCCTGGATTGTCAATGACGTGGGAAGAATAGCACAATAAATACATTTGTGACTCTGACTTATGCTCCAGGAGCTGAAGCATCCAGCTGTTCATCCTGTCCCTTTGCCAGAGGTTACTCTGCCATTCAGCCTTATTTCCTGTTGGACTTTGAATCTGCCAGTTTACAGCCTGGCATATGAATACGCTGCATTTTATGGCTGTCCATGTTCGTATGCAATGTTGTGAAGTCCAGTAGCGTGAGCCTCCTGTTCGGGTCTCTGTCCTGGCAGACGTACAAAGCAAACAGCTGGGCTCAACTAAATCGAGCTGCGGTTGTGCACCAGAGCCCATAAGCACCTACATACTTCTGCAATGGCAGATGTGACTCCAGCGAGCTACCTGGTACTGTGCCTCCGTGGGTGGCGGTAGCGGGCAGGCAGCTCTGCGCAAGAAGAGGTCGCGTGACCTTTTCGGTAGGTCGGTCACAGCGCCTGGAGTTCTGGGATTCAGAAGGATGTAGCAGAGGGTGCACCCAAACAACCCTCCTCTTCCTCCTTCATCCATTCTGTCAATTAGCAAGTGAATGAGGTTTTTTTTTTTCCTTTCAGCCAAATATTGCTTTGTCCATCTCGCTTAAAGACCTGTTCTGCAAAATATCCTCACTAAGGGCACAACCCTCTTCTGCCTGAATTTTCCTATGGAGTTGTTGGAAGTGGGATAAAGGCTTTAGATAGCTTTACCAAACTGAGGGCCGTTTGCCTTGCACACAGAAACTCCCTAAGAACAACTTACATTTTGGGGGGAGATCTCTTCGTGAATGTCTATTAAGAAAAAAAAATAATTCCAGTGACTTGTTGCTGATAGGTTTGGATTCTGGCTTGGTTTTGAGAAAATGGTTTGCACATTTATTTATTTTTATGAAGATATAATACTAAGCATTTGTATTTCTCTAAGAGCTATAATTTGGAACTTTTTATACACTTTTAAATTATTTCCTTTATGAAGCACCGAATGAAGATATTTATGACACTAGTGTCACATTCCGAATGTTGAATTACAATTGTAAAATTAAGGTAACAAGCTTAAATTGGGGTTTGCAACTTTAAGCTCTTGCCAGCAAGCAGTTAATGGCAATGTTAACTGCTAGTAAAGTAATTGCTACCGTTCTTTTACTGTCATTTTGTTCTCACTTTCCTCCAGTCAGACTGTTCCGCAGAGATATAATGAATATTCACCAAAATAGCTTGGCATTGTCAGTTATGCAATTCCTCATCAGATCCAATGTGTTGATGAGCTAATGTGCACTTGATTAAACGTACTTGATTTATGCAAACAAAAACTGTAGGTCCTTCTTGAAGTAAAGTTAGCACCTGCACAGCTGTTAGTGAAATGAGAATCTAAATAATTAAGATGGAATTAAGTAAACAAACAACCCCAATGTGGTGTTCCTCCTACTTCTTTATCTTTTAATTCAACTTAGTAGTGGATATTTATTTTGGCTTTTCTTGCAGGTTTTCTCCTGCATGATGGGCAGTTGTGAAGCTCAGCCTCTTCTATTTAAATGGCTACCAGTAGAGTAATAAGAGGTTATTATTAGCTATAATAAAGCCAAGGATAACTAGAATTAGTGGAGTGTTACTTTAAGAGTTTTATTTAACTATGAGGCTGACTTGGACTTGGCTTTGGTCTTTCAGTCCTTGTTAAAAACAAAACAAAAACCAAGATAGGCTTAGTGAGTCATTGAGGGGGTGTCTTTTTTTAAAAAAAAACCCAAACCCCAATGTTTGGATAGTTATTGGCTTAACCTCTTACTCTTTGCTTGGACAAAACTCACGTAGATGAGGTGGAATAAGGAGTTGAAGATAACAATTTTTTCTAACCGTCAGTGGCTTGGTGGTACAAAAAGCTCTCTAACTGTCTCCAAAACTGCTCAGATCTGGCTACAGAAAGAGGCTGTGGAGGCCTTGCCTCTGGAGGCTCCAGAGGATGGATGGAGGAGAGAGTGTGCTTGCCTAAGCCCTGGAACAGCCAGGGGGACAGGAGACCTGTTCAGGGGACCTTGTGGGGTTAGGACTTATTTTCTGTAGGCAGATAGTAATTTATCTGTTAAAATCAAGTATTTTTCAGTTTGTGTCTGTGGTAATACATAACTTTTTGATCTCTCTAAGTTTCTTTCCATCTCAGATGGCTGAGGGAAGACAGACTGCCTTGTTGACGTAATGTCCAAAAGTGGCTGTGCTTAACAAATGTTAGTAACGCTGATTAAAAAAAATCCTGGAGCCAACTTGATGACCAGCCCCTGTTTAATTGCTCAGTCTGAGGCCGCTGTAACATGGGTCAGAGTTTGTCCCCAGGAATGTGTCGGCAGAGCTGCGGTCACCAGCCATGTGCTCGTTGGGATGCTTGACTTCTCTTTGGAATTTGGCTTCTGGGAGCCAGCACAGATTGATGATTAGCTCTGTGCTGTGCTCCCTGGGCTCGGGAGCCTCAGCGCTCGTCGTGGACAGAGTCCACCTGGCTCTGAGGCGCTTCCAACCTTGCTCCACCTTTGTGTTAGCTTCCAAGTATCTACTTTCCTAGGTTCATTTTCAACATGCCCTCTTCTACCGCCTGCCCTTGGGCAAACAGCTTTATGATCCTGGAAACAAGTGAAGTTAGTAGCTTTGATTTATTCAATCCAAGTGTGTCGTCTTCAAAAAATAGTTATCTAATTAAAGCCTTATTTCTAGTGTTTCTAGTTGTTGAAAGGCCTTGTCAGTCTTACAACAAACTAGGAAGCTGTGGAGAAGCTTGACTCTGAAGCTGCCCTTCTTGTACTTCTGTGCTGGACCTGCAGAGGTAGACCTGTTGGGAGCGCGCTGCCAGATTAAGTACATAGGAACTGCTTGTGACTAACATGAAATAAAAATCTGTGGGATTTCTAGCACTTCATCTGAATTGTTACAGAACTTACATTTTTAGAACAAGAAATGTTCATGTTTATTGCTGAATAGACTGGGCTAGCATATTTCTAGTTAAGATGGATTAGGTCTATGTGTCGATTTGGATTGAATGAAGCTCTCATAAACCTGACACTAATCTTCCTATGTCTAGAGGGATCATTAGGGTGATAGCTGGGTCTCTTGGAGAAGTGGTGCAGAAATCTAGATTTCTCATATTTCAAGCTTAATATTCTGTCTATAGTAATTGACTGTGTTTTAAATATGTAGAAGTTTCAGGAGTGAACTCGTCATATGTTTTTCCCTAAGGCTCTTGTTTATCTTCTAAATAGTTTAAGAAGAGATAGTGCCCACAGGAGGGGCATTGGAACTAGGTGATCTTTGGGTCTCTTCCAACCCAAACCATTCCATGATTCTATGGGTTCTCTGATTCTCTTGCTGATAGGTGTAAGAGCTGTATGTAAAGAACATCCAGCTCTTGCATTCCTAGTTGATTCACAATTTAGAATTTAAGAAGGACCAGTTCTGTAACGAGTGTTTGCCCAGTGGGAAAATAGTGATTATTCAAACATACTCAACCACAGGAAGAAAATAAAGAGAAGAAAAAAAAAATGGTTAAAAGAGTGCAACTGAAATACAAGGCAAGGTCTCCCATCCTGAATCGGAAAGACAATTTATTAGTGTTTTGCTTGGACTTAGCCTAGGCATACATCGCAAATAAAAGCTTCTTTCCTGGAGATATGTGGCGCTTGGAATGGTTAATAGTAGTAGGCTATGGTTTCCTTCTGCTTGTAATAGTCCTTTTCTTTTAATGGCTCTGGTGGTGCTCATTGCAATTGGAAGCCCAAAAATATGCAGCTTCTCTCTTAAATACATCAGAAGACCATTAATTTGTCCTTCCTTAGTATCTTGCCACAACGTGTGTTGAATTTACAAGCTATGTTAATTTACTCAGTATGAGACAAATTGGTAGAAACCTAATGTTGAGCCTATTGAATTGTAAGGCAATGAAAGCAAGAGCTTAACCTCTTCTATTTCCAGACTTGTGAGATTACTAAATATGTAAAAATAAAAAGCTTTAAAAGGTTTTTCTGTGCAGTTGCATCAGCAACGGGAACCTTTCCCCTCGTGAACTGACTAACAGCCCATGTAAACTCTAGTTGGGATCGTGATGCATGGACATGACCCTTACGGGTGTAAGTTACCTAGAAAAGCAACTGAAGCAGGTGACTTCTGGGATATTTATCTTTCCTCCCAAACATGCTGAATGGAGGTGGTTTTGTCTGGAGGCTTTTACTGAGGCAAAGTACTTTGAACAAGTTTTTCAAGAGTCAATAATTCTACACCCGTGAAGCTGGCTTCATGGCTGGGAAGATGTATGCACCGTGTGCTCCAGGTGTTGTCTCCTTCTGCCCACCCAAGCTGTTGAGATGGAAAACCAAAAGACTTCACTTGCCTTGGCAATCCCATAGCACTAAATGGTGGTATGAGTTTACTTATTAGTACGTTGGATAAGACTCCAGAGAGGTGACGTGTGTGTTTATTAACAGATGACCTCTTCATTTGACATTTAGCTGGGGGAAGATCTGCAAGCATTTCACAGTCCATTGTGCATTTAATTAAATGTTCAGTAGCATTAGTGGAAATGCAGGGCAATACCCTTTTGGGTTTCTTTGGGTTGGTTTTTTTGTTTGTTTGTTTTGTGTTTTTTCTTTTTTTCTTTGAGGGTTGGGTTTTTTTGGGTTTTTTGAGGCTGTCAGAGTTTAGGGTCAGAGGAGCCATCAAGTCATGCAGTTGTTTGACCATCTCACTTGGCTGTTGCTCAGGGACCGAACAGATCCTTGGGCTAAAGCATATCTTATCCTGAAAATGCTGAAAAGAGAATCCATCTTTAAGAATGTTGCTCCTGTTCAGATTTATATCTCACTTCTAACAGGAGCTTTCTATGCTTTTGATGTGCATCTGGTGGTCCCTTTTGAGTCTTCTTGTGGCTGTATTAAAGTGCTTTTTATTGCTTATTTTTTTCCTTAAAGATGATTGAGTAAGCTGTCAGTTATCTGTGTGGCTTATCAGAAGGGCTGAATCTTTAAATCTGATTACACATAATGCTTTTTTTCCCCTCTGGATGCTAATTGTTTTTGCGACTCTGCTCTGCATGTTCTCTCATTTTCAACATCTTTTTTTTTTTTTTTTTGAGCATCGACCATGGTACTGGGCGCAGTATTTCAGTGTCACTCACTGCCATTCCACCCCATCCCACCCCATGCAGTGCTTCCATTTACTCTCATATCTTTGTGTTCAAGAGCAACATGAGTCTTTTCAATAACAACAGAAGCTCTGAGCATTAGTTGCGTGGCTGTGCTGACCTCCACATCTGTTCTGGTTTCCTTGCTTCTTAAGGTCACGGTCCTCTGATTTGCAAACCTTACCTGCATTCCTGTTACTGGGTATGTATGTCTGCATTCAGATATCTTAAGACTGTGTTGATTGGAATGAGCCCAACTTGACAAGTAATTGAGATAACTGTGTGATTTCCTTTCTAATTTTATTTATCATGCTACTAAACCATATAATCTGTTAATTTTACTACCAAGGACATACTTATTTCCAGGCAGCTAATAAAACAGTGAGGTAATACAGAGCATAATTCCAGTCATTGTGAACTGCAAAAGCACCATCGCTTTTGTCATGATGACTCTTTCGAGATCTTTCAGTTAACTAATTTTTAATCTTTGGCCTGTACATTTTGATATCTTGTTTTTAAAATCCTATGGATTTGATGTTTGTTGGCTCATATGGCACATCTTTGTCTTCAGTTGCTGTATACAGTGCAAAATCAATAGCTTCACCTTCTTTACTCTTCCCCCTTTTGCATCTATGCAGATTACAATGAGGAATTTTTTGCAGTGTCTCGAGATGCCAGCTCCAAAACGATTCCTTGCTTAGGAGACCCATAAACCCACTGAGCAAGTTACTTCTCTTTGATTGTGCATGTTGCCCAATTCCTTGTCTTGTGCCTTCTCCGTAGCGTCTTTTCTGTGTCTCTCCCAGCAGGAACAAGTACACATCAAAAGGCACTTCATCCTGGAAACTATTTGCCCATAAGCCTGAGCCCCAAGAAGTCCTTTTCGCTAGGAGCAGTTGTGCTGCTCAGGTGGGCTAAGAACTCGTTTGGAGTCAGGTTGTTTTTCTTTTAACTTCTTTCTTCTTCCAAAAGCGGTGTGTTGCTTGCTTGAGAAGGATGAGCTCCTCTTACAGAGTACCGCAGTGTGGTTGGCTTGGTGCACCAAGGCAGGAGGTGGCGGTGTGAGGTTTATGTGCTTTGGGTTTAGGTTGAAATATTACGGCCTCAAATTTAGTGCACAAACTGACATGAAAATGTATTTACTTTGTAATTGTCCTGGATGCTGCCTGATTTAATGGTGGGGTTTTATGTACATTTTTATACCTCCTGGACCTGTAGTGTAAAATGACATTAAGCAACTTGTGCATGTGAATCATCTCCAAGGTAACTTAGTTATCAAAACATACTATCTCATTTGCTCAGAGTAACACTTTCCGCTTCTCTAATTGCACTTTTGCAATCTGTGTTGCATGTACCGCCGCTGTTCAAATTATTGTGTACAGGTGTACTTGGTGAGGACTTTCCAATTTACTTTTCCCAGTTGTAACAATTAGTTATTTTATTTTCATTTTGATCCCGAGGCCTGTGAAATAAGTGAGCAAATGTAAACAGCATCCTTGAAACTAACCCCTTCATGGTATTTACTCTTACTGATAATTTGAAGAGGCAGCCCTTGTTTTCTGTTGTCTGTGGCATAATTAATCTACTCGAATTATACTTGAACAGGAACTCTGGTGTCAGAAGGGGGTTTAGTAACCTTGGAAGGGATGAGCTTTTGAATGAGGCAGCACTGAAGAATTCCTGTACATTATTATTCAGCTGGTTGGGAAAAGAAGAAACTGGTACATTTGGGGCCAGAAATGGCTATGTACTTGCTTCCTTCCCCCCCCCCCAGACGTGTCTATTTTGCTCACACCTCATGTATGGTAACTTGGCACGGCCGGGTTGTTTGCTGCTGTGTCTCTGTCCCAAACTGAGATGCTCCTACACTGTGCTAATAGTTCAGCAGCATCAGTCAGGCGACACAGTTGTATCTGCTGGAGTACAAGGCACATTCTTGGTCTGTAGGTTTGTTGCCCAGAGTACCACCTATGTGACCCACTCTATGCAGCGGGGGCCTGTGGGTTTCATGACTGGGGACTCAGTGCTTCTGCCATTAGCAAGTAATCTAATTTCTCTCTGAAATCTTTTTTGTTGCTGCTTTTTGGGGGGAATTTGGGGGAATCCATAGATGAAAAATAGAATTTAATGGTATTTTTGTCACATATATGTAGAGTAAGTGGATGCTGCAGCATTCCTTCTTGACCAGGAGGGATGGGGGCCTGCTCACTCTATTAGCTATCCCATGTACTGTCCCCAAACACTGCTATACAAAAGCAGACCTGCATCTCCAGATTTCCTGGCTTGAGCGAAGCCTTCTACAACGCATTTTCACATCAAGTTCTCCATACCCATAAGATGACTTGGCACTGTGGTGAAGTGTTTCTGTTCCAAGTGGGTTAGCAGAATGCACAGACCATCATTCAGTGGTATAGGAAGTCTTCGGTGGCAGCTCTGCTGCCATCACTGGCCAGGAGCTGCTTGGTTGTGCTACCATGACTGTTTTATGGAGCTGTGCTGTGAACCGGACAGGAGAGGTGATCTGGCATTGTGCTATAGTGTACATAGTTGCTGTATGGCTTCAGAAAAAAAAATTTTAAAGTTTCACTGTACCGCTAGTGTGTTTCACAGCATGGTACTGCAAGCACATGTGCTTTTGTGGTGGTGGACTGAGAAGCTGCAAGGGAAAAAAAAAAAAAAAAGATTCAAGACCCACTTAAACTATTTTGTTGCCAGATTCTTTGTGTTATCAAGTATCTGTAGCTCTGTAGCTCTCTTCGGTTCCTGCCCATTCCCTCCTGGGTGGGCTTATTAGTCAGGGAAGAGGAGGCTTTTGCGAACAAAGTTAGGGTGCTGGTCTTGTGCTTTCAATAGCAGTCGTGCCGCTGTGTAGCTGGGAATAATATGAGGTGGCATTAAACTGAATACAGCCAGTTTGCATAGAACTGGCTAGTGCCTTTATTCTCTTGGGATGCTCTTAATAACGTGTCCCTATGCACTTCGTGGGGGAGCTTTCTCGGTACCCGTTGGTTTTCTTTCTCAGCTAACGACCTCCCGTGCACTGCCAGCGTAGTCCGTGGCGTTCACCATGCACATAATCATTTCCTTTTCCCTCTTACTTCATTTTAGAATACTTTGCTCTTGAATCTTGTAAATGGGGTGATAATTTCAAAGCAAACAGCTTCCAGTCCCTTCTTGCCAACTTTTGCCCACAAGGTATGCAAAGTAAACAGAGCATTAGGAAATTAGTTACGTACCTCCCCTCCTAGTGCAAGGCACCCCAGGATGCTTCATAGCTCTTTTTTAAGTAATGAATAAAGGGAGAGGATGAGATTGGTACACCCAAGTTGCATTTTAATGTATGGAGAATTGCACAGATCATTCATATTCTTAAGAATCTTTAGAAAAGACTTATGAAGTGTGGGGCTTTAAAAAATTTCCACTATTCATGTATTGAACATAAAGGTGTTTTATCGCTTGCAGCAGTGGAAGAAAATCAAAATATCAAGGATGGGATAAAAGAAATAAAGATCATTTTCTTCACATACAAAAAATAATTTTGAAGCAGACTCCATCCAAACACGAGGATTCTTACCTCAGTTAGAGTCTTGGAGGAAGCTTAGAAGGATATCCAGGTGCTACCATGACATTTACAGGTTTGATTTGGAAATCTATAGGTTTGGGTCTGGATGCTGGAATGGCAGGCACACAGCAGTTGCAGGGTACTGGGATATGCAGATGCTAACATGTTGTGTTCAAGGAGACAAGGCAACTATTAAAAAATGTGACTCTAAAAAGCTGATGAAGAAATGGTTAATGCTCAATATATTTAGCTCCAGCCTAGGTATTGAACAGCCTTTGCCAATTGAGCAACAGGAAAATCTGTTAAATGTGAAAACTAAACCTAAGGTTATCGACCCTGAGGCTCAGCTACAAGGGAATGGTGTAGCTGTAAAGAGGAGTAATCGTTATATGCCCTCCTCCAAATGAGAGAGGGCAGGTCCCAAGTGTACGAGGCTTGCAGGAATTCAAATCAACAGTCGAGTTATAATCCAATGAGGCCATGAACACAAACACAACTTCCATTTAAGCTCACGCGTGTGGCAGCACACGTAGAAAGCTGGAGCTCCCCTGTCTCAAAAGAAGGCCCTTCATTAGCAGTTTTGCTCCCTTGACATACCTCAAAGGGCAGTATCTTAATAACCCATAGTGATTCTCCTTCACACATTTCTAACCACTTCATAAAAGCAGCTATATGCGTGGAGTGCTGTCTGCTCCTTTTCAGAAACAGGATCTCTGTTATTAAAAAATAAATTATATATTTTATATATATATACAAATTATATTTATTGTATATAGTATGTATATTTTGTAGTTAAAGTGTTTTTAAAGGAATGTATGCTCTGTCATGTGAAAACTTTCCCTTCATTTTTCCCAAGTGAAGGTTTGGAAATTTGCTGAAGACAGGGTCTTTTTTTAATAGAAATTTCTTGAGTACTATAAACGTTAATTCAAGCCACCTGAAAAAATGTAACATACCTGTCTTCTGGAATATTTCAGTTATACTTGTGTCAAATGCAGAGCAGTGAACTCAGTTGCAAGGGCCTGGTTTGGCTGTACTTATAGTCCCTAGAAAGCATGAACGGATTTATTCATTTTTTAATACAGATTTAATGCTAAGGTCTGTTTACCTGAAGGAAGAGGAAATATTACAATTTGAGTAAGTCTATTTTAGTCTTATAAATATATATTAGCCACAAGGTAAGGATGATGTGTTCCTGGAATAATTTCTTTTTAAATAGTTGTGCTTCAATAAGGCATGAGATCAAACATCCCAAACCATACAATGCCTTTTTTTGCTCTTTAGTTCAAATAAACCTCACCTCAATCGACATATATATATTTTTTTTTCCTGAATGAAATTGTGAATATTCTCTTTACAAACCTGAGAGAGATTAGGAGTTGAGGTAGCCTTCTGCTGAGCCTTAGCCCCCATGAAGCAGACACTGCTTTATGAGATTTGATTCAGCATCTGCTTTTTACCTGTGAATCCCTAATGAGGTTAAAGGCATCCAGGTAAATATAATTACAAATGTGATGCAGATCGTACCAAAGCCAGGAGATCAGCGGTCCAGAAGCTTTGTGGCTGAGCTACAAATCATCAGCCTAACCTTCTCTTCAGTACTAACTGTTCCCATTCTCTGCCCATCTTCTGGGGAAGAAAAGGCAGCGGTAGTCAGTGGGACAGACTGTACCTTCCTGGCTTACCTGGTGCAAAGATCACCAAAATAGGTCAGAATCCAGATTTTTATTTGTTGGTTTTTTTTGTCCTCTGAGTGGCTGTTTGAATGGCTTTCCTCTTGCTCCATGGTCAGACAGAAGGCACCATCTTATCTACTTCTCTGTCACAGTTACAATAGCTCCCTTTTTTTTTCATTGTCTACAAATGATTCTTTCTTCTTCAGACTACATCTGTTAAGTATAGTGGGGACAGTATGTTTGTTTTTTATCCTTTTGTCTGGAGAAACCTGGCAGCAGATTGCTGAGTGTTGGGAATGTTGGCTAATGGGAGCAGTCCTTGCTGCTCCTTCATGTTATTTGGCTGTTTGAAGCAAGAGATAAAAAAACCTAGGTGACATCTAAGTTGGGTTTTATCTCTCTGGTGTGACGAGGCTGCGCATGTGAAAATTTTGAGAATGCTGTAATATTTTCCCTGTTTCTAATTTTAGTTATAAATATTGATGGCCTATTTAAATAAGATGGACCCATGCACCTCAAACTGAATAGCTGATTACCAGAAAATCGGATTGCTTTCCTCAAGTGGGCAGTTGTGCAAACTCAAAACATTCAGAAAAGAGGAATTAACTGAGGGTTAAATCAAGCCACCTGTGGGCAGAGGGTACCCTTGAGAGAGAATTTTGCTTTTTCTTTTGGATTAGAAAGAAAGGAGGGGTCGATCCCCTGTGAAGGTGGAAGAAGCATGACGCTGCCTCATCCTCCCATGTGGAAGTTGTTCTTCATTGTTGGATCTTTTTTCAGGAGAGGAGGTGGCTACCATTTTATAGGTGAGCAAAGTGAAGGACAGGGCTCTACTTATTTGCCCAGGATCACAACTGCAGATTTATTTCCTAGGCCTGGCAGATCCAGGAGTAGAAATCATGTGTCCAAAGGCTTTTGTGCTCGGAGACCCTGAAAAGTCTCCTCCTGGTTCAAGAATGACCCTTCAGTGGTGGTTTGGACCTATATTGTACATAAATTGTATAACTTCAACTAACGAGAAGAGATTAAGATTACACTGAGCATACCGTTACACGAGAAAATTAAATTGTGAATCTGTACAAGTGGGTCCAGTTAAAATAAGGTATCACCATACAGTCACGAGCAGAGGCATGCGAAGGAAATCCTTCGCCGGCGTTCCTCGGCAGTGCTGCAGTTGTTCCTGGAGTGCAAATTCATTTCTCCCTCCTAAAGAGCATCCAAATGCTTTTATTATTGACCAGGAGATTAAAAAAGCCCGAGCAACTAAGTGTGCAGCTTGGATCCTATTACTGTATTGAATAGCTATTAATATGGGTGCTGTGGGAAGTGCAGTAGGAAAGGAAGTATAGCTGCCTATAGCCGCAAACTTAAGAGCTTCTAGAGTTTTAAAACATTCCTGCTGCTTCCTCCCACATCAATATTACCTGCCATCCTCTATTTGTATTTTGTATGTTGACTCGGGAGAAGATTTGATTTGATGCTACAGCACAGCTTGAGGAACTGGCTGATATTAATACAGAATATTAATATCTGATCTTGTTTCATTAATGTCAGTTTCAGGCGTGCATTCCGGAGGGGGTTAACATTAAGCTGCTTTTAACCACAGCAATATTGTACGGATTCCTAGACTGAATGCGCCAGCTGGTTTGCACTAAATTTTACGGTGCAGGAGACAAGAAACAGTCTTCCTCATGGAAAGGGAATGTGGCAGTGGAAGCCCTGGAAGCACGGGCAGGTTTTAGGGACTGGGCAGGATGTCTTGCTTTCACAGAGGGGTCTGCCAAAGGCGAGGCAGGAGGCCTGAGGGATGGCTGGTCTTAGCTGTGCTCTCTCCTGGGTTTCTGACGTTACTTGACCTGTGTTTGTCTGTCTCTCACTGGGAGTTGCGAGGTTTCAGCCAGGCTGCACTTCTGGGCTGGCTTGTGGCCATACGCCCCTTCCCCACGTCCACCTGAACCAGAAGTGGTTGTGTAGCCGCTTGTGGGAAGTTGGAGCAGGCATTGCAGTGGCCTGATCTCCTGCAAGACCACCAACTGAGGTCGTTAGACATTAGATTATTTTTAATCTTTTTTTTTTATTTTATTTTCCAATTCAGATATGCAGCCTTGGAAGAAGTTGAATGAACCATGTCCTTCTCTCTTTCTTCACTCTTTCCACCACATAAAATGGCATAATTAGGTAGCAGCTATATTGTTTTACAAATGCCTCTATGCGTGAAATTAGTGCACTTCCAAAAAAAGCCCTGAAACTGAAAGACTCCGCAATGTTTGTTACAGTAAGTTAGGCCTGTGACATTCTATCCTCTGAGAAATATTCCTGTGTAGGATCTAGTTATCCAGTTCATCAACATGCCTAATTTCTTCCACTACTCCTAGCTTTGAGTCGAGATGCGATTTTGTGAAGATGTCTGCAGAGGAGTTTTATGTATTGAGCCATACAAGAAGAAGAGGTTAAAAATTGTTGTTGCAGGAACCGTGGAAAGCTATGGCATAAACGCTCACTGCTTTAAAATATGAAAAAATGGTGTCTTTTAAATATCAAAGGGATTAGTATTAATCCAACACTTGTGATTTTCTTAAATCATGTTATTTGCATAATAATACTCACCACCTGCTGTATCTTCAAAGCGCTTTTCAGACATTAACTAATTGATCTTTGTAACACCCCTGTGATGTAAAGACCTGTTATTATCCCCACTCTGCAGATGTGGAAACCAAGACCTATAGTAGTTGAAGGAACTTGTTGGGCGCAGGGCTGAGACGGTGGCATCGCGGGCGCCAGGTCCCTATTGTCCTGTCCTCTGGGAGTTCCTGCTGGCGACACTTCCAGGGGCAGCCGTGCTTTCTCCTTGCCTGCCTTTATTTAAGAACAAAAAAAGACACCGAGTTATTTCTTTGTGTCTTTGGAGGGATGTTGCTGAAGGATGTTTGTTTGTTTTGATTTTGAGGGTTTTTTCACTAAAGGATATTACTCTGGTTTTCACTTGCCCTATAGTCAAAACACGTAAGACAGAAAAGCTTCTTACAGCTCCTTATTGTCTGTGTGCACCACAGTGATGCTAGTTGAGAGCTTTTAAGCACATTTTTCTTTGTTCAGGACTCAGTATGGTCTCGCTACTGAGCCTTTTGGTCATACTTGCCCTTTCTTGTTAGAATAAGAAATTACTAAAATGGGAAGTGACAGGGTGAGTTGCTTGTCATTACAAGACTTCCATACCCATTCCCGTCCCGCGCTGTCGGTGAGCGGCAGTGCCCAGGTGGCTGCCAGAAGAGCAGCCGGTGTCCTCAGCGAGGGATGCTCAGGCGGTGGGAGGTTGGGGCAGTGCTGCCGATGGGGCAGCAGCATGTTCCCTCCCTGTGGGATGTCTGCCTCCCGGTTTTCCTTTGCCGTGTGTATGGGGAGCCATGGGCACACGTTGTCCCAGCCCCCTGCGGGACAGGTGACATGCGAGTCCCCTGATCTCCACTGCCTTCAGATCAGAGCTTGGTAAAACACCAGGTGGGCCTTCATAGTGTACCTGAAGCAAAAATAGGGCACAAATGGAGAACAGGCAGGAGACACGCACCTAAGTCAAAGATCAGATATTAAAAATTCTTTCATGGGTGATAATCTGAGGGGGAGTTTAAAATGGGGTATTAAAAAAAATATGTTGTGGGCCCTTTAATCTGGCAGCGTCACTTTAATACTTAGTGTGAGGGCTTAATATTAAAGCGTATGGATTTGTTTTCACAGATGTTTCAGCAATGTTATCCCCAAGCTGGAAAATAAATCTTGGTGGAAGAGCACTCCGAGCCCATCGGCACATGGGCTCAGACTAAACCGTAGGAAAAGCCCGTGTCACGCCAGATTTCAGGAGGTGATTTCAGATAGCGTGGCGTTTCCCAGCAGTAGTGCCCGTGCCCCCGCAAGGGCTGCGGAGTGTGTCAGCAAGTTAGGGACATGGTTACATGTACTGGCTTCAGTTACTTGGCTAAGCAGGGGGCTGGGGCGGTGGCAGGCGAGGAGGAGAAGCACAAGTCACTCTGAATTCCTTTGTACTCTGGCTGGGACAGATGGGCTGTAGTCTCTCTTCATGGTACAAATTACAGGGTTTCCAGACCCTCAGATGCTTGTGGGCTGTTGGCTTCTTTTCACTCCCTTGAACATCATTTCCGTACAGCCTGTGTTGGCCCAGGGCACAAACAGATCTGGCGTCAGGTAAGAGCGTTGCTTGAGCTGTGAGATGCTCTCTCCATGTTTTATGGCCTTTTCAGGTGAAAGGGATGAAACCAAAGAGTTCCTATCGAAACACTGCTCGGGGAAGGAAGAGTGGCTCGGGAGAGGAGCCCTGGTCATGCTTCAAACAATGCTTGGTGGTCAGGGAAGCACTCCAGTACTGATTAGTCTGCTAATGATGTGTTTGAAGACATCAAGAAGTGAAATAAAGGACAGATCACTTAGCAAGAGGCAGGGCTGGAAGTATAGGGCAGGGCACGGAGGTGATATGAGCCGATCAGGGTCTGGGTGTTGAACTTAGCTTGTGGGAGGCATCGTGACAGTCCACTGTGCTCCCCTGGCAAGGACGTGTGCGGCACCTGGGAGAACGCTTTGGCCATGGGGTCCCCAGTGCTCCCAGCAGCCGCAGTGGTGCCTCTCTGCCTCCTTCGCCGCCGGAGGATGGGGCAGTCCTCACGCTGGCGGGAACCAGTGGCTCCAAAGGTCTGAGGGGAAGTTGCCGTGCTCATGACCACATGAGCTGGTTTTTGTGTGTGGCCGGAACGCAATGGCTTGGGCAGTCACCTCAGTTGCAGCTTTTACGGTCGGGGAGTGCTGGAGGGAAGAAACAACAGCAGCTGACTGCAGTGCTGCTGGGACTGGTGGCGAAGCAGAGGTGGAGCTTCCCTTTGTCGTGCTCAGGTAGTTGTAGAGGGCAATAAGGTCTCCCCTGAGCCTCCTCTTCTCCAGACTAAACAAGCCCAGTTCCTTCAGCCGCTCCTCATAAGACCTGTGCTCCAGACCCTTCACCAGTTTCGTTGCCCTTCTCTGGACACACTCCAGGGCCTCGACGTCTTTCTTGTGGTGAGGGGCCCAAAACTGGACACAGTACTCGAGGTGCGGCCTCACCAGGGCTGAGTACAGGGGGACGATCACCTCCCTGCTCCTGCTGNCTTTGCCACATTAAACCTCATCCCGTTGGCCTCTGCCCAGCGATCCAACCTGTCCAGGTCCCTCTGCAGAGCCATCCTACCCTTCGGCAGATCCACACTTCCCCCCAGCTTGGTGTTGTCTGCAAACTTACTGAGGGTGCACTCAATTCCCTCATCCAAATCATCAACAAAGATGTTGAAGAGGATGGGCCCCAGCACTGACCCCTGGGGAACACCACTCACAGCTGGTTGCTAGTTGGATTTGACTCCATTCACCACTACTTTCTGGGCCCAGCCATCCAGCCAGTTTTGAACCCAGCGAAGAGTGTACCTGTCCAGGCCATGGGCCGCCAGCTTCTGCAGGAGAATGCTATGGGAGACCGTGTCAAAGGCTTTGCTGAAGTCTAGGTAGTCTACATCAACAGCCTTTCCCTCATCCACCAGGCGAGTCACCTGGTCATAGAAGGAGATGAGGTTGGTCATGCCCTCTCTTTTTTGAATTTTTTTTTTTGATCTGAAACTACTGAAGTGTGGAGTTCCTCTTTATCATGGATGGCAGATGTACTGAAAGGAGTCTGTGGAAGACCTCTTATTTAACATACATCTTGTAATCAGGGCAAAAAGCTTTTAAATCGAAATCCGTAATGTTTCTGCCCCTCTCCCCCTTAAATTAATCAAATGAATAAAAATACTTTTGCCACTTAAACTTCTGTTTGAGGTTTTTGGATTCATTTTTTAAGCTTGATGTTTGTGAAGGACTCAGGGCTGTCTGCAGCAATGAATGACATCCTGCATGTGTCCAGCTGAAGCTTCTCCATAGCATCCCGTCAGAGGGCCTCATTTCTGGACAGCAGACAACATCAGATGCAATTTATTCCTGGCCTTTGGATCAGCCAGCAAAAATGTTTTTAGTTTTTTCTTACTGTGGATATATAGTTATAGGACTGAGATGATAGCTTTCCAGAAAACCTGGGTACCTATCAAACAGAGATTACTTTTGATCTCTCTTCTACTGGGCTGTAGAAAACTGTCAACCCATGGCAGAGGTCTCAGCAAACCCAGTTTATCTAAAAAAATGTGTAAAAATAATGGAAAACAGGTTTGGAGAGGGACCTGAAGAGGCTGTGTACAGAGTCCGTCCTCTGTTGTAAGGCAGGATCAGCTGTGGTTAAGCCACTTATTACAGATGCCTGTTGAACCTCTTCTCCAGACCTCTGACGGGGAGACTTCGTAGCTGTCTATTGCTCTGCTCAGCTATTATTCACTGTCGAGTTTTTGCTGCTGTTTATCCTGCAACTCCTGGATGCTGTTAGGTCTCTTGTCTTTAATAGACACGGCGAATAGTTCATTCCCTTCCTCTGTGAATAATTCCTCTCCATTTGTGTACTCAATAAAAGCTAAAATCACTTGCCAATAATTCTTGGGCCCTTGAAACAGTGAGAAAGCAAGCTTTTAAACTGTTTAAAGTTCTCTTCAGAAATAACACTGCTTTGGCAATTTATACAGCCTTGAACTTGTTTGTGAGCTGACTCTATAGACTCTGTAACTGGCTAGGTTTGTTTAGTAAACTTTTCAAAACCTCTCACCTTTTAAAAACCAATTGTTTCCAGACTGGGGTTATAAATGGAGTTCTGTGCCTCTTACTTGTTTAATTTTGCTGTGAACAAAAATGCTAGTGTCTTCATTCAAGGGCCTGCCTTGCTTTGTACCGGCTGATTTACAATACAATGTGTAAATGTAGTAGCAGCCTGGAACAAAGGAGGGCCTGTTTATCCAAACAAATTTGAGGGTGAGGGTGAAGAGGTAAATTGCAGCCTGTTCACTGAACTGCGGCTTGAAAGCAGAACGAAACAACCACGCGGAGAAACGTGATGGGCAAAATGATCCTCTGGGGTTTTCAGCCCGGCGTCCCTGTAATTTTAGGGTGGCGCTGACCCAGGGAGCCAAGGCGAGCTGTTGGGGCACCCAGGTGCTTCCTGGCCCTTTTGGAGGAGCTTTGCTGGCAAGTAAAGATTTTTATTTTTTTTTAATAGCCAATTTTTGTGCCCTGCTTGGAGCGGCCGTTCTTCTGTGGGCAGTTGTGCAGAGTCCAGTGTAACCCTTGGCAGGTCTCACCGCAGTCGCTGCGGTTCCCCTGTCTGCGGCGTTTTTGCCAATTGCTTCTACTTGTCCTGAACTACAGCCAGCAAACACATTTCTCCGATTTAAGTATTCTGGGTGTTTTAGCCTTATTGTTAAGCTTGTGTATTTCAGCTATAACAGCTAAGTCTATTAGCGAAGAGATTAAATTGTGTAGAAGTTATATTGCCTTGTCCAGACATGAAAAATAAATTGTTAGAAATGGGCTTCCGTCCAAAGTGCGATCGCTCCTGGAAAATAAATTGGACAAAAGTGCTCACTGCGGTGCTTTGCTAAAAGGCCTGTGCCTTGCACGCTCGCCTTTCACGCTTCCTGTAGATGGGTTTGCTACCTGATTACAAAAAATGCTAAGGAGAATCGCCCATTCAAACTTGTATTGATAGCGTCTCCTAATGTTGGCTGCCATAATGGTCCAGGTTGCTGAAAATCTACATTTTTTTGCTGCTACTATGTAACAGCCCGAAATGGTGATTTGCAGAGCAAGGAAGGTTGGTTTGTCACTGGGATGTGATAAGGTGAACTCTTCTTTAGCGCAGCTCACCAGCTTCTTGGCTCAGTCGCATCCTCCGTGCTGTGTAGTATTTACTGTTGTATCAAGCAACATGAAGTTTCATCTGCCCTTTGTTTTCCTGCCCATTAAGTACAAAAATCATTTCGGTTTTGCAGAGCTTTCTTCCTAACTTTCCGGAGTTATAAACTGTGTTTTTTCTAAAATCTTCAGCCTTGCCTGTGGGAAGAACGCTTTAATTTGGTTTAACAGTAGATGAGTAATCTAGATACACATAGTGATTTTTTAGTTCAGCTGCAGTCAGCGTCTTACTCCAACTGTTCCACTAAAATTTCAGAGGCAGCAATCAATTCCCAGCCAGCCTTGTTTACCCTTCTCTTGATTTTTCTTGTTCTCTTCTTGGTCTATGACACTGAAGGAAGCATTATCTTATAAAGCATGTGTGCTGTATTCCTGATAATGCTTTTCAACACAAGTTTGTGAAGTCGGGGTGCTGACCTGGTTCTGCTGCATTTGGTCCTCACCTAGAATTTTATCACAGAGAGTAAAGGATTTCGTGCTTGCCATTTCAAAACACATGAACAGCATCTCTTAAGGAATATATTTTGACTTCTTGTGACTGTTTTGGTCCTTTCTGGTGTGAAACTGGGTCAGCGTTGGTTAAACTAGTTTATCTTGTTCTCCGTATACCTGAACACAAAGTCAGGCTGAAAGCTCTCGCTCGGTGTGCAGATTTGCTCCACAGCCGTTTTATAGGCACCTGAACTTGAAACACGTCCTTTAAATGCTGGTGAGCTCTGTTCCGTGGATGGGGTGGAGAGATGTAAGGGCTGACTTGTGTCTGCAAGCACAGGGGGTTGCTGTGCCGAGGTCAGGTGGGAAGCTTCCGATTCGGGGTGCCGCTTGAGGTACTGGTTGGTCAACAGATGGGGTGCGCCACTGTTGAGAAACTTGTTTTTGTTCCTGTAATTAGTAGGTTAAGTTAATTTATTCCCGAGAATGTATAAGAGGGAGGCTCAGTCTTCAGGGACGCCGGCCTGCTGACGGGGGGGAAGTTGTTTTGTTTTAAGCAGTTAAGTGTGGTACAGACTGTTTCCTGATAGAAGGACAGAAGCATCTTCATAGTTCTTGTTCTAAAAAGCTTTGAGAAGGCTGTGGGCAATGGGTCAGCCCATAAATGTTATTAATTTCGTGTGGAGTGGCTAAACTTCCTGCTGACTTAGGTAATGTACCCACTGAGCTTGGATAAAAGGTTAGAGATGGCAATTATGGAAAAATCCTTTTCCGTTAAGCTTTTCTAAGCTTAACCAAGCCACTGTCAATAATTACTCTTTTTTTTCTTGCAATTGTGGACTGAGTCTAATCCAGGCTTGGTTTATTTAATTTTTTTATTGCTTGAATGTTCACGCTCAAGCTACATGGAGAATATCAAGCTACATTGGGTACACACGGAGCAAATGCATTTGCTGGACATAACTGGTGTGTTGAGCAGTGAGTAGATTTACAGCGTGTTTGTAAGTGGTCATAATTGGGTTATAAAAGTACGGGCTCTTGCACTTTTATTTCTGTGGTTGTCTCTTAAGTTGAACAAGGCATCTTGCAGAGGTGGAGGAGGGGTTCAACCAGAAGGGCTAGAAATAGCAGCTGTTTGTTTATGCCAGGATTTTTATTCTCTCTTCTTCCTCCTCCTCCCCCCTTTCTTAGGGGTAGTCTTATGTATTCCACCCACTCTCATTCCCTTCTGGTGAATGTGTGTGGATATGCTCCAGGACCATATGTGCTCGTAGATATATACTTCAAAGGAAACTCTAGACTGCCTAGAGAAGCTGTTTGAGTTTAGATGAGCCCTGAATTTGCTGCCTGCTACAGCATTTCTTTTGGAGAACCGCATGGCAGCGCTGCCATTTCTTTCCTTCAGCACCTTCACAACTGATGAACGCCCTTAGCCTCCAAAGCGAGTAAACTGCTGATACACTACTCTGTATGACCTTAACCAAGCTGAATTTCACCTCAAGGCACCAGGTCAGCTGGGCTTTTTGGTGGCTAGCTGACATCTTTTTGATCATGCGATGTATTTGCCCAACAGTGAGGATAATGTGAGGTTGTTTCTT
>VWZZ01008323.1:590367-687605 GCA_013399095.1 Psophia crepitans
TGATTTCTTGAAAGAGGATTTTCCCAAGCAGTTTTCCTGGAATGGCAAGCACTTGCCCGGCTGGTTCAGGGGTGCTGTCTCACCAAGTAATCATTTCTAGGTATCGAGGATTCTGGCTGCAGACCAGAAGGACCTTGGCTGTGTCTGCTCCGCCGGGGCTATTCTTGGTTAGATGCCTACTTCCTCTTCGATAAACCTCTGCAGACTCCTGGTGGCTTCCATATCGTTTATGTGGTGTCAAATTAAATATGCTAAACATACTCTTGCTTGGGGAATGCAGGTCATCTGGTGCAGATTTCGGCATCTTTTTTCCTTCCAAACCCAGAATTGCACAATAGCCGCTCCATTCCAGCAGCAGCAGCTGTTGATTCTGCACGGTATTGAAGTTAAATGTTTGCCAGGAGTTCTCCATTAAATTTTCCAATATGAAACATTGATCTTTCATGTGAAGGTGTTTATTTTAAAAAGTCTTTCTACCTATTTTTATGGATAACTGGTCCATTACTCTTGAAAAATGAGTGATTGTACCTGGCAGATGCTTCAACGGACTTTTATATAGCATCTTTTGCTCTAATCCGTGGCGCTGATCTTCATTAATTTGTTTCTGTAGAAGCAAGTTTCATTTATCCCAGACAGGCTGATCCTGTTTGTAGCTAGCTGGAGGTAAGGGAAAGAACATAGTTTGATTTTTCACAGGTGTTGCCATGCAGTCATGCATTCCCTTCTCCAGCCTTCACTCTTCGGTCAGCCATGAAATGCAGCATGCGAGGGCGTGTATGGAAACTGTCAGCTGAAAAAACCCACCCGCTCTGAACACAGGGAATTGGTCGCATTAGGGATGAGCAGTCTTGCTTGCTCGCCTCCTAAGACAGCGGCATGAAATTGCCTTCAGAGACTCGACAACAGCAAAAGAAAATGACTTCTCCCCCTCACCCTGCTTTGGGAAGAGCATGTTCTCGTTAGCCGGACTGCTCGTAAAGGTGTTTGCTGTCCCTGACATGATCGGCTGGGGTGCTGGGGGGAGCTTCTTGCCTCCCCGGCCGGGTACTTGTTTCCCTGTTACCGTGGCTGGCGGAGTGTTTGTGTTCACAGGATCATTTGTTTACAGATGATATCCTTTCTCCTGAGACTACATCTTCTGATGATGATCAATGGCTCGGTTACTTTTAATAAAGCTGAGGCAGTCAGACACGGGAATTCTTTTGAAGCTGTTGAGGCCTCATCTGAGTCATATAATACCTTAAATGAAAACAGAGCAAATAGGAAATGTAGGAGCGAATGACAGGTGTTGGCAGGAGGGATGTTTAGGAAGTTTATAGCTTTCACAGCTTTCTTTTCTGCTCAGGGCAGATGATTGCTGTGCCTTTAGGCACAGATGAGCTGCAAATGAGAAGATGGTGGAGAAAAATGGCTAGCAGTGGCAGGGAGGTGGGTGATGGGTCTGAGCTAGTATGTCTTCCTTTTTCAGCACAGGCAAAGCTCTTCGTTTTGGTGGATCAAGTTCAGCGTTTGGTGCTCAAGCCCTTGGCCCCGGGAGGGTGATCATGGGATGGGGCTGGCTGGCGACCAGGGCTCCGCAGCTCCGCTTCCCACAAGGAAGGGTCTCCCAGGACCTCCAGTAATGATTAGCTCAAGATGCTTTGGCAGGCATTGAGTGATTTTTGGGACGTGTTTGGAAGCTCTTTCTGTAGTCTATAATACATATCTCGATATGTTTCGATCTCCCCCAACCTCCCTATCTGTGAGAGTCCATAAGACAATTTAACTTTTTTGCCAATTTAGGCTGTACATAGGCTCTTGTCAAGCTAGCAAAGCAATGGTGCTTTGCTGCAGAGGTGGTAAAAGGGGCTTTTTCATTATTACATTTAACTTCTTTTTTTTCAATAGGGATATGGGATGAATGCTGAGTTCCGATAATATGAAACTTAAAAAGCCTTTTAAAACTGTTCAGGGCAAAACAGCTCATCAGAGATTCAAAAAAGATTTAAGTTGGGAAAAAAATTAAGTAGAAGTACAATGTTTGTTGTGCTGGCCAGTTTGGGTTTGTAACCCTGGGCACATACTATTGCGCCGCAGAAGATGCGATTTCTTCTTTCCCTGCTCACCTTTCTATCCCATCTGGCTCCAAGCTTTTGAAGTGCATGTTGCTGGCTTTTAACGTCTCTCACTTCTGTGCTGCTGCATGGTTAAACAGTCGACTGGAGATACAATCCAGGCATGGCCACGGTAAATGGTTTATTGTTTTGCTGTCTACTGGGTTTCATGTTCCATGGCACCTGGTACCTGACCACAGTTTAAGAGCCACTGCCCAAGTCCCACTGGACTTGCATACTCTTACACAACTAGTAAAGTACACTGCTGGTTTTCCACCTTCGCAATGAGGTCTTACTGTGCATGGGGGAACCTAGTCTAGGTATTGGCTCATACTCACCACCATTGATAATAATGTTAGAGGGCAGATTGACCACAGAGTCACAGTATGGTTCAGGTTTGGAAAGAGCCTCTGGAGATCATTTGATAAAATCCTCCTGCTCAAGTAGGACCTTCTAAAGCCAGTTGTCCAGGACCATGTCTAGACAGGTTTTGAATATCTCCAAGAATGGAGACCCCGCAACCTTTGTGAGCAACCTGTGCCGGTATTTGGGCAATATGTGCCAGTGTTTGGTCATCCTCATAGTGAAAAGGTTCAGAGGGAACCTGCTGTGTTTCACTTTGTGCCCATTGCCTCTGCTCCTGTCACTTAGGCGTCACTGAAAAGAGCCTGGCTCTCTCCTTTCTGCACCTTCCCTTCAGGTATTTATATACATTGACATGATCCCCCCTGGGCCTTCTCTTCTCCAGGCTGAAAAGTCCCAGCTCTCTCAGCCTTTCCTCATAGCAGAGATGCTCTAGTCCCTTAATTATACTTGTGGCCCTCCATTGGAGACTCTTCCGTATGTTCATGCGTGTCTCGTACTGGGGAGCCCAGAACTGGACATAGTACTCCAGGTGTGGCCTCACCTCTTTCAAACGACTGGCAGCACTTTGTCTAACGTATCCAAGGACACCATTAGACACTTTTGCAGCAAGAGCACGTTGCTGGTTCATGTTGAACTTGGTGTCCACCAGGACCCTCAGCTTCCTTTCTGCCAAGCTGGGTGGCCCTCAAAGTGTACTGGTGCCTGGGGTTCTTCCTTCCCAGGTGCAGGACTTTGTACTTCTCTCTGTTAAACTTCATGAGGTTCATGTTGGCCCATTTCTCCAGCCACTCAAGGTCCTTCTGGATAGCAGCGTGAGCCTCTGGTATATCAGCTGCTCCTCTCAGTTTTGTGTCATCTGCAAACTTGTTGAGGGTACACTCTGCTCCATCATCCTGATCATTGATAAAGAGATGAAACAGAACTGGACCCCGTATTGACCCTGGAGTACACCACTAGTCACTGGCCTCCAACTCGACTTTGCACCACTAATGGGTGTGAGTTTTGTAGTGGTGGAGAGATGGGATTAAAAGGCACCTTGACTGCCTTCTGCTGGAAAGCTAAGAGAAGCTGGTGTGAGTGAGGTGTGGAGGCACAGGGAGACATGTGGCGGTGTTTGCGAGAAGTCTTGCCTGACAGCTGCGGGGGACAGCTTTTAGAGGGAGAGATGTGTGTTTGTCTTGTAGGTTATTGCTGATTTGTACATTCTTATCGCTAGTCTTGAAAATAGTTTATCCCCAACTTAAATCCCCAGCTTCTGGAGTCAAATGATTGAGGGAATGTCACCGTTTTCTTAAAAGAATAATAATCTTCTTGCTCCTGGGATTAACTTGAGAAGATACAGCAAGTTAAATCGAAGTGCTTAACCCATGTTTTCATGTACCTTTCATTTTTATTTGCCACTTGTGGACCTGGGCCTGTCAGTATGGCCAGGGTGCTCTGTACCCTGCGTAGCCTGGCGTCTTGGTGGCTCAGGTGCTGCGAGACCGCGCGCAGGCGGTGATGAAGGCTTGCCGCTGGCAGGGCACATGCATTGTGTTGAAGCATGCATCAGGCCACTGGGGTTCCCTCCCAAAGACTTTAATGTGTTTGTAGTCCTTCTTTGTCTGCAAAAATCGCTGTCAGGCTGAGTGCTGTTCCCCTTTCTTTTCGCGGCAGGGTGGGGTTCAGTGATTTACATCCTGCCCTCGGTTCCTTGTGCCTCTCTCCCTCCTTCCCTGCAGCTGGTGGGTGCTGCTTCCTTCTCGAGCTGATTCATTTTCTGGCATGGCTGCGCTTCACGCCAGACCTGTGAGATGTTTTCATTTGGGGGCGATTTGTTTGGGTTTCTTTAAAGAACACCGTGCTCTTTTGCAGGCTTTATTTTTAAACTCCCCGTGCAAACGCGCACCCGGCTTGCCTGCGGTTAGGCCTGCAGCTGGACTGGCGCAGGGGAAAGGTGTGGTAGCCCTCCTGTGTGGGCAGGGAGGCACGGGGATGGCGGCAGGGGAGAGGAGTTGGCTCCCAAACCAGCTTTGCTGGCAGAGGGTTGGCAAGGTGCAGCGGCATCCTTCCCCAGGTGCTTGCTGCGCCTCCCGCCCCTCCCCGAGGTTGCTGCCCACTTGCTAAAAGTTGGTAAAACAGAGTCCAAGGGACCTCCCTGGGAGTTGGGGCGACTGTTACTCCATCTCCTTGGTTGCACGACTGCAGGCAGTGCCCCATCTGCTGTACCCCAAAGCCCAGCCAGGCCGGGGAGGGGGGAGCCGGGGACATTTGCCCATGGAGGGAGAGGCTGCACAGTGACAGCAGTGCGGAGCTGGGTGTCCCTTCTCAACCTTGTTCACACCGCTGTAGCTGGATCGCACCAATCTTGTCCAAAACAAAGTGGTCAAGACTGGGCCATATCTGCAAACGTAGTGAGTATTCTCCTGTGGTGTGAGTCACAAGATCGGTGGAAATGGTTGTGCCATGGTGGAGCTGGAGAGGGCTCAGAGCTCAAGGTGCTTGTACTCCGAATGAGACCTGTACTACCTGGGCCCGAGTTCCTCTCCAGTCACCTCATTTTTCCCTATACTGGAGCTGGGTTTATCATAGCCCTGGAGAAGATACAGGCATTAGCTGTGTTGTTACTGCCTTGCTGAGGAGCTTCTACTTAGGTATTAGTTTTTCCTGGCTCACCTCGGTGAGGAATCCTGTCTAACAGCCAGAGAGAGCCTAGCCCTTAAAAAAACCACCCATAACATCCTCTCCGAGCATCTGTTAGCTGTGTCCCAGTTGGCTCGAAGGATCGCTGTACTCGGTGCTCGTGAGCAAAAGCTCTGTGAACCTGCCAACATTATGCCCTTGGCTGCGAAGAGAAGAGGCACATGGAGGCCAATTACGGGCTCTAAGCAGAATAAAATAATGTTAATAACTCCTGATTTTTGGATTTAATTAAAATGAAAGGCTGAATTGGCACAGCCACTTCTGAATTCACAGCGAGGGGTAGGCGTTTGCAGCGGAAAGAGAGATCTAGGGGAGAAACTTTTGAAATCATTGTAGTGGTGCTGGAAGATGGAGATCCAAAAATATTTGGCCTTGCTCACTGTGCTGAACATGCTCCTGTTCGTCGTTTTTGTTGTTTGTTCCCAAGTGACAATGACACATTCACTTATGTCATGGGGGAAAAAAAATTAGATTTCAAAGCAGCTGATTATGAATCATATCAAAAAAACCCAACCACCCTGTACTGGGGATGTAAGAAAAATGTAGTTCAGCACTTAGCATTGTGCGAACAAAAAGGAGTTTGAGGAAGCAGAGCACCACAAGTAGCCTGCCAGTCGCAGCGTATTGGTACAACTTGACAAGAGTGATTTCTGTCAGCATGTCAAACTATGTATTTTGCAGTAATCATCCTCTATTTGTACCAAGATTGCCTGGTCTGACTGACAGCTAGTTTGCTTGTTCATTCATGGGGTAATCTGTTTTGTCTCCTATGTCTGTGTGAAGCTGAAGAAGAGAATTGCAGGTAGGGTTTTTTTGTAGGGAGAGGGAGTCTTTCCTGCTCATCTCTGTGTGAAAAGTTACAAGCTGCGTTCAAGGGAGAAAAGCAAACCTCAGTTCTGCTGCTGTTTCTGGGATATTGTTATAACACCTTTCTAATGAAGCTCTCGTGGCGCAGTGGTGGAAGTCAGTCCCAGATGGGTCCTTGGCAGAAATGAATTTGGAGAATTCCCACAGCTTCTTTAAAAATCTTATTTAGTTGTGTTATGTGCTACCGATGTAGGGGTTTTTTTCCTCCAAGATGGAAGAATTAGCAATCCTCCGAGCGTAATAACAGTTTTCCTGGCTATTTGAATGTTATTCTAAATACGGCATTATAACTGCAGTAGTAAAGTTTTATGTTGATAGTGTTTAAATTATTGCAAGGAATTGCAAAGCTTTATTCTGGTTGGACCTTTTGTTCCCAAAAAAAAAAAAAAAAAAGATAAATAAATTCTAAGTACTTAGGCTTTGCTGAATTATATGTTTTCTGAGAGAAACCGTAAAACTAATCTAACCTTGGAAATCCTGGCCTCTGCACTGACATGCTGTTGAGCAATGCTTTGGCAAGTGCATTTGTGAGGTGACGTGGTTGAAAGCTGCAAACCTATGCAATTATCTCCCTCCGGATGCACACGCTAAACTTTCAGTCTTGCCGCATCACGCAAGCGTGGTCTAAAGCCTAACTTCTGCCATGAATCTTGCAGTATTTCCTGGAGTGTTTTTTGTTTAAGCACGATTCCTCAGAGTCACATTAGAAATCATTCCAGCTTTCAGTGAAATTCCTACATTTCAAAAGCTGAAGCCAAAGACAAATAAAACCAGTAAAAGTGCATACCTGCATGAGGTAATCAAGCTGTATAGGAGGGGAAGGGGATGCTCCATGTATATTTGGCTTTGTGGTTTTTTTGTTGTTTTTTTTTTTTTTGATGGGAAGAGAGTCATCTGAATCATTGCTCTGAAAGTATTTGGGGTTGGCACAGCTACTGCAAACCATGGTACCGTTCACTAAAGCAAATAGTGGTAACGTACTCAGAACCCACTGTGATCATTTCCTTCATGTCTTCCAACGGGCCTAAACTACAGCTGTCACCACCCTGGATGCAGGACAGTTCCATGTTTGCTGGAGTTAATGGGAGTGCTTGTTCCAGACACACACACACCTACACCCCACCCCTTGTTAAGTGGTGTGAGATCCCCAATAGTGGAAGTCCCTGCTGTATCTGGGAAATGATGCATCATCTGGATTGACCAAGGTGTTGCCATGGACCGACTTACTGTGCACAAGGGTGCCCCGCCCTAGGGGTGTAGGGGTGGCAACTTCATGCAGTGGGGTCATAGCAGAGCTCCTGCCTCCACCCCAGTCCTCCAGTTTGAGTGGGCTGAGGACATGCATATTATTAGGTGCCACAGCGAAGAGAAACTTGGGTGTCGGTTATTTTAAACAGTATGATTCATCCCTCGTCCTTGTACCTTGTACTCCCTTCTTTCTCATGCCTTTGCTCCTCTTAGGCTACAGATCATTAGCTTTGCTAAACTGCTGTTGCTATCTTCAAGGCAGCTGGAGTGCAGGGACTTGCCTTTGCTGGACCAGACATGTCTCTTTGATAGTCGCCTGGCTCTGTTTGAAATGTCAGTTCTAAAAGGCTTCTCACCAAAAAAAAAAAGATAAAATATTCCAGCAACAAGGCACTGGAGCTGAATGCTGCTCATGCAAGAGCTCTAAAGGAATGAAAATAAGAAATTGCTCCTGGTTTGCTGTCTGCTTAAATAAACCAATAATATACCAATCCAGCGAGGGCTTCTGGGGTCATGCAGGGAGATTATCAGTAAATCTGGCTCCTGTATAAGGTAGTTTGGTAGAAATCAGAATAGGAATAGAAGTACTAGATAACAGAAATATAATGCACAAGAGAGGAGACAGCATGTCTTGGGTAAAGGGAATTTTTTTGTTGTGAAATCTGTGGAAGTTGTTGAAGGAAGCTACTAAACAGATGAAGCTGATACCTTGTCAAAGACTCATTGAAAATAAAAGTACAAGCAGTATTTCACAGAAATATGATAGAACCACAATTATCAGGGAATGAAAGAAAAAGTCTTCTTGCCAATTGTTAAGTGGATAAAATAGGAAACAAAGAACTGGAATACCTGATTAGCATCCCTGTCCTATAGCAGCTATTGCTGGAATGAGTCCTTCAAAGACCCATGCTGCTGTTGTAGCCGTTCAACATATTCATCAATGATTTGATTTTAAGTAGATGACAGAACTTGTAGAGGATATCAAAACTGCTTACAATAATCTGACCTGAAGCTGCCTGAAATGACTTGCAGAAACTCTTTTGACACAGAGTTGGAAATATGAGCAAACGAAATTCAGTGTTAATGAATACAAAATAGTGTGTGGAGTGGGGAGAGGAAGTAATCGTCTTCTGGGTGAGGGAGTGAAAAACCCAACACCTTCTTGGAGTGCAGTGGATAATTCTTTGTAAATGTCAGTTCAGTGTGCGGCTGTGCTCAGTAAAGTAAATAGAACAATAAGAAATCCTGAGAAAGGAGTAGAGAACAAAATCAGAATTATCCTTGTGATGCTACAGATTTATAAATATTTGCATCTTAGTGCAGAGAATTCCAGTCATCTCACCTCAAAATGAAAACAGAAATAGAGATTTTAGAGTGGAAAAGATTGGGGCAACTTTGCTTTGAAGAAAGACCTTTCAATGGGGGGAAGGAGAGGCAAGAGAGAGGAAGTAGGTAATTTAAAATTACAGAATAGGAACACCACAATTACCAGGCAACAGGCTTAAATGAAATGTAAGTCCAGCTCCCTCTTCTTCCCCTTCTGTTCAAGACAGAGTTAAATCACAAAATTGCTGCAGGAAGCTTTTGGATGCCCATGATACGAAGAAGAGATTAGGCACATACATAGAAAATAAGGCCTTTGGTAACTTTTGAGCCTTGATGCAACTTCTAGTTTAGAGTCCTGACACTCCTTTTCCTGGGGGTTCAGGAGGGTGTTTGGGATGCAAAATGAATGATCTTCAGTGGCTGCTGCTGACCACTATTAAAATGTGGTTCATCTTCCCTGACTGTCTTCCAGGAGACACCTAACATCTAGCTTTCTACAGTTATTTAAGGCAACCTCTATCATCAAGGGAGAGAGGGAAGGGGAAGCTGTGGTGGTTCATGCAAGCCTGAGATAAGCACCTAAACTAGGGGAGCTGAATCATCCCTGGGAGGGCTCGGTCTCCTTGAAAACAGAAATAACCTCGTGACTAGTTTGGGCTGCTCAGCGAAAAGTGAGATGAAGTCTGTTCTCAGGGAAGGGTGTTGGGCTAGAGGATGTTTTGGCTTATTACGGTTGCTTTTGGCTTTGTAAACAACAAAAAAAGCTGTGCATCAATGTAGGTGGGTATCACGGGCCTTACAGAATCATAGAACCATTAGGGTTGGAAGAGACCTCAAGGATCATCTAGTGGCTTGGTACAATACCAGTGGGTACGTTGGGCTGACTTTCAAATGTGGAGCTGCATGGCGAGGGGTGACTGTGGATGATCTCAGGCATGATAGGGGCTCCAGGGTAAGTGCCCAGGTTCAGTAGTGTCACCTTCTTTTGCTTCCAGCCTCCTAACGTACGTGGGTGGTGTTGTCTAATGAGGGGCTCAAGGGCTCGAGGGAATGGAAACAAATCCTGCTGGAATAAGGAATAAACATTGTTACAGATGAACATTTAAATATCTTTAGTTAATGTAATTACATTTCCGGAATTACACCCTACGCTGAGTGCACTTCAGTACGTTCAACTGGTGCCCAAGAGAATAAAATGTGATTAATTTCATAAAGAGTTGCTATCTTTAGACTAGATGCAATAATAAATGGCTCCACAGGTCTTTGCTGGAGGTTCCTGAGCTGAGCGCTGAGACATGGGTTGGGTGGCATGTGTCAGCTGAGGAGCCCACCAAGGAGCTCTGAGCTAGCGTGCATGTGAGGGAGCTGGAGGAGGTCTAAGAGAAATTTGCGTTGCTCTTGGGGCAGAGTAAGTTGGGTGTATGTCATCCATGAGGGCAGCTCGCCTGATAACTTAATTATACATCTGATTATGGAGATTGCTTGCAGTGATAATAAATAAGGTAATCTGCTTTACTGAGGGCCTTAAATTGGTACAGCATCTCTGTACAACAGACTAGTTCCAACGTAATGAAGCTTGTCTATCTGCTGGTGCAAACATCTCTTCTGTGTTGCTCTACTGCCAGATGAAACAGTGGGATAATTCATCTTTTTTTGGTGTGGTAGACAAGGTGGTAAACAGGTGAACTCCGCAGCTCAAACTTGAAAAGAGTAAACTTCAATTTTTTTATTTTATATTTTCTTTAACCTTTGACTACATTGCTGCTTTTCTGTATGTGGACTTTCAAAGTATGCACCTGTCTGGGCTTTAGGTTTAGATTTCTAAATTACCACCAGATGCTTTAAAAATGACATAACCATGGGGTGAGCGTGATCCCAGGCTGCAGGGTGTGAAGGCATTAGTCACCATGGGCATGCCTGCGATGGAATGCGGGATTCCTCCGCCAGCCCACGGCACAACTGGTGGCCCAACATGCCCAGGGTTTTGTTGTTTCTTGCCTCTATCGCTAAATCCCTCCAAACCCTGTTAAAAAAAAAAGGGGGAGGGGGAAGCCCCCAGCCTAATGATTTCCCACGCAGCCTCGTTTTGTACAATAGTTAATCAAGAAAGAAATTAAGAGCATGCTATCACCCAAAATTTTAATTGAATTGTTTAAATAACAGTGATGCGGGGGATGATTTAAGATACAATATGCAAAAGGAAAAGGTGGTTTGTTTTTTTTTTAAACCCACACTTATCTGCTCTTTTATCTTTGCCGTAGCAAAGCCCGTGTAACTCCATAGTACAGCTGTTGCAAGAGTGATTGAAAAAGAACTACTGAGCACCCAGGGGAGACGGGAGTTGGGCGATTCGGTACTTTTGAACGCCTGTCACAAACAATCTCGTGTTGATGCACTCTGTAGTACAAACGTGATAGATGTATCTTCAGTCAGCTGGCTTTTCATTAGAAATTGAGACATTGAAACCTTCTCGTGATTCAATTTGCGGTGACCTGGAGAAGCCTTTTATGACAAGTGTGTTCCAACTAGTTTCCAAAACTCAATGCTGCAAGAATGTTCTGCAGAATTTTCCAGGGTTGCTTACTGTTTTCGAATACATACTCCCCTACTTAAAAAAGAGCCCCCTTTTTTATGTATTTTAATGCATTTTTATTTACATTATTTTTGTTTATTTATTACAGCCCCTGTAATACAAAAATCTTTACACTGTATTTGCAAGTAGGCATTTACTGCTGCTGCCGCCACTGATACAAAATGACTGACACTCTGAAATGGGGCCGTGGGAGGTTTAGGTGGAAGCAAGCCTGAAATGTTTCTTTCTCCGAGAAAAGACAACCTAACCTTTTTAATAGACAGATGCATGACACGTCATGAAAAAGGCAAATCTTGTACTTGGGGAATTAGTTCTGAACACTGACAACCAATCAGCTCAGCAGCGTTAAGGCAAAACTTCCTTCTGTGCCCCTTTTGGGCATTTGGAAAAGGCATTTCAGATGCGCACAGCTTCCGTGTGCAATTAGCTGGAGGGCTGGCTGCTTGTGACTTTTTGAATCATTCAGGAAAGCAACACCTGCTTGGCTTCTAAAATTGTACCTTCATGATAGCACCACCTAGTAATTATTATTCTGAGTCATCAGCTAATGCTCGTTACCACTTTATAGTAGCAGTATAATTAAAAATTCTATGCTGTATTTCAGTAATGATCAAACTCGCTTAAAAGCTAAAGATATGACTCTAGAGAAGTTAGTTGCAGTATATTACGTGGTCTCTACTAAGTCTGTTGAATGGTTTCTAGATGCTCCTCAGTTATTCCTGAGCTAAAGTCACAATTTCATTTTTCCTGGTGTGTCTTGAATATGGGTAAATGTTGTGAGGGAAGGAAGGTCAGAGCAGCCAATGCTGTCCATCCAAAAAGGGGGCTCTTAGGTTGGCTCTGGAAGAGGTTGGGGTCAGGTCTCTATGGATGTGAGCTCCTGCACTCGTTGCTTTGAAGGTCAGAGGAGACTTACGGAAGCAGTTAATCCCTGACCGAAAGGTGAGAGGCTGACCAGCAAAAAACAGGAAAAAGCAAACGGTCTGTAGTGGTTAATTTTGAGTTGAACAAAGCAGTTTGGATTCTTTCCTCAGTTCAGATGCAGGTGAACGCAAGACGGTTTGCCCTGTTTTTTCTGTGGAGAAAACTGACTCTGGAGTAGCCAGGGGTCTTTCCTCAAGACTTCCATTTATGAGTTGTGGGAGTGCCTGGACTTCAGCCTGAGCTAAGCAGCTGATTGCATGGGACACCAGTCTACCCCATCAGTTTGTCCTTTTTCTTCCCTTCCTTCCTTCCCCTGGCCTGAAAGACATTTCTGTATGTGAAGGGAAACAGCTCTGCTGAGTAGGAGAGGGAGCAGGGGAGCTGGTGGTTTAATTTCTTGTTTGGGAGATGAAAGACAGAACTTTGGAATTCTGTTCCAGTTTAGGCAAAGCAGAGATGACTTACACAGAGATCCCCTGGTTTGATGGCTGCTGAAATAGTTTATAGCATCAGGGACCTGAGAAACTTCTTATCAATCTTAGTAAATCTGTCAAGCTCCTAAGAACAGCATCTCGATCCAGTGGATTGGCATTCTCCGATCAAATCAGCTCCAGGAAAAAGACTTATCACCTATAAGTGACACGGACAACAATTGTCACCTCTTTATCATCCTCTCTTTACCTTCTCTTGGATAAATTAAATGTATCAGCTATAGTATCTGTCTTTAAGTCTAGTTCTTAGATAGATCCTATCACTTTTGTCTGAGCTCTTACCAATTTAATGACATTAGATGCAAGCAGTCAGGAGCAGGTAACGTTCTAGGAAGAGCAGTGCTAAGTGACGTGATTACATCTCACAGTTTAAACATGGTACTTCGATGCTGTGTGTGTTGGAGTACCACATTCACTCGCTTTCTACTTCCCCGGAGAGAGTATGCTAACGGGCAAACCACCATGACCCCAATTTTCTTTTACATTACTGTCTCCCAAATTACATTCTAACACTATGACCTAAATTTTGGGTCTCCTTTTTGTGCGATCCTGTTTGGTTGCAGTAATAATGCTGCTGTTCAACTGAATCTATTGCACTGCGTGATCCACATCATCACACTTCTGAACTCGACTTGTCCTTTCGTGCAGGTGATGTGAAAATTGGTGGTGCTGTGACTTTCTTAAATAGGACTTCCACGTTCCTGGAAGACTTTTCCTTTGGGTTTTCATTCCCATAAAGAAGAGGGGAGCTGATATAGCCAGGATTGAATGCCAATAGTTGAGGACGATGAATATTTAATTTGCGTTGTTGACTTGTGTAGCACCTTTTTTTTAAATAGCCCTGGTGACTTAGAGGCTAACAGATTCTTGTTTTGCTGAAAGACACCGTGCACCTTTGTTAACCAAACTTACCAGGCTGGGGACATTTTCTGGGTAGAATTATAGGTCTGATTTTCATAAAGTTATATTGGCTGTTTTACTGAGAATTCTGTATCTTAATTCTGTATGTTCTTCATTTTCTATGAACATTTAAGTTCTGTTGCTCAAGACCAACGTGGAATTAAATGGCCTACAGTTACCACACTGACCGCATTCACAGTTCCTAAATATTGCTAAAATACATCATTCTTTGTCCTCTAATACGTTCTTAAAATGTGGTATTTAACCAGTCTTCAACCCTGGTGGCTCCTTGGCCCACAATTCTAAAACTCATGGGAACAAATGATTTGCCCTGACAGATCTTCTACATTTTAACTTTAACAAATGCTGTGTAACATCTTCTGTAACTTGCTCAGAAACTGGTAGCTGTCAGCCTCCAAAGCTCAGGCAAAATACTGCTGTGGTAGGGTGAGGAGGCGAAGGAGCCCCTGTCAGTGTACCTGAAAGCCTCAGGTTTTCCAGCAGAAGGCTGGTGGGTGTGAAGCCACTGCCCGTGCCGTGCTAACGCCAGCTTCTGGCAACATTTGCTTCTCCATTTTGCTGAAAGGTGGCTGATGAGCACGGAAGAGTGACACCGTCACAGTCAGGGTGGTGCATTTTGCTGCTGTTGCTATTGGTTCCTGCAATTCAACCATAGTCAAATCTCTCAGATGTGGTTTGATTTAACTTACTTTGAGGGTAATATCCTACAATATTGAGGGATATTTATGAAGTGAGTTCTTTGAAGCTCTTTCCTCCTGCTCTTAGCACCACTTAGTCTTGGTGGATGCCTTTTATCTTGAAACAGATTTCAACTATCTATTAAGAAGGCTGAATAGTGTTGCTATTTCAGTTGGCTCTGTGATATTTTGCTCTTGCATATTAACTTTGCTGGTCTGCTTTCTGTTCTAGTTGAGTCTTAGCGTTTTCGCACTGCTCGTGGCTGTTTATTTCATTTAAGGATGTTATGCTGGAGAGTGGAGAGAAAAGGGGTAGAAAGTTAGCTGAGGCAACAAGGTGTGTGTGTGTATATATATGTATATAAAATGCAAATGATTTTTCCAACAGCATCAGAAAGGTGGTCCTTGCAAGAAACACTTGTGGTCTGTCAGCACAGGATCTCTCTGTCCCCCCCTCCCTGATGCAGACATGTTCGGCTCTTTTCTGGTCTGTTTACGTGCTTGGCAACTTGGTGCAGGGGCAAAGGAATGAACAAGAAAGAGGAGCCCTCACCAGAGCAGTGGGAAGGAGGCTGCAGGCTGGGAAGGAAGTTCCTGGGTTGGGAAGGGGTGGAGGGAGCTGGGAGGTGGCAGTGCTCTCCCCAGCACAGAGGTGACAAGGGACCTGCTGCGAGTGCTGCCTCTGCTCCTTTTCCCTTCTCAGCCAGCAAAATGGCCTGGGTTTCATGGTATGCTCTGTTAAGGTTTGGTTGCAGCCCTTTTTTTGACGCCCTTGTCAGTCTCTCCAGTTTGTTAATGGAGCTAGAGCTGGGCTCTTCCCTAAAACAGAGGATTGGAATATGTCCCCCTTTCTCTTACTTTGAACCCCAGATCTTCCCACATTTCAAATGGGAAGCTCTCCATAGCAGCATCCATATTTTGAAGAAATCCATGATGGACATCTTATAAATGAGAGTTTTCTCAATTTGCAGTGTACTTCTTCAGTGAGAAGACTGGCACAGAGGAGTTATTTCTCCTTGCAGGCAGAGCAGTTGCTTTCTCTTACACCTTCCTGCGTGAATGAGGAGCTGCCCCACTGAAGAGGGTGCTCCTTTGAAGCAAACAGTGGTTTGCAAGGCAAAATCCTTATCCATATCGAGAGACCGATGTTTACATATATACATGACATATCCTATTATAGGAGAGAAAGTTATGTATGAAAGAAGTGCCATCTCAGCACTCATAGCTTCAGGAGCTGTTGGATATTACTATTGTCCTTTCTTCTCAGAGAAACTTCCTGCAGTGAGTTGTCCAGGTTTTTGGGCAACCTGGACAAAATAGTTACATTTTATTTTTAGATTTGGCTGACACAGTTGCCAGGAATACTTGTGTATTGAACCACTGCAAGATGTTTTTTAAAGGATTGCTCTGCCTTTACGTACCAGTGCGATAGGAAGATAGGCAGAACTAGGACGCGGGTGTACCAGGTCCCAGTTGTGTTCCAGATTTTGCATCATTTTGTGATCTTGAGATATAACTGTATCTTCAGCTTTCTCCTGGTCATCCTAAGGACGATGCCTCCTGCATCTGTTGCTTGCATGGCCACAGATAATAAGAAAATACTGAAATAAATATCAACTGAAATAAGTTGATTTATTATTGTACATTAAAATATAAAGAACTTTTTACTTTTTTTGTTCTAAAATTCACATTGTGTCAGGTGCAAGTTAACAGCACGGGGTACAAGGATTGGCACAGCTGAGGTGGAAGCGTGTGGTAGCATAGGTGGAAATTCCTTAAGCCCTGTTTACTGCCTATAAAGACTTAACGTGTAACTACTCCTTCAGTCACAGTACTTGATACCTGTTAAGGCCTTTAGAAGGACTGCAATTTTTTGCTCATAACGCTATTTTTCTAAGAAGATTGCTTTCTGAAGGGTAGAGGTGAGAATTGCAGAAGACACAAATGGTAACCGCGAGCCACTCTATGTCGAAGAGTTTTACCTGGAATCTAAAAGAGAAATCCAGCATCTCTGTCCCTGAGAAGTAGTCCAGTTAGTCTCGCTCCTGTTGTCATGGAGGTACAAAATCAAGTTGATTTCTACTGCTTCCTTCTTGCAGGAAAGAGAGACTTGGTTTTTAGCCTGAGTTGTGTCTATTTCTTTGTTCCCATTACATGCCATGAGAAAGCAATTTGGTTTTCCCTTTCTTCTCACTCTTCCGTATCGGATCGTTTGAGGGTTCAGCAGCTTCTCAGCTTGACCTTTGTGGGCTCAGAATTAAAACCTCACCTGTTCTGGATGGTCCGATGCTTTTCAGAGTACACTTCATTCATGGACAGTGAGGGTCCTGCAGGTGTCTCTGAGGCCAGGGAGATGTTCAGGCGGTCCTTTCGCACAAGTGGTGTACGAATTGGTTAGTGCAGGATCCTGCTTTTTGGAAGACTTACAGAAAGGATGAGAGAAGTGTTCTGCGCATGGGGTAGGGGAAATGTTGGTCAAAGTTGAGAGGCTGTAAGAGATGATGAAGGGAAAAAAACATTCTCTCTGAATATGGGCAAGATTTTGGGAGTCCAGATTAGCCAAAAAAGCCTGAGACTTGAGGTGTTTTGAACATGTCCTCTCTGACATACCTCAAAGGGACTTGTTCATCAGAAAAGGATGAGCATGCAGCCTCTGAAGCTGCTGCCCTCTGTTCTCTAGATCAAAAGATTATTTAATCTCTCTGAAAAATGTCCAGTGCCCACTTTCCATTTCAGCTGGTGCATGTCCTAGGCAAAAAAGGAGCCAGCACTACCAGCAGTTAGAAACTGGCCCCTGGCTCTGTGTGCCAGCACGCCGAAACATATGTTCGCTGCCTTCTGATCCTGCTACCCCCGTGCTTCATGATGCACCTCCTGAGATCTCCAGGGCAAAAGGCTGGGCAGCACTATTGGCTTGAATGCATTCCTCTTGCTGTTACACAGTGCTTGGAGAATCCTTCTCTAGATCTGTTATAGATGGGTGCTTTGAGCGTTAAAAAAATGTATCCTTGTAACTCTGTGCCAGAGAGAAGTGCTAGTCCCACTTTGGAGACGTAGAAATGGGGAGTTGAACAACGTGGCAGGAGTTTGAGCTTGTGTGTCCTGGCCCCAAACCATCACCACACCTTGGCCTTGGTCCCCAAGGGGCAGGTTTGCAGAGAGGAGAATAAAGTATGGAGGTGGCTGAGGAGGTAACTGAGGGATAAGAAGGAGAATGGGGGAGATATGGCCATGTTTTTGTCACCATGATGCTGTGCCAGCAGCTGCCTCAGCTCCCTGCTGTGACAGCCAGGAGAGATGCCAGTGGGTGCCCAGTCCAGTGCTGACAGGCAGCTACTTATCTTTCATGCTCTCCTGATCCATCATCACATGAAGTGTTATGCTCTGTACCGCTGGCGCTGGGCAGCTGCTCTCTGGCACACCCGAGGTGGTGGTTTGCTTCCAGAGTTGTTGTGATGGCCAAAATCTGGGTTCCCCAGGGCATGCAGCCTGGGCAGGGTGTCATGTCCGTTCTCCCCTTTCTTCCCTCCCACAGGATCTGTAGTTTTAATAGTGGGCTGTAGTTTTATTTTCCAAAATAGTAAAAATTCTGGAATGTGTGTATTTTGTGTTACTTTCTTCATGATCACCTGCTGATTGCATCTATGCCAGCTTCTGGAAAAATCTAACTTGAGATTACTTCTCATGTGTTCAAGCCACCTCATTACTGCAGAGCCACCTGAGAAATGTGTTAATGGCCATATGCCAACACGCTCAGCTCTATAAAAACCGCTGAGATGAACCTGCTCCGACTGCTGAAAGCCAGAAACAACTACCCTCTTGTCTACACCAGGAAAACTACAACTTGTTAATTTGCCATCGGCCAGCAGCTGCTCTCGGGCTGGCAATGGTGGAACTGGTAAACGGAGCTCAGGCATATTTAACACTGTAATAAAACATAATTTAGAATTATAGAGCAGACTGGTAATGCTGCCTATTATCAAAGTTGTTTGACACTTCCCATTATAAGACTCTATTTTCAGCTGCTTACAAGTTTGCCAAATTTTAACAGCTTGCACGGAGATTTCTTTAACTCAGTGTCTGCCTCTTGCTGAATATTCTGTTATTGTTGTTTAAAAAGAAAACCCAGCATTTAGCCAGAGCAGCTCAGCTGTTTCTAAGAAAGAGGACTGGGAAAATATCTTGTTAGTCCTGTTAAATTTAGGTGACCTTTTCTTTTAACTGCTCAGAGGCAGGATTTGGCAAGAGGGAGGAGCCCCTGTCAGAGATGCTTGTGTTCTTTCTATGAATATTGACCAAAATAGGCTGAAGTGCAAGTCCTCAAAACATTTCAGTTAACACCAGCTAGCAGGTCTTTAATTCATAGCAGCAAATTTCCCCGAAGAGGTGATGCCTGCAGGCCGTGTGAGTCTGCTCCTTGCGGTGGGGAAGCTGGTGCCTGCCCAGCCCCGGGAGCCCAGGTCTGTCCACGGGTGCTTGGGGCCGTGTGGTGCCCGGCTTCCCTGTGGCTCCTGACTGAGCCCGGGCCATACAGGGGAGGGGGCTGAAGGATTTAAATGGGGCAGAATGCAATAGTGACCCCAAAAGCAATTTTTGTGTGCTGTGGAGAGCTTTAAGTTGTGTGTAATAAGCATACTACATAGTGGAGGAAGAGGTCCCTATGCATAACAGATGTGTATACACCTACACATTGTTGATGGTATCCGCTAGCTTAACGCATTCCTTGTAACTGTTGTGTGTTAAGCTACAAAGTACAAGTCAAAATCAAACTTATTAATAGTGTTTGTCAATGGTTGTTTTGTTTTTGTTTTGTTTTTTTTCCATATATAGTGGTAGAAGTCAGATTATTACTGTAGAACACTACAGGCAATCAAAATTTAGTTACTTTTGCTCTTGCTGACTGTACATTTTTCCTGGGTAATATGTGGCACTCTACTTATTCTTCACTTTTCTGTAAAGACACTGTTGAAGTTGGGTGCTCCTCCTGCCTGTGTGCTACTTCAGGCGCTGGGGAGATTTTGATCCATCCCTACAGAGGCCGGGTGCTGTCTTCCCGGGCCACTGCCAGTGACTGAACGGGGAAATGAAGGAAAGACACACAAACCCCTTTAGCCAGCAAGGAAATCTGTCTCTTCTTTTAGCAGTGCTGCCAGTCCACCGGTTACAGTAGGTACAGTCCAGCCCTCAAAATTGCTTTATCCTTTCAGTTTTCTATTAGCCTACTTACATGGAAGTTGCAGGAACATCTCACAGCTTGTCCTGCAGAGCTCCTAAAATCTGCAGACTCAGTCGGTCTGCGTTGGCATACAAGCAGCATTAGTCTTTGTCTACTACATATCTACAGCCACAAATAGTAGGGCAGCTGAAAGCCTACGCCAAAGTGTTCAGAGAATAATGAAATCAATTATATTACTTATTTCCAGGCAAACTGAGTTACGGTGGAGTTCAGCCATCCAAACACACAAGCTTACTGTTGGAGATGAGGCATGGCTGCAGGAGAAACACACTTAAATTTAAAAATAACATTTGAAAATTTAATTAAAACTCATACCTTCATTATGCACCTTCTCAGTGCATAATGGTATCAGGTTAAGACACTTTAAACCTAAGGCAATTTTGTGTTTTTGTAGTCACATTTTAACAGGCAGCGTTCCTCCTGCTTCCCTGGTTGGCACGAGAAGCCCACACAGATAGAGGAAATTATGGAGGAAAAAAAAAAAAGAAAGTAAAACAGAATATAACTCAAAAGGCTGTCGAACACATGTAGTTTAAAAGAAATGGTGCAAGTTGTTTTCTCTATTTTTCCCCCCCCCATTATCTGCTTTGTAAAACCATTCTCAGGCTGAAGGTGGATGAGAATTCTTTAATGACCCATCAATAAAACCACTTAGCAGAGCTGAATAGCAGCTGTGACAGGTGACCTTCCTTTTTTCAGAAGTGCTCTATTAGTTCTCATTATCTTGCCTCTCTGTCATGTTTGGGGCCTTTCAAGGCCCCTTCTCTTTCTCCTCTGAAATAAACTGTTTCTTTCCATCTGGAGATGAGTCCATGTCCTTTGTTGGGAGAGTGTGTCATTCACAGGAGATGCCTATGGAAGAATACCTTGCTTGCCATGGCAAAAGTGCTCTCACTGAAGAGGAAGCTGAGTGGCGAGAAGAAGGGCGGCAGAAAGAGATGGCCTGAGTGCAGCTGATTAAAATTGCACGGGGCAGCAAAATACTCGTTCCTTGACTAATTCTGCTCTGTCATGGAAGGTAGTGGTGCCACCTCTCCCCTCTATCCTGAGCATGTTTTTGCAGAGCAGCTGAAATAATCTGCCTCTACTCTGGTTACCTCTGCAAAGCTCTTCCATTGCTTCAGTTTCTCTCCAAAACCTATGAAATCAAGTAGTAACTGTTTGGGGCTCTCTTTTCTGTCTAGCAAAGATGGTGCTAACTGGTTTCCAGGTTTGTCCCCGTACAGGTGCTGCTTAGTTGCTCCAAGGTTTCTCATTTCTGGGATTAGAAGAAGCAATTAAATCCTTTCTGCTGTAGTGCATTAGCCAAGCTTGTGAAATTCAGTGGTTTTATAGCTGCCAAACAAGAGGCTCTTCTCAAAGCCCCTGCATCAATACTATTTTTATTCCCGTGACTTGTTTTGTGCAACTTGGATCTTTGCAACAATGCGGGTAGATGGTAGTGATGAATAAATAATCAAATCTGTTAGTAAAATGCTACATTTTGCTCTGATTTACTTGCAGGTATTTGAAGTGGATATGAAATCGGGCAGAGCTGATGTGGAAGGGAAGGGAGAAAGAGCTTTCTACTGAGGTATCTGTTTCTTTGAAGTAAACCGAAATGTTGTGCTGCAGTAGTGTGATCAGGCAGTGTAAGAGTGTCCACGTTTCATGTTTTAATAGTAGCCTTGTCTTACCCAGTTTTGCTTTAGAAATGAAAAAGCGATTTCTGAGGCTTTATCAGGTAAAACAAGAAAGGTTGCATGGAAAGAACTAGAAATGAAGTTTCTGCAGACATGTTTTCTTTTTCTAAATGCTGACAAATAACTCCTGCCAAATGCTACATAAAGGAGAAAAAGAAACATATGGCAGTTCAACAGGAGTGAAAAGATGAGCTAATCCAGCATCCAACAAGTCTTTGGATGAGACTAAAATAAAACCAACCAGCCTTTATCATGCTTGATAGCACCACTATAATTAGGAGTCTGTCACCAGGTTCATAATGAACCCTTAGCCCTATTTTCGGGGTTTATAGTCTAGTAGTAAGAGTCACTTTGGGTTGCAACTTGGCATACGAGAGCACGCTGTGCAGAAGGCTCAAATCTAGTGTGCAGGTTTTAAATAAACTGACTGTTAAAAGTTGGGGGGTTGTGCCAGCAATGAGCTAGTTGTGCTTATAATCTGTTCTGAGTGTTTAAGGAGTCAGTGACTAATGTGATTTATTTGCCTTTAGCATGAAAAATATAAATTGTGTGGTTCGGTATCCTGATATGCTCTCTTAAGCTGCCATGTAAGGAATCAAGAATGTAAGGAATCAAGATTTTTATTTATTTTTTTCCCTCCTTTGGTCTTATGCTGCCTACAGCTGCTGCAGAGCTAGGGGCTAGCATTTGCTGTACTCTGCCTTAAAAATGTACTTGTAAGAAAACTCACTGTTTACAAGTCAAGTTTTCAGTCTTAGGGACAGGTCTGGCAGATGAGACAAAAATCCAACGTGCTTCTATCTCTCATCTTTCCCTCCATCCTTGAGGCTTAGTCAGGTGCTGGCAGAGGAACTAGCTGTGCAGAAGGTGCCTCAGTTGTGTACGCAGGCAGGCAGTTAATTCTGAATAAAGGGGTTTAAGCTTCAGGAAGTGTCCAGGTTTTTTCTGAACCCAGAATTATTGCTTATCTAATCCAAGGTACCAGAAGCTGAAAGAATCCCTCTTTAGCATATCTTTATTGTGTGTTGTCCTCTCCTCTCCCTTGCAGTTCTGGAGTTTCTCAGCACCTCAGGATGTCTAATGTAGCTCTTTGAGAACGTCCACAGAAGACAGGGCAGAGCTCCCACAACAGCATGTCCTCTGCAGAACATGCATCTAGGAATAAAAGGTCAAATATGTGTATATTGAGGCTACGGATTCACATTACAGCTAGATACCTAATGAGATTTTCAGAAACATTGAGGCTCCCCTGCAGCCTTGTGTGTCAGACTCTTAAGAGTCTGGCTTAAAAGGAATAACTAAGCAGCCTCAATAACTTGAGCAAAACCTGAGTAGGTCAATCCTGTCTCAGTTTGATTCAACCTTCCGACTTGTACGTGAAAGCAAAGGTGAACTGAGGTGTATTCAGTTCACATTTAATATACAGTAAATGTTAACTTTCCCTCCCAAACACTTCAGGGGAGGCTTTGATGTTCATTTGATGAAGGTGAATAGGTTGGGGGAGGATTAAAGTTCATGAAGTGCTGCAGTAGTCCTAAGGCTAGCATGGCGGGCAGCCGAGTGGTGCCTCTGAATTGTCTTTGTAGAGAAGAGATTGAAAAGCCACGCACATGAGTGCTGGAGACCAGAGAGGGAGGTGGATCTCATAACCCCACCACCCCCTGCTGTAGTGTTTATGCTTGTCAGAAAGAGAAAGTCTGCGCTGTTTTCCTGACAGAGACCTGCCCTAAGCTCTACATTTATGAATTAGTAACTCATAAATTAGCAGCTGTAGGTTGGCAGTCTCTTCGGAGGGCTATGCCAGGTTTTCTTTCTCAAATGAGAGGCTGACCCATAAAGGCTGTGCCTGCTGACTCAAGAGCTGAGAAATCCTGTCCCTTGAAGAGACAACATGCTGTTGGAGGCCATCGTGCCTTGTCTCTACGTGAGACACTTTGAAACCCCATGGAGGCAGCCAGGGACTGCTGCCTCCTGCGGATCCCTTGGCCCCAAGCCCCTGATCCCGCTGTAGACCATTCAAACCTCACTGGCACCCCGCCACTGACTTCTGACCTAGCTGGCTGGGCAGGACAATAGAAAGGAAAGAGCGGTAACATATGTGTCGCTCTACATGCACATTCTCGGCTTCCTTGCCTATATCTGCTGGCAAGAACGTGGTAGGAAGCAGCTGCTGACACTACTAGTTGCATTACACTCTTCATTTGGGCCCTGTGCTTTCTAGCAGAAGCCATGAAGCATGGATTTGTACCAAACCCTGACAGCCTTCTGCAGGAAGGAGGAGAGACCGTATTCGAACACGACGCAGACAGGGACCTCTGCTCAGCTCTCGGTGTGCAGAGGTGGAAGACCAGGCTTCTTGAATGAGTGAGGGAGTAAGGAAGTACTTGGGCAGACACTGCATCTCAAGGTGGTCTCTCTGGATGAACAACTACTTGGAGGGACGTTACCAGAAAGCACGTAGGAAGTTCTAGCATACCTGTAAACAGAGGCATGTATAACCTCCGAGGGGAACCTGGTGAATGAATAAGATTCATTCAGCCATCTTCAGAAAGCCACCAGTGCATAGAAACCACTCATGCTGACAGCTTTGATACTGGCACTAAAGACTGGTGTCTTGAAGATTAGTGAGTGAATGTGGGGGACCTTTGTGAGTATGGTTTTGATCATCAGAAAAAACCCAAGCTGAGATATTCAATCAAGAATATAAAGCTGATCACAGAAGGAAGCCACTGTAGAACAATCTCATTGAAAAGGAGGCTTTTTAAAATTCCTATTAATTAGAATATATTTGATCTCTTGGCTTCATCTTAATTTACAGAGAAATGTGGAAGCATCTTCCAAATTTTGTTTCACAGCAGAAGCTTGCGTAACCCTTCAACTCCTGGCATTTTCAAACTACAGTATAAATTGGAAAAGGAAAAGTTGCAGTTGATGTGGAAAACACAATCTGTGTCTGCAAAGTCTTCTGTTTTAAAATGCCCATTTTATACTCTCCTCCAGAAGGTGTGACAGCTCAGGTTATTAGCAGTGTGGGGTTTTTTTTTCATTCACATTGTTCTGGGAAAAAAAAAGCCACCCTAAAATGATGAGGAAATCCTGCAGTGGTTTACTTTATTCTTTCTTTTTTTGAAGAAATGTATCACAATTCCTGTCCTTTCTGTGCGTAACAAATTCACAAAAATATATATAGATATGCATATTTGATATTACCACTTCATGGAACTTCAGAATTCATTAGTTGATGCTTAGCAGCAGCTTCCTCTTCTGTTGCAAACTGCTGCCGAGTAAGGCATCAGCCAATCTAGAAAAAGCCTATTAAAAAAAGATCAACTCTCAAACAGCAAGAATAGAGTCTGGATGTTTATCTTCTGTAAGACATACCAGCTGTTCCTCTCTTCAAATAAGAAAATTAGATATTTGGTGAGGTTTGGTTGGTTTTGGTTTTTTTTTGGTTTTGTTTTGTTTTTTAGATATTCTGCTACCATATATTACTTACCAAAACTGGCCCTGGCACTTTTTCTTCATGTGACCCATACAACAAACACTTTCAGAAAACTGTTTTTTCTATGTCATTAATAGTCAGACTGTCATGCTTCAGCTGTCAGGCTAGTTTCACTTTTTTGCTCACCTTCCTGGAACTTTTTTTTTTTTTTTTTAGTTGCCCAGCATACAATTTTGCACAGTGGTTGTGCTGCTGAGACCAAACCTTTCCCCTGTTTGTTCTCAAGTTTTTGAACTCCATTTTGAAAGTTCCTAGTTTTGGCAACTTCTGAGTTTGACAAAACTATAGAGTGAAGAAAAAACCAAACAGACAAGTAGCAAACCCAGAGATTTTTACCCTGGTAGGGAACCTTGGTCACACACCGTCGGCTCTCACACGAAGCAGACATTCAGGGGGAGTACTGCTGTGCCATCATTCCTGCCCCATGTTTGAGGACCAAATGCTGCCTATTCACTGTGCATTTTGTCTAGCAGTAGATGCCTAAAAGTTTTATTTACTCTTATTCCAAGTGCTCAGAGGGGAAAGCTGTTATTTCTTCTGTTGCTATACATTCCTAACAGCTTAAGAGCTTTAAGTTCCCCATTCTTCTAGTTCTTCCCCTGCGGCTGCAAAAGGGGAAGTCTCTGCTGCTCTGGTCCCCTCCTCAGCCTTTTGCAGTCCTCCTGCCTCGCCAGCCGCCTCCTCTTCCATTTCTCAGCAGTTCCTTATGGCTCTTCCAAAGAGCAGCAGTCTATACTTGGCATCAGTCTTGCCTTTTTCATTAGTGCCATTGGTAAACTCATCATGCAGCAGTTAAATTGCCTGTGCTTATTAATTTCAGTCTGCTGTTCTTGGTTGTAAGGAGCAGGAGACTATTGCTGTCTGTCTTCAACCGCGGGAAGAGGCCACTGAGATACATTAGTCTCCAATTTATTTGAAAATACTGGGTTTTTGAAAAACCAGAAATACCACAATTATTTTTAGCTGAACCTCTCATCTGCCAAAGTTGATGATTTAGGTTTTCCATTTGCCCAGGATAAGATTATTTTTTCAAATCATTTATACATTTATAATTATAGACATCCATTTGAAAAATGAAATCACCGAGTAGGGAAGCGGAGGAGCCCGGCACTTACTCAGTATGCTGTGCAGACCCACAGTCGTAACGGGATGCAGGAAGCCAGCTTAAGCATTTGCAGTGCTTTTTCCCCAAAATATTTTCACGGTTTGGCTCCTTCATGGTACTTACTGCTTTCTGAGCACAAAGAGGAAGGGCTGGGAATTATTTCTGGGTAAACAGAGCTATTTTTCGGAGGAGTTTTGCTTGTGAGAAAGGGAAAAGGTTTTTACCTTTGTGTGGGGCAGGGGGGAAGGAAGAAATGAGGCCTCAGACCCGAGCAAAAGCAGTCACTTCAAAGTGCTGTGGTGGGTTGAATCAATGCAGTGTGTGTGTTTTGGATTTGTGCACACGTGGTAAGAAAAGCCAGCAAAAGTCTTCATGGGATTTTACTGAGACAGAGTTAATGCAGATGCCAAATCCATTTATCATTTCTTTGGTTACGTGCCACTGTCCCTCGTGACCTTCTCCAGCCTCAGAGCAGCGAACACTTTCTCTCCCATTACATATGCTTGGTTTGGTTTTAACTGCTTCCTCACCACTCCACTACTCACATATTTTGTGGCCCCAGTGGTTTTTCCTGTTGCAGCGGGCTGGTGCCTTGCTTTAAGAACTACAAGTATTCGGAGAGAGGAGAGGGGAGAATTGACCCAGAAGCAGCTTTGGTGGATTTGTGAGATTTTTTGGGAGCGTTGTTTATTGTAGGACTATCAGTATACAGGACTACCCAGAATCTACTCCTTTTTCCAATTAATAATTTCTACTTTTTCCCCACCCTGTTTTTTCCCCCCATCAACCCTTCCATTAGAAAGGGTAAGTTCCACAACTACCCATCAGTGGTGTGCCTGAGGAAGCTGGTAGAGGGTTAAGTTCCTCCGGAGCTCCCTCCCACAGCCCCAGGAAAGGCATTGCACCTCAGTTGCGCTGTCTGAAAGCACAGGCAATTCATTGCTTTCCTGTGCTTCAGTTCATTGCTTTTGCAGTCATTCCCTTCCATGAGTATTTGAAGATACAAGTCCTTAGCTGATGGTCAGAGAAGCTCCCCTTTGGTCATGCAGGAGGATGTATCCTTTTCATTTTTACTGAGCTGCCATCAAGAGCTGTTGGATAGATCACAGCTCCTCCTCCAACCACAACTCTGTCAGCTCTTCGCATGCTCAGAATTAGCAGGGATAGCTTAAACAGTTTAAGTAATAGGTCTTCACCCACCTGGCTGGTTTTGACAGAAATGGATAAGGGAGCATAATCTATGATTCTATCTAAATGGCTCTGCTGGCAGCTTTGGTAACCTCCCCAGGGGTCCTGACCAGCACTGGGCTGAGGGCAGTCACTTTTTTAACTAGTGTAGCTGGAGCTGATGTCTGGCCACAAGCTGTGACTAGGGCCTGTGGTTTGTCTCATGGCAAATCATTTCTCTTAGGCAGTGCTTGAAGAGGTTGGATAGGGATATAGTCAAGGAAGCTTGTGCTTCAAACCTAGAGCTGTGTTGTCGTGTGCATGCTTAGCTCTGTTGTGTGGTCATGGCATCCAAGAGGATTTATCATGACTGGTTGCCAGACTGGTTGTCTCTGGGTGTGAAGAGAACAGATTATTTTAGACAAGTTCATCACTGAGCTCACCTCTGTTTAGACTTCTGTGCTTGCAGCCTAATAAATGTGTTGCTGGGCTTCACAACAAAACTCAGTACTGCGAGAAGTTAATCCACACAATGTCTAACTGATGCTTCCTAGGGAACCTCAAGATGCAACGAATGCAGTTATCAGCAAAGAATTAAATCAGGGTAGTAGCTGGGAAGGTTCTGTTGATCTTCTTGTAGTCTAGCAAGGCTAAGGTGCTCTTCCAGCATGGTACTGGCATGTATGAGTATGAAGCTAGAGGAGGAGATGCTTCATGAAGCACTGTCAGCTGGAAGGCCACTCATGTGATAATACTGCAGAAGGAGGAATTGAGCCTTCTTCTGTATCTTTCATCAGCAAAATCGAAGGGGGAGTTTCCAGGTTCTGTGGTTTCTCCTCTATCCCCACGGAAGTTCACCACCACTTCAAGCTGTCCTTTTGTGGCACAAAATTTTTGGCCTGTGTCTGTGTGTATGTGTGTGAGACAAAGTCTCACAATACACACCCTTGCTTTGTGCTCTTTTAATAGTTTTTCACAGAATTGATCCCATCTATCTTTTTTCCCCACCGCTTTTAGCAGCCTTTTCCCGAGTTGGGTTGTTCCTACACAGCACAGTTGATGGTGGACCAGGGTGTGAGGACACATCAGCAGTGGTGTAAGCAGAGAGTGCTGCCAGGACTTTGTTGTGAATCTTCAGCTTCATCCATGTCTGTTGGGCTGTCTGTGTGCCCATGCTCTAAACTGTGTCTGTAAAGTGCTGCAAAAAGCACTTCCATGGAAGGAGTGGTCACATCTAGCAGAGGGTGTGGAGGCTGTAGGAACTGTATGCTGTAGGAGAGGGCGGAAGGGCTGGCAAATCCTCCAGTCAGCTCTGTCTCCAGAGCATCTGTCCCATGGAGAAACACCCTAAAGCTCTGCTGCCGGTCCTCTCGGTGCTGTGGTGTAAGAGATAACTGTGCTCTCCTCCAGAGCGGACTGATAAAATCTGCTTCCGTTGCACAAATCTGCATTGCTCCCTTTGTGGGGAAGGAGCTGAGTTCCCCTGTGGGCCCTAGCTGTAATTTGCCTCTCTTGCTCTCAAAGGTTTCTGTCTATTTTGGATAAAACTTCATTTAAGTCTTCATTTTCCTTGGAGCCTGCCTTCAGACTCATCAACACAACAAAAAAAAGATTGAGCAAGTGAAACTACAGGCTTGTTCATTCCTTGATTTGTGGTGGTGTTTACCAAGAAGGACTGACTTTGACTGACAGTCTCTCTTACAGGAGAAAAACGGATCCACATTGAAATATGCCCTTCTCTCAATTAGCTTAATGGGAAAATGAGCTCCTTACATCTTTTCTTTCTCTCCCAGGTAAATTAATAATTAATTCAGTTTTGGTACGTTCTTCTGACCAAACGCTTGCATTCTCTAATCTGCTTCATCTCCTTCATTATGATCAGGCTAATAAATCCCTTAGTTTTGGAGAAGTAATTCAGAAGGTTGATTTTTGGTATTTTCTCTGGACCTTCATTTTCTGCCAAAGTAAGGTATAGCCTTTGAAGTTGTCATCAGCATTGGTTTGGCCTCTACAAAAACCTCTTTGAAATGAGAACTACTGTCATCCAGTGACTTGCTTTAAGACTGAGTTTTAGTTAATGGCAATAATGTAGTTCAACCTGATGCATATTTAGTAATATCCACAGAATTCCAATGTTTGAAATTTGAATTGAGAAAACAGAGTGGGAATTGACCTTGTCTGTCCCAGCACTGTCCGTCTTGCAATCTCCTAATGCCTTGTGACACCACCCAAGTTTCTAACGCAAACTTGGACACCGCTATAGTGACATTAAACCTCCTGACAACATGCTTGCTTTTCTTAGGAGCTCCTTAAAAGCAGGAGGCAACAGGGCCTACAGACAGCGTAGTGGATGGTTTCTAGTGGCATGGCACGGCTCCTCTAGGTGCGTCACCTGAACAGCTGTTGTACAAGGCTCCCTTTGCAGGGTCTGCCTGCGTTACCACCAGGTAACTGCTGAGGCAGCACATGGTTGTGTGTTTTGGATCTGTTTCATGCCTTGTTCTCCAGAGGCAAGTCACTCTAGTTTATGAAGATACCTCAAAATAGAGGCAGTTGCTGTCCAATGAACATGTGTTATTTGGCTTAACATACAAAAACATTAGCTAGGGTTTTCTTATGCCTGTTGGCAAAAAGGTGTTCTTTTAAAGAAATGCCAATAATAATAAGACCTACTTCAAATAAGGTCTGAGTTTCTTGACTACGAGTGGGAAATTATGTAGATTACCAACCCTGAGAACTCTCTGATACTCAGTGTCGTGATTAGAGGGTGTGAAAGTCTATTTGAGGACTTGGCTAATTTAAACTACTTGAGCTCCACAGCAAAATTACTTCAGGTAATGCTTGACAGCTGTGTTTGCTAGAAATAAGGGCTCAATATGTTACAGAAAATGTAGTTTGTTTGCTGTTTGTGACCTCTCATTTTGAAGCAATGCTTGCACTAATGACTGGTTTTGAGGGCTTGAGGAGGGGATAGTTTTGTTAATTGTGTTCCAAGCTGAAGTTATATGACTGAAGATTGAGTAGATATTTTCTTTCTGTTGTGTGGCATGGTCTGTTTTGTTGGCCTTGGAAGACATAATTGGAAGATAAGATGGCAGCTTTTTTAAAAGGGAAGTGTTTGAACTTTATACACAGTCTAACTATGTGTGCCCATGTGTGTGATTTAAACCACTTTTCTAGAACACACAAGGAACATATTTGAGAGCAAGAAGCATGTAATGTGTATGGGAACTGTAGTGTTGCGGTTTTAACTCTGTGTGTGTATATATATGTATATGTACTAGAAGACTGTCATCCCGTGTGGCCCATTCAACATTTGTGCTAAGAAGTTATCCCTGCCACCCTTCAGAAATCTGCTTTCTGCTGCCTTTCCCTCCTCCTTCAGAGAGGTTCAAGTCTCCCATGAGAACCAGGGTCTGTGGCCTGGAGACTTCCCTGAGTTGTTTACAGAAGACCTCATCTACTTTTTCACTGTGTGGTCTGCAATAACCTCCCATCACAATGCCACCCTTATTGGTCTCTCTTCTATTGCCAACCCACAAGCATTCACCCAGCCTGTCATTCATCCCACAAATGAGCTCCACACATTTAAGCGGCCCTTTCATGTAAAGGGCAACAAGTTTTCATTGCTCCATTTTGTTAGGTGGATCTTTCTAGTAGCCTTCATTGCTCAAGAGAGTCCTGTGGTCATAAAAGCCAAGGTGCTGCCTGGGATACCAGTCATAGAGCCAGATGTTTATTAGCAGGAATTGTCCGCTCCCACCTGGGCTTTTCCCTTTTACCTTTAGGATCAAGTAGAGCATCACCTGGACTTCTACCTTTGCCCATAGAGCTCTGTAGTGATTGTATTCTAGGTCTCCCATGACAATGTCATTGATGCCTACATGGGTAGCATCAAGGGGTGATAATTGGAAGGACAGCTGAGCTTCCATTGCCTTTCTACCTCATCCCAGATCTGGCACCCCACAAGTAAAACATCTCCCATGAGCGCATCTTTGGTCAGCAGATGGGTGCCTTTGACCTCTGTAGTAGAGAATCTCCAACCACTGTCACCTAGCCCCTCCTCATGCTACTCATGCTCAGTTCAGGCCTTGTGGGCCTTGAAACCTCACTTCATGGAGTTTGTTCCCCATCCTGGGCTGTTACGGCACAGTACCAATCCTGTCCATTCAGACCTGAGAGCAGAGAAGGAGTCTCTGTCCTGCCTTAGAAGTCCCAAGCTGCCAGCAGCTTGTGGTTTTGCCCCAGTCAGCAGCTAAGCCCCACACAGCCGCTTGCTCACACTCCTCTGGTGGGATAGGGGAGAGAATCAGAAGAGTACACTGGACTTTACTGGAGGGAAGTCATGAAGGAGTCTGAGGTCACCTCCTTCCTCTGGGCTGTGGCTGCGGATTTGCTAGGTTGCTACCTCCAGCCACTGCTTCTGATCCAGAACCTGCTAATTCAGGTGAGAAGGGTGAAGTGCATAGTGGCCCTGGGCTTCTTGTAGAGGAAGGAAATGAAACAAATTGCTATGGATTCCCCATGGCACAATGTTTTACCAGAGTGTCACTGGGACAAGAGGACGCAGTGTAGCTGTCCGGCAAAGGGGCTATGCTGGGCCGGAGGGATTCTGAGAGGAGACACCCCACTGGGTAGCCAAGCTTGACTTCTCATAATTAGTGTTTAAAAAGGCTAGTTCTGATAATGGTGAGAAAATGTTTCTTGCTTTCTTCTTGTCTCTAGGCATCCTGTTAACGGGTATGCTGCAGTCAAGGTCTCAATTTCAAGAGTATAAAAAAACTGTAGGGTTGCTTTTTTGTTTTGTGTGTTTTTATCTTACAGCGTGTGGTGATACCTTTTGTGGACTTTTTTTTTTTTTCTTTTCCCTCAATGTCAAAAGGAAAGAGATTCTCTAATTTAGGTAAGTCACCTTTGCCATTAATAACCACTTTTGAGAGAACTTTCTAAGCCACTTGAGTGTTCTTCCATGAAAGTCAATAGTTCTTTTTGTTATGTTGTTGGTTTCTTTTTAAATTGTGGAGTGCCTTTTCTTCATTCAAATACATACCTCAGCCTCATCAAAATATTAATAAGTAGTGTTTTATGCATAAGTATTTATTTCCAGACCCAATTTGTGGCTGTTACGGTTTGTTGGATCAGCGATTTCATTTTTTAATGAAAGTTCTAAGGAGGTTTTGATTATGAAATGCAATGTCTTGCAAAGAGCTATTAAGTTTTAATGTGTCAATATCTGCTTCTCTTTTAAATTACTTTTAAAACTTCATACCTGTTTAAAATTAGAGGAACTGTAGATAATTAGAGGAACTGTGGAGCTGGCCTTGTTCAGCCTGGAGAAGAGAAGGCTCCAGGGAGACCTGATCAAGGTCTTCCAATACCTGAAGGGGACCTATAGGAAAGCTGGAGAGGGACTGCTTATCAGGGAGCGTAGTGATCAAACAAGGGGGAATGGGTTTAAACTAAAAGAGGGAAGATTTAGATTAGATATTGTGAAGAAATTCTTTACTGTGAGGGTGGTGAGGCACTGGAACAGGTTGCCCAGAGAAGCTGTGGAGGCCCCATCCCTGGCAGTGTTCAAGGCCAGGTTGGATGGGGCTTTGGGCAACCTGGTCTAGTGCAGGGTGTCCCTGCCCATGGCGGGGAGGTTGGAACTAGATGATCTTTGAAGGTCCTTTCCAAGCCAAACCATTCAATGATTCTATGATAAATTAAGAGTCTCGGTAACAGGCGGCTTCTATCCCTGGAACAATTTGAAAAAAATAATTAAATGACTTGAGGCAAATTGTAACTTACAAAAGGAAGTGATGCTCCAGGGTAACATGCAGAATGATTCCTTAGACTTTTTTTTTGTGCTTAAAAAAAGCATGACCCAAGATCACATGGTGTGACTGCCAACTGGAAGTGAAGCTTACAGCCTTTACCCCATGGTTTCATGTCTGAGCCAGTGCTCCCAGAGTAGCTCCCATGAAGCTGGGGGAAGAGGAGGAAAGAGGGGGGAAAATCCGTTACTTATTTGGCCCTGCATAAGTTAAAAAGCCCCATGCAATGCCATGGAGGAAGGCCGGGGAACGGCATGGCTACTGGCAAAAACATATGCCTGCAAAGGTGTCGAGACAGTGGTTTACAGTTCGCTGACAAATGACTTGGTTTCGATCCAGCTTAAGCTGGAAACAAAACCGTGAGCTGTGAGTGAACTGGATCCTACAGCTGTTCACCAGATCTGGGCTCTTGTAGGGCCGCCCCCCTGCCAGCCGTTCCCAGAGCAAGGCTCTCACAGCAGGCTGTCCCCAGACAGATTATTCAGCAGAATCCATTAGAAAACTGGATTCGCACTTGCCAGGGGTTTATTGCCCTAAGACTGGCCTGTCCGAAAGGAAAACATTGCTGGAAGATGTCTGGAGAGCTCCTGTCCCTGGGGTTGCCTGCTTGTTTGACAGTGCAGAGCGAGGGAGGGAGAGCCGGAGAGGCCATTTTGTGTTGCACGGAGCAGCTGTCCTCCAGCCCCGGTTTGGCTGCACCGGGAAGACAAAGGTGGGAGAGAAGTGAAAGGAGAATGATCAACCTCAGCTAAACCACTGTGGTTTTCCTGATTCGGGTGTTGGGGTTAAAAATGCCATTATAGGTTTGCCTCAGGTACTCACATACATGTTCTATTAGACTTTTTTTTGCCTTGGTCAGGAAAGCTGGCTGATGTCCATGTTAGTTCTGGCATCCACCTTCTCCTACCGACTCCTACTGCCCGAAGAGGTGGTCTGGCCCCCACATCATCCCTGGAGCTTATCTGTCTGCATAGCAAGCCAGCTCAGCTGTCTCACATAGCCACAAACCCGCCAAAGCAAAGAAAATGAGTTTTTTGCTAGATTAGTGAGTCAAATCAGTTTATTCCTGAGGGCAAGCTGCAGAGAGGAGCTGGGACTGCACAGTGCAGGCTAAGGAAGGGAGAAGGCTATGTGCGGGCAGAAAGGTCACCCTGCCTGGTGGCATGGATCAGCCAGGTCAGCTGTCTTGGAGCTATGCCCAAAACGGTCGTTCTTGGGTATCCACCAAGATGCAAACTGAATGAAGCTTATCCTGTGGAAAAACCACACTCATCTCTTTCTGCCTCTCATCTGTTTTTCAGGTGGGTTCTCTGATATTTCTTTGGGGGATATTCTTTACTTTCATGCAATTCTGTTAAAAGAGCCAGTCAAGCACAAGAGGACAAATCGGTTTAGAAAACAAATTTCGTTCATCCCAGTGCTCATAAAACCATTTGTGTTATATCATGTAAAAATGAATGGATGTCAGAGAAGCTGTTCCTATTTCCCACTCATGTGAAGTGTAGCCACTGTTAGCACAGGAGATCCCTCACCCTAAAATATTAAATCCAGGGCTATGGCAAATATTACTCTTCAGCTCAGTAACTCGCTATCTCACAGCAACAGCTTTCACAAGTTGCTGACTATTGTAAACATCCACATCTCACAGTAAAATGGATTTTTTAGAAAAATTATTTTTCCTCATTTGGTCTGTTAATTAAAGTCAACAAAACTTGGGAAAATTACTTCAGGGAAAAAAAAAATCCAAGTGTATCACGTTGGGGATGTGACAGTTTGTTGCTTGGGCAGAACCTCTTGTGCTGAAAGGTATTTCAAGGCGCGGGTAGGTCAGCCTCCTGTAGGAACACATTATTCTAACAGTGTGAAGCAGCTCAGTCAGAACACCTGAAAACCTTCTCAGCTATTTCATGGGGAAGATGCAAAATTCTGCAACAGTGTTAGCCTTGTGCTGCTTAACTGGACTTCTAGTTTTCGCCAGTGACAAACATGCTTGAACTATGTGTATTTCCAGGGTGTTTTGTTAATCATCCTTCTTTTCTAGCAAAGATTAAAGAGCTAGCCAGACCCTTGTAAGCTGCAGGAAGCATTTGTTGACTAACCATGGCAGGAGCTAATGAATGCTTTGTCTCCTGTGGACACTGCTCTGTAAAGAGATAACAAGAGGGAACACCAAGCATGCCACCTTGCCCATCTACTTATTCAGCCAGCTGGTGATTAAAGCCATCTAGTTTCTGAGGGCACCAGCAGAAATGCTCTGGAATTTCATGCTGAATTGATTTAAGAAGTTACTGTTCCCGCTGTCAGCTATGTTTCTTTCACAGGGATGGTTGAAGGAAATGAAAGTTGACTTCCCCCTCATCGCTGTTCACAGCCTAATATGGTAACTTATGCTGAAATATGCTGGTCATCCTTTTCCAGAGATGCCAACCTCCACTGGAAGGCCACAGTTGACAGTTTGGGGTGGCATCTGCCACCAGACATGAGCTGCTTGGGCCCGTACGCCCACATTGCATTACGTTAGGGTTAGGATCTTTGTGGTATCTAGCCAAGAACATGACCAAAATAATATAGATTATATGCTCACATCAACAGAGAGCATGCTGCTTACTGCGAATTACATCCTATAGCAGATGCAACTACCTCTTGCCTGGGGAGGCCAACTCACGGGGCTTCAAGGGTGCACGTGTCTGGCCACGCCGTCACAGGCTTCCCTCCCAACTTTAGGAAGAGCAAGGGCATGTTTTAGCTCACCTTTCGGAAGAGCCCTTGTAGTACCTTCTTTTATTTCGAAAGAACCCATCTGAGATTTTGGTTTTCTTTCCCTGTATTATAGTATGCTGTGTTCCCTGTTTCGAGGAGTTCAGAATTGGGCTTTCTGGTGGTGTTAACATTTCTTCATGTGTAAGGCCAGGGTTTAAAGTACTTGTATTATTGAAGGTACTTTTCTGCTTATTCACAGAAGTGGAAGGAGAGGAAAGCTTTTCTGCTAGGTCCGTGAAATAAATTCAAGTCAGACAGGTTTTGAAGCTTCTGGAAAACTAGAGGAATGTGTTGCTGTTAAAGGACGAGTTTCACTGGAGCTCTGAGTGTGCTGCTGTCCGTTGTTAAGGTTTTTGTCTTCTTCAGGATCTGGTCCCTGGGAATAAACTACGATTGTTTTGCAGGCTAGATGTCATTTGGCATTTGGAAGAAGTGTAAGGATACAACTTTCATGGAATAAAGTGGTGTTTAATCCTAACAGAAACCTTGCAACACATAAGAGAAGAATTTGCGAATAAATATCAAATGAATACCTGTTTTTCAAGATTTGCCATTTCCTGTAAAGCATGATTGATTCAGGTCACTCCTATACGGCCCGTTCTGTAGTGACTTGCCCATTGTAAAGGGCTCTGGCAGAGACACACCCTCATCTCCTGAAAATTGCTGTAACCCATTTCAGGTATCTTTGGTTTGTGTCTTGATGGCTGGCAACACAGCCGAAATTATGGAGATGACAGTTGCCTACAAAAGCCCTTTACAGCTTGATGATTTGTCAGTTTACTGTGGCATTACCACTGTATTGTTTTGGTTTCCTGGTAGCTTCTTAATATTTTCTACTAGTGTGGAAAATCGAGGTTATTCATTCATTGAAAATGTCAATATAGCCACTATATCATTATCTTAGTAACCTGGGTCAAATGCAGCACTCGTGCACTGCTGCAGATCAGTCCCACCTTGCTCATAGCTCTCTGTCAGAGTGCGTGGCCTTCAGCCTCCGAGAGTGCTGGGCAATTGAAAATGACTTTATTTCCATGCAGTTTCCCTCTCTGAAATGACTCTTGCTTTCTGCACCGCTGCCCATCGCATACAGCTAAATGGACAAACTTGAAACTCTTGTGTGTATCAGTGTGATGCACATGCCAGAATGTGACATGTATAATCTGAAATTACCGGCAGACGTTCTTCTACCCTTCTTCTGTTTGTTTGTTGATGGGTTTTCTATGTGTGGGCATTTGAGCTACAGGTGTTATGTATTTTAAATTTTTTTCTAAACAAATCTAATGCAATAGATTTGTTCTGTTTTGAGTGGCTTCTCCTCCCTCCGTGATGTAAGTATGCAATAATAACTAAATAACAAATTTTATAACAAGTCAAATAAGTGTTGTTTAAAATTCTCATTTGAGAAAGTGTTCTCTGCAGGTGCTATATTTTTCTTTAAAACTGTTGGTTGGCAGCATGAAGTAAAAACAAAAAAGCAAAAGTATGCATTTTTGAAAGAGATTGAGGTACAGAAAATAATACTTCAGGAATAATTTTGTTTAAATAACCTTCATTCTTAGAAGAATTGCTTCCTATCGTTCTTTGCCATTGCTGTGTGATTGTGGCTTTTTTCCTAGCAGGTAAGCACGGAGATCTTGCCAATCTTTCCCTTACATTCACCAGTTAAAAATAATACCAGTTGTTCCTAACTTACAATAGGGTAAGAAAGAAAAGACTTGGTCCCAGAATGAGTAAACAGTGAAAAATGGCCTGCTGAAGGATGAATGTTTCTGCATTCTTTTTCTTCAGCTCTTGGCAGAAAGCATGAGTGGCTTATATGCATTTTTTCCTCCTATTTCTCTCGCTGATGGCTGTTGACACTCTTACTTCCGTTAGCGTGTTTGGATTAGTGTGCCTTCCTGAGAGAAGTTTCTTCTTTACGTAGCAGTATATTTGAATATGCTTCTGATCAAGGCAGGACTGTATTTTTTCTGTTGAGCTTTTGGCTCATTTGGGTGATGCTAAATATTGAAATTGTTTGAGGCTGCCTGAATCTAGAAAATCATCTGATTGAGCTGCAACCTAAAAGCATACTCCTACAAGAAGAGCTTTTATGTATGTGTTGCTCTCAAATAGCAGAAGTCACTTGGAAATAATTTCTGCTTCTGAGGTGGTTTTAAGAAACAGGTTACCGTGATGGGACAAGCATATGGCTTCTCTGACATCCCTTTGCACTAAAGTTAACTATGCAAGTCTGACACCGCTTTCAAGAGGAGCACTTCAGCCTTTGAACATTTGATTTCAGAGTCCTATAAACAGACGTTTCGGGCATGTGACACGGAAGTGCACATCGTGATTCCCTGAGCACCTTTGTTTTTTGTGTGCAGTCACTCTGCAGTACTAACCATAAATACCTGAGGTCTGATAGCCATTGCTCTTACTAGAGCTGAATTTTGTGTTTGCTTTCCAAGGAGATTACCTAGATGTATGTGTAAGAATTGCTTGTAAACCTGTAAAAATGCATTACTATGCGGACCTGGTATCCGTGACTTTCCACTGTGTTTGATTTCTTGGGCTGAGGACTATAGCTATAGCTGAAGTGCTGCAAACCACGGCAGAAACCTAAGGGTTAGCTTTTAACCCGAGACTGGGCTGAGTTCTTCACAGCTGTGTGAAGGCAGCCACATCATGTAATATTGTCGTCTCGTTAGATAATCAGTTGACCAGACACATCATTACTTACAAATTCACTGTAGAGAAAAGTCTTTTCTGATTCTGATCTGTGGTTCAGCTGTGGTACCAAACTTAAAATCGAGCAAGTGTGTATGTATATTTAGATGACTGACTGCTGAATGCAGGCCAGACAGAAGCAATTTGCACATTGAAATGTGACAAGCTCACAGTGTAGAATTTTAATCAATGAGACGTTTTAGCTCATCTCCATTTGTTATTTATGCTCGAAGACTAATATCAGATTGAAATATAGCAAACTTGCTCTTCCCAGAGGAAAATTTGGAGAAAGTATATAAAGATTCAGGGTGATGAGGTTAGACACAGTGAGGAGCACTCTGCCCCATTATGCTGTTGATCAAACTGGTTGTTTACAGCAAAAGGTGTCTCAGTTACTGCCTTTGGTGTAGTACAAACCTTCCAAAATACTGGCACCCTTCCAATTGCTCGTGTTAGAGTTGAATTCCAGAGACAAGACTACTGTTGGGCCTGCAGTGCTTTGGTTTATGGAATTTAATTACTTTGCTGCTCTAATTTGTGAGGTTAACTGACTGTTGTGTGGAATAGTTGCCCTGTTCCTCACTGCATTAATGGCTGCTAGAACTTTCCTAGCAGCCATCACCTTTCACAGGACTCTGATGAACCTATCACAGATCCCCTCACAGCAGAGTGTACATTACCCGAGTGCCCAGAGGGATATGTATTTTGCAACTGCAGAACATGATTATCTCCTTGAAAGTACCAGGACTACATCCTTTGAGCATCATTTGTGTATAGGTATCATCAATCGTTCTGGTACTTTTAGTGCACATCATGTGAAACTTAGAGTTCAAGTTTTCTAACTTAATCGACAAATATGAATTAAAATATTTTATAATAAAAAGGAATTCTTATATATTAAAAAGAAATCTGTGTTCATAAAAGGAACATTGAGATCACTGGCAACTTCAAAGACGAATTTGAGGCAGAAAATGATTGACTTATATTAATAGGCGGGAAAACTTTATTCCCAGCTGGAGAGGAAACAGCACTGGCAGAAAATCTTTGAAGCATTTGTTCGTAACAGAACAATCTAGTCTTTGGGGTTCTGTTAAATGCATTAAAATCAGCTTCCTTTCTCTTAATATGCTGAATTAACAATAAGAGATTAATAGTATTGAGACAGAATTCTAAGAGTTCTGACTCGGTTCACTCTTTGTAAGTGGATAAACTTTATTTTGGCCAGTGTTGAACAAGTAATTCATTACAAATAAGTAATTCAAGATGATGAAGAGGGTTTTGCTCATAAAAAGTTCAACTGCATTATTTAAATACATTCCATGCATTTTTCTCTTCAGCAAGTAGAAAAGGAAAAAGAGGTGCCGTGGCGGCTCTTTCTCTGCGAGAGTGGTTAGAAATCTCTTGACTGTCATTATAAATCCAGAAGGGGACAGAACGATGAGGAGGTTCTCAAATTTCCATGTGTTTTACCTGAGAACTCAGGCTATTTCAGACAGTCTGCAAAGAAAAGTAGGTTTTATATATGGAAACTGCAGAAGCCATGTGTGTGGTTTGGCATTAGCAAGTAGAAAAATTTGCCAGAGGTGTTTGTATTTATTGCAGTGAATAATTGATACTAATCAATAAGTCTCTTGAGCTGATGGTTAGGTTGAACCATTTCAGGTCTGCAGCTTCAAAGGTACCTTATACAATACCTGAAACCCAGAGTAAGTGTGTGTGGAATTGCAGATGAATGTTGCTGCATCGGTGGATGGGCTGGCCGTGTTTCTTATTCAGGTCATAGCCTGCACAACTGGTAGCATGCCTCATGAAAGAAATCATTATAATTCTCATAATAAAAATAATTTAACAGATCACTTTTTTTTTAATAGTCAGCAGTCCATAATGATTGGCTGTGCTAGGCTGTAAGCCGGTTATCTCAAATACATGTATTTGAAATGTAAGTAGGATTTTTTTAGGGGCTCATAACCTGATATGCATTCAGATCATTTTTTAAACTGCATTAATACTTTAAGTAAGTCTTCACGTACAGCTCCTTTGGGATTTAGAAAGACAGTAATTACATGGTAAACATACACTCATTATTGGAATCACTTGTTGCAGCTTAACAGTGTCCATGCAGATTTGTCGCTTCTTTCTGAGGGATTATTGTGAACTTAATTTTCAGGTTCTCAGTCTGCCACCCATCACAATTGCTAAGCGCCACTGCAGAAACAAAAGGTAGTTTGAGGAATCTGTATTGAGTAAACTGTTAAATAGAGGACAGGTGCTAGGCCGATACTGTCCTAGGAGTTTGTGATGGGGTTTTCATAGATTATTTAAGACTTTTTTTTTTTTTTCCTTTGTATAGTCTTAAAACAATTGCAGCTTAGCAGATTCCTTCTCTGACTATTATCTCCGGGTCAGGATGGTGCTCCTTTTAGGCAAATGATGAGACTAAGAGCAAGACAGCATGCAAGTGGTCAAACATCAAAAAATACGTGGAAAAAAAAAAAAAAAGGAAGGAGAGAAACACTAACACCTCCCTCCTTCATTACATCACATGTAAGTTAAGCTATGTGTCATCCTCTTATGTTGCATGGGAAATATGAAATATTTAAGAGACATTGTGAGAGTACTGTAGTTGTGAAGGATACACTTAATGATTTTTTTAAATTTAAATAAATCAATTAATAAAATATTCCTCGAACCAAATATCTAAATTGGGCACTCTGTGTGCCTATGCTGTATTTAAGCATCCATTTTCCTTTCAAAAACTCAATTTGTTACATGAACACGAATCAGAAGAAACAATGAAGCCATTTTTGAATGATGTTGGAAATTGTCCTGCAAGAGTATCTGGTGCTTTAAGTAAATTACAGTGTTTATGGAAGTTATGAGAGAGATTAGATTTAAAAGCAAACAAGTGTGAGACAAAGATGAGAACAGTTGTATCAAAGTTCTATATAGTAAAGTATCTGCATAGGTCAACTATGAGGACAAGCACAAGAACCAGGAATTGTATGAACGATCCCTCTGTGCCATGTACCTACCATACACCCCTGAGCCTCTGACAACTGAATATTTAGGGATTTAGTGGACCCGAGCTGGCAGTGGGACTGTTTTATTATATATACCTTGATATACCTAGTTGTGTGTTCTCCCTAGTGAGCCCTTTAACTAGTGACTGAGAAGGTAGGGCTGCCTTCTGCACATCTGACTTCTGATGAGCCGTTGGGTGCCTTGTCACTTTTAATAATGAGAGATGTGGTGAAAATTGTTTTCTGTTCACTTTTTCTAGACTTCTTTTTTTATTTTATTTGGCCTTGATCATGTCCTTCTGCATCTCTTTTGTAGGTTCAGCTGCTAGGCTATTTAGTCTCGTGTCCAAACGTTTGTTGATACAAATCTCACTGCCCTTGTAGCCCACGTACACCTTTTAATTCTGTGGCAGTATATTTTGCACAGTTAAACCTAGCTTAATATTTTGATAAGGAGCGAGGTCATTAAGCTGTATAGTTAGTTTCTATCTCCATTAGTAGATCCTGAGGTGTCCCTCAAACGCTGCCTTTGTCTTCTGCAAATTTGCGCTGGCCTGGTTGTCCTGGTGTAAAACTGTGTGAGGAAGCGCTCCCTTTTGTTGTATCCTAGTCCTGTTTCTAACTGATTTCCAAGCCAGAAGGCAGGGAATGCCCATCCCAAGGCACCTTGAAGGGATGACTCTAAGAGGTGATGCCTGTTTATGTCCCCGCCCAGTTAACGCGGAGTAACTGCACAAATTTTTTTTCTTCTTCCTTTCCCATCACCTTAATCTTAGGCAGTTGGGAACAGTTACCAAGGCTGGAAAGAAGTTTGAGGCAGTTGTGCAAGTTAGAGAAGTCACTTGCTTAGAGTGCAGCCCCGACCCTGTTCACCAGTGCGAAGCTGTGTCCGTACCTCCGTCCTGTGTCTGACTGCACAAAACCAAGGTCTCCGAGTACGTGTCTTCTTTTCTCCAAAACCTAACACGGGATGTGTGCACTTTATGGAAAAACACAGTGTGCCGCGGAGTAAAATAGACTGTATCTTAAGGTTTTGAAAACATGGATATGTCCTTTAACTGGCTGTTGTGGGGTGCTGCTATTGAAGTGCTGGTACAGAGAAGGCAGCCACGTGCTTTGGCCGGTTGGTGTCCTGCAGTTCAGATCCTGGAAATGGGTTTGTCCTGCACCTGGAAAGTTTGTGTGGTACTGGCTTCTCCGGGGAGTTTGTAACTTTTTGTGAATACAAGGTGCTTCTTAGTATATTGTGAAACAGTAGGAATAATTTAAAATAATACTTGGAATTAAGACTGCATAATCCTTTTATTGGGTGAATGAGTTTTCAAAATTAAGAAAGTATCTACAGATATTCTCATGGTAATTTTGATGTATTTCTGACTTAGAATCATAGAGTTGGAAAGGACCCCTAAGGACCATGGAGTCCAACTCCTGGCTCCACAGAGGACCAGCTGTGTCAGAGCAGATGACTGAGAGCCTTGTCCAGATGCTTCTGGAGCTCAGCCAAGCTCGGTGCTGTGACCACCTCCCTGGGAGCCTGTTCCAGGGCCCCACCACCCTCTCAGTGAAGAACCTTTTCCTGATATCCCACCTAAACCTCCCCTGTCACAGCTTCACGCAGTTCCCTCAGGTTCTATTGCTGGTCACCAGAGGGAGGAGATCAGTGCCTGCCCCTTCGCTCCCCCTTGAGGAAGCTGTAGGCTGCCATGAGGTCTCCCCTCAGTCTCCTCTTCTCCAGGCTGAACAAACCAAGAGACTTCACCCTCTCCTCATATGTCTTCCCCTCTAGAACCTTCACCATCTTTGCTGTCCTCCTTTGGACACTCTCCAATAGTTTTATGTCCTTAACTGTGGTTTCCAGACTTGGAAAAAAAGGATTGTAATTTAAAATTGTGGTTCAGATCTGCCTCTGAATTTATCTTGGCTATCATAAAACCAAAGGCAGAATGTTCTGTGTTTGTGTTTGAACATTGCCATTGCCAAGAGGCTGATGAAAATCTGGATACGCTTCTGGAACTTGTGTTAGGAATGCTTAATTATGATTGTGTCTTTAAAGCTATCAGTAGTTGAACCCTTCTTGTTGCCTTGTAGTTCCTGTGGAATTATCAGCAGTAGCTCTTGTGAAATTTCACATTTGCTCGGGAACAAAACAGCCTGAGAAAAATCCTATTGTCAGGCAACTCAGGACAATGAAAATCTCAGTCTGAGAAGTGATATTTAATTACTTACTGCCTAGGCAAGCTTGTAAAACAAATTTAATTACATGCAACAGACAAGCTGCTGACCTCCACTTAAAATGCTGTGTACATAGGGTGACCTGTGGGTCTGACCTGAGATTGAAAGGGGAAAAAAAAGGCCCAAGTTTCCTCTTGCATGCCACCAAGGAGCAGCTGCGCTCTGTACTCTCCCTGGGGAAGCAAATCCGTTTGCTGCCTGCCCCATGGTCGTGACAGAGAAGCCAAAAGAGAAATTTTACCAAGGTAAAGGTTGAGATGAGTCAAAGTGCTTCTGGCCGCAGGAATACTGAGTTCAGTGCTTCAGTGCACTGGTTGAATAGATTCACTGTGTTCTATCTGCTGGTTCCTGTGTTCAGATACACCCCAAAATGTTAGTCACTAGGGGCTTTATTTTCATCCTGTTGTAGAAGGAGGACCCTACTGTTGAATTATGGTGATGAAGATGGATAGTTTAACTGCTGGTGGGTTCTTATGACAAGGAACTAAATTTAGGTCTTCAGGTGTCTTTGCAAGAGGGAGTGGGTGGGTTGGTTGGTTGGTTGCCTCCGTGCTACAGGGTCGCATTGCAATCCAGAAATGAACGTTCTTGCCCAGGCAGAGCATTGCTAAGGCACAGACACAGTGCACTCATCCAGAGCTTGCTGTGGAATTGGGCTGTAAATGAGGGGAAGGTGGTTTGAAAAGTGCAAAGTAGACATGCAATATCTTTGTAAGGAGTTAAGAAAGCAAATACATCCCAGGAAGGTCTTTGTGTACAGAAGCAGAATGAAAACCTTGCAGTGAATGCCAAAGAAGAGAGAAGTCCCCCAGATAGTGGCCTGGGAACGAGGAGAACGGATTATCTTGTTGCAGATGAAGGGCTAGCAGTCCAGGTTGCAAACATGCTTCAGTGCTTTTTGCCTTTGCTTTTCGCTGAAGTTCTGATTCCAGTCTCCCACGTAAGGCTCCGACCCCAGACTTGAGCAGATGCAGCTGGGCAAGCTGCAGCGTTTACCCCTCCGCGGCAGCAGCCTTGCCCCGCGTTGGAAATGGCAGCCCACTAGCCAGGGCTGCGGAGAGGACATCTCTGCTCCTCAGCTGCTTCACTTTACAGCCTGGTGTGGAAACGTAAACGGTCACCTACTGCGGTTTATGTTGTAGTACATCACTTTATCATAAATACTTGCCAATCCCAGTTTATATTGAATTAAGGATTATATTTTGGCATTAAATTAGGCAGCAATATTTGCCCTGCCTGAAAGATGAGCGGCTACCTGCCAGTGTCATAGGTGTGTGCCTGTCCTTGTAACTAACTGAATTCCAGGAATACGTATACAGTGACAAAGAGATAGAACCCTGTAGAGTTACGGTTGCTACTCCTAGCATATCTGTAATGCACATGTACACACACAGGAAAAATACGTACAAAAAGATACATATGAATATAGGAAACTGTAGCTTTTACTTAAAATCCGATATTGTATGTTTGTGCCCCTATGTTTTCCTTATAAAATAGAAGTTTGTTTTTCCCAATATTAAACTGCTTGATCAAAACTCCTTATACGTCACTACTGAGGATTGAGGGATACGTATTATGGAGAAACCAAATTGAACAATAAAATATGCTTCCTCCCAGGAAAGTTGGGAAACTTTATAGATCGTCTGCTGCAGAGACTGCTCATTTTTACAAGGAGGCAGGAAAAACTCTGGTGTTACTTATTGAGGGAAAATAACAAATCTTTTTTTCACTGAAATTAACTTAGATGAATTTCCAGGGGGAAATAGTGTAGCAGGAATATAGTGCTGCCAGTTTTGAGAGCCACATATGATAGTCCAATGTTGCATGTGAAAGTTGTTCTCTGCATGTCCTGTCCTTTGTATAATTTTGGCAAGCCTTTTGTTCCTCCCTTTATAGTCGTTCTACTTTAAATGAGCTCTGCAGAAAAATTTGCTGTTGAGTCTGGGAAAGATAATGCAACACCTTAATTTTCCGTATTACAAAATGTTCTGAAATGTTTGCAGAGGGATCCCAGTTCATGCACAGAGTCAGCTGGAGTAATTAGGGCATGATGCAATTGTTTCTTTAGGGGCCTGAAGCCATCCCAAGAACTACAAAGGCTCATTCCTTCTTAAAGGTTGCTTTAGCCCTTGGCCGGGTGAGTGTCATGGATTTTGTTCAAATGCTTTGAGCTCTGTGACAAACGGAGTCATGAGACCCTAAGTCACTCTGCTCATGGGACTGCAGCTCAACATGTCCCCCTCTGAATCTTTAGGACGACCAAACACTGTTCAAGGAATGTGATGTTTGGATTGGGTGGTTGGGTTTTTTTGCTATAGAAGGCTATAAATACCATTCACAGTATCAGAATCTGAAACTATTTATTTTGGCCAGCCTAATATGTTGTCATCTTCCCTCTTCCTTCTGGAAAATTCTGGCCTTTCCATGAGGTCAATTCCATGAGGAACATTGTTTTTGACTGCTGAGAACAGTAAAAGTCTGCAAAGCTATCTTCACTTGGGTTTTAGAAAGAAGTCAGTTATAGAGTCAGTAATTTGTGCTACGTGCTTCTTGTCCTGAGGATGACAATGATTTTGCATTTTTAAAAAATTTGTGTTCACAGCCATGCTTTAAATTTGGATGTTACGCTTCTAAACATCTGCCTGCCCTTACTAAGGCAGCATGAACAGTTGCTGGTCTTTCTCTCTGACTACTGTGGAAGAATATTTTTGGAAATTGAAAGGTTCTTTGGGGTTTTTTGGTTTGTTTTTACTTCAGAAGAGCTCAGACAGGTCAATGGGGAGGTTTTTGCAGGTTGTCCATGTAGAAACTGTCCATGCACAGTTAATACTTTTTTTTTTCAGAAGCTCAAAATTATTATTTTAGGCTGTAATGTTTCTCCTGAATATGTTTATCAGCTAAAGATCACGTTTACTATCTTTGCAGCTCCTTTCATGCCTTTGACTACTGAGTCATAGAAAGGGTGTACTATAGTGATCCAAATCTGGATTCAGTATTAACCCATTTTGTCAACATTTATGTTGTCTTCTGTATTTACGCTGAATCTTGCATGTTTGGTGTGAGAAGGTGTTCTCTCTCCTACCCTGCAAACATAAGTTGCATATTTTTGATTTTGCCTTACAAAGGCAGACAGAACTTGTTAAAAGTGTCTTCCCAAACGTGTGAATGGCCAGTTCTTTAAAAATCATTTTGTGACAGCAAGATGCAGACTTTTTTGTGCTCCCTCTGCACCCATCATTAGCTCAGGTGAAAACCTGACCTGAATGGGTACGTGCCAGAACTTTGTCACCAAAGACTGGAGCCTCAATATTGGGAGCAGATTGAGAGCTTTCACTACTTGTTTTCTTTCTTTGTTGTTCTAATAAATATCAATTTACTCTGATGTTCTTCATTACCTCTAGATTAGCCAAAAGCTTAATGATGTCATTACTAGCAAACAATGGGCATTGTATAGATTTGTAAATAAATAAACACATGTAAATTAAAACAGCTGAAGGTCTACATGAATCTCACATACAGGATATTCTGACATCTTTGTAGTAGCATTTCATCCTTTTTTATGTCATGCTCAAGGCAGATTCTCCAACAGCAACCCTGTATTTGTTATTGATTTTGTTTAATTTTCAACTTTGGACCCAAGCTGTTTAAACAGATTACACCCTGCTTTTATCTGAGTCAACTTCCTTGTGCTTTCATCAAAGCAAAAGAGATTATTTGACTTTCTGTCTCTTAACACAGCATTACAAGAGAACCGTATGTTAAGTGACAGCGATGGATTCTGTATCGGGGAACGGCCACTCTGTCTGCACATAAGTCCCCTTTAATAGTTCCCTGGCAGAGACAAAACCATCTAATTCTTGTTTATTTGGAGGCTATTTGTTAGTATTCATTATAATAGTATTTACTATTAACATACATAGAGAGAGTTTGTCTTTCCTGGGCACACAGTTAATACCTGGCAATAGGAGGACACCTTCTATTCAGACGGACTTGCAATGTAGTTGTGAGAATTTAAGTGACTAGCATTGACACAAGCATCTGATTTATAAGAAAGTTAAGATGGAGGTAGTGAGTTAACTAATTTCTTAGGCAGCTAAATCTATGGGAAATACTTGGAAGACTCCACTTGGGACATACAGATTTCCATCTACATTTACGTTTCAGTTCACTCTGCAGGAGTGGTTGGGTTATAGGTGTAGAATATGGGTTCCCTCAATCAGGATAGCAGGTAGAATCAATATGGACAACACCAGATGCTTGGGAGATATACAGCATCGTAACTGTAGTGTTGGCAGATTTTGTGCATCTCTTTCTCTGACCTCTCTTGGGCTGTGTGCTCCAGGCTGAGGAGGTGAAGTGATAGAATACCTTCTGTAGGTTCTGAAGACACTTTTTCCTAGAGAGGAACCACAGATATTTTCTACCCTAATTTAAGTTGTGGAAAGAGGACTTCAAACTGTAGCAAATGACAGCTCCCAGACACAGCCTCAGTTCACAGCTGAGCAGGCAGGGAAACCCTTCCAGGGCTTTCATGAAGGAGGCACATGACTCCTTGTGAGCAATGCAGATGTATTAGCTCCTTGTTACGGCCAGGCTTTTCTTCACATCGTTGTCCTTTGGCACAGACGGTACTTTATACTGAGACCTTGGTGTCGTTAGCCTGGAGAGACTGGCAGTGCAGGTGATCTCAGCCTGGCTGCACTAAACCCCAGAAGCCCACCGCAAAGTCTTCCTCCACATGTGGATCAGGGATTCCTCCCAGCGAGGGTGGCCTGGGCAGGGCCCAAGCGAGGGAGGGAAGTGCACCGAAACAGGAGCTGCAATAAACTCCGGAATGGCACTGGGATAAAGCATTCTCATCTGTTTAAGTTTTTCATCTTAGTTGCTTAAAAAGAGCTACTGTAAATGCTCAAGGCACTTGCAGCTATTGAAGGAGTGTTTCTGGTACCGCTCAACCCTGAATACTAATTGGTTGTATTTCTGTAGGAAAATCAGCACAAGGCTGAAATTGCTATACTACTAAAAGATAGTGTGCCTCAGCATTTGCTTAGCTGTGTATAGTCTAACATCTGGACACATTGCAGTCTTATTGGCAACCTAGAGTAAGTCTACATATACTTCTTCACTATAAAAATTCTGCTGCTTCATTTGTGTAGTTGTTGGCACCTATACATATGCAATCACAAGTTACTGTTCATCATTATATATTTCACAGGCAAGATATGGGTTAAAAAAGTGTTAATCCTAAAATTAGAATAAGCATCAGTCCTGATGTGGATGCTGAATTGTTGTTTCTCTGTTAGTGGTCAATAAACAAGTTAGGAAGTAGCTAAGCTTTTTGTTGACCAAATTGGATCTGGTTAGGTTAATCACAAGTTACTTATGTTTATCCTCCATAGCACGTTTGTTTACTAAGAGTTTTGTGCATATGCTGAGAATAGGGGGGGGAGGGAAAAGGACTTGCAGGCTTTTTGGGTTTGATCTATTTTTGAGGACTGATACATTTTTGAAAAAAAAATTAATAACATGTGATGGTATATAATATAGGATCACAAATGGTGATTATCATGATCTGAACAGGCTCGCTCTGTGATGTACAGTAGCCTACCTACCTTTCCTTTTTTGTAAAAATACACTCCTAAGTCAAAGCCTTTCTCTAGCATAAATGTCTAGAATCTTATTAAAATCTGATCTCATTAAGTATGCCATCAGTATTAAAGTAGTATACCGTAAATCTCAGTCATTTAGAAATGATCTGTGCCTGAAAAGATTAAATGAGAAACTCACCAATTAGTATAAGTGTCTTAGTGGAGCAGAAAGTAACTTCAAAGAACTTGATTATATATTTGTGTTTTTTGATATATTTCTTTTATTTTTTTCTGAAATACTTCTAATTTGGAGACAACTTTTAAAACTTGTTTTGCATGATATTGGAACATTTGAAGCTCCTTTATCACTTGTGTGCAAATCAAACGTAAGGGGAACATTTCACAGATCCGAAAATATTTTAAAACAGTCTGTTTAGTTTTTAAAGATGAAAGGATTGAAAATGAAGTGCAGAGTCTTAGCCTGCTTGTGCTCTTCTGCTGCACCACTGTTTTCTTTTATGTGCGCTGTGGGCTGGTGTTTGATGCAGCGTTTCATGGTGTTACCCAACCCTTTTGGTATGGCAAGCCTTACTACGAAAACATCGTGTTTTGAGTCTGCCTCTGATCATCTCTGCTCACCTTTGCGAGACGTTTGGGACCATCTTGCGATCAGATGGTATCAAACAGCACTACAGAGTCCAGTAAACCTTGAACTCTCAACCTCCATCAAACTGGCAAGAAGCTGAAGCCTCAAGTCCTGCACAGAAGGCTCCCTCCATCACACGAGAAGCATCTCAGTCTCAGGCTGCTTTATTCCCAGGGCAGATTTTACCTAGGAGCAGCTGGCATTTCCAGCTTCAAGTCCTCGTTATTTGTATTGCACAACATCTGGCAACCAAAAAAAAAAAATTAATAAAAAGTAGCATTAGAATAGAGAGTCACATGCTGCATAAGGGATAGCTTGGAAAGAAAGCAAGTATTGTGTGCAATGTCCCCGTGCTGCGGCCTGGTTTTCCTAGTAACAGATGCAGCCTGTTTTTAAATTTGGGTTATTTTGGTGATTTTTTTTTTTCCTTTTAAACAACGTTTCCTAGTTTCCACAGAAATTTAAGCAACACTGAGGCTTTTTTTGACCATTCTGCAAGGGACACTGACTAATTCAGACTTAAACCGTTTGACTCTGCCACTGCATACTGATGATGTCAGTAGGACTTCTTATCATTGCTTAACGTCCTTTGTGTTTTCTGCTGGAGGGGGAAGTAAGGAAGGAGCAGTACATCAAAGCAAATGGTGTATTTTTGTAACACCACGTGTATAAATATTGGTGCGGTGGTGGTAGTTTCCGCATTAAGTGCCTGCAAAGGTTTAAAAAAAACCCCAAACCCACACATCTCAAAGCTGTAGGTCCAAAAATGCATGGTAAGGCAAAAAGGTGAATAAACCCTTTAAATAGTGAGGTTTAAGTGGGAAGTGGAGGGGTGGCATAAATACAGTCTCATGCTCTGCTTTGGGACCAGGAGGAAGCCCAGATATGTTTAAAAAAAACATAAGTGAGGTAGAAAAAGGCTCTTTTCCATCTCATGCTGTATGAAATTCCTCCCTCTCTAGCTTTTTTTACTCCTCAAGCATTTTTAGAAATTATTGTTTTATGAAAAATATAGATGTAATTATATATAATCGGTCTTTATAATAAACTTACAAATAGTTACATAGTTTTCAGGATAAAAGCCATGACTGTAGTAAGAAAACACTTTCTTACCACTTCTAAGAATGTCTTCCACATCCCTCCATCTCAAAACAGACGTGAATCGGTTCAGCGTGAGGAAGCTGTTCGTACTGGTTCCCAGCTGTGGATGTGTCAGTCGAGATAAATTTCATGTCCTCGAATATTACCCTTTCCCGAGTACCAGTTTGCATACGCCTTAAATTCTGGTTCACCAAAACCCCAAAGCTTTCCGAGCTGTTCCTCTGCTTCCTCAGCGAGATTTTGAGGTTTCGCAAGCTGTTTGTACAAGGAGGTTCAAGGCCCGTTTGACGAAATAAAAATAGCCCCAGCTGTTGTAAATGGCAGATTTTCTTTGGCTTCCCTTTGGAGGAACTGAGGTCAGGGATATTTTTTTCATGGGTGCAGGTTTTCAGTGCCCTTCCAGTCCTGTTTCTGTTCCCGGCCAGCTGGGTAGTTGGCCGCTGATGGCCAAGGAGCAAAATTTGCCTTTCTGATCAGACTGGCCAGGGCACCTCAGGGAACCTCCTGGAGCTGGAAAGGGGCAGCTGGAAGCCCAGCTGTTGTCCTTGGTCACTATTTTTTTTTTTTATAATATGTACCAAATCTGAGTAGACTTCCGTTCAGGTTGTAGTCTTGGGGTGTATTAAATACTGTTTCTATCAGATTTATTTACCCGTAGGCCAGAAAATTGGGAAAAGTTTCCTGCCTCTTCCCTCAAACCATCATGTTCAAGGTTTTATGTCGAGTTTTAATTAAGCGGTTTTGTGTAGGTGTATTTTCCAGAATGGGAAAACCCCCCCGTAAGTTTCTTTTTTTTTTTTTTTTTTTTTTAAATTTGAGTCACTCTAAAAGCTGTTTTTGCAGTCAGAATACTTTTGCGCATTTGCTTTGAAAAAGATTTTTTTATGTGAGTACTGTATAGACCTTCTTGGTGACTTCCACAGGGTAGGACCCTCTGTGCTTTTGCATCACGTACTGTACCTTGCAGAAGTTACCTCTGGGTTATTGTAACATCGATTTTCAGTTAAAAAACAGACTACAAAAAAAGTTTAAATAAAACACCTTTGGGAATAGTAAATGACAAAGTTCTCTGAACGTGGTTTATGAGAGCCTTGCAGCCCAATCTCCTAAAAGAAGCACCTGCAATCTGGCTTTATAGCTGATACACAACTAGTTGGCAGACAAAAACCTTGCTAGGATTTCAATTTACAACCTATGATACATAAGGTTCTTTCTTCCTTGTAATGCTTTAAACTGAAATTGAATTTTAAATTAACTTGACACTGTGCTGTTTTCAAGTCAGATAAATAACAGTGTTCCTTTTCCCTCCGTTCATAATATATTTGATATCTTACTATGAAAGTATTTCCTGCATTGATATTAATATTATACATTTGCCTGTCCTTATTTTCCGTAGGAAAAAACGGAACACAACTGCGTAGCTCTAAGAAGTATTGTTTGCACTTTGACAAATGGCATGGTTTTGTAGTTTAGGAATTTTCCAGTTTTATTTCTGTTGCTCACTGTAAAAACTTGAGGTTTATTTCTGTGTTTTTTCACATAACTTTGATCAAACAGTGGCCTTCAGAGTTATGTTCTTTGAGCTACCATGAATGTAGGTAATTCATCGGAGGGCCACGTTCTTCACTTCAGTACCCCATTTGCACCTTCACAGTGTTAATGCATCAATGTCTCAAGTCCCCACACTATCACAGTTTGGAGTTTGGGGGTGGTTTTTTTTGTATTTTTGAGTGTTTGTGGGTGTTTAAGCCTTTAGACCCGCACTGTACAGGTGTAAGTGCTTGGATAACACACCAGGTAGTTACAAACGTGGTCAGTTGTGTCTTAATCTGACACTTGGTAGCATAAATCTTTTTTTACACTTGATAGATGATACCACTGGAAAGAATATTATAAAAGACCTGCCTTAGGAAAAAAAAATATTTTTACTATGTAATTTTGAAGAAAAAGAAATAAATACCTGCTTTTCTGAATGTGCATGTATAGTGGAAATGAAGACTTTTACAGTAGAATTGTTTTTCCCCCTTGAATTCTCACACTCGTAAGTGAACAAAACTTTCTCATAAAACTATCTGGTAGAGCTTATCCTGAAGGACATGCAGTGGCATAATTTACAATGTTGGCAGTCTGGGCAAAATGTATTTATTCTGTTCCTGGTCAAAAATGTGGCTAATGCCATGGATACCTTATCAGAGTACATTCCTCCCTCCCTTCTCCCCCAGGAAGGTGTTCTCCAGACAGCTCCCATGTTGTACCATCCGGCTTCCTGCAGGGCATTAGCATTCCAGCAAGAGTTTCGCCAGCCCTCAGGCTTTAACAGGGGTCAGGGCAGGCAGAAGGAAAAATTACCAAACACTTCCCCTTGTAGGCTTAGGGCTGGAATCGTAACCAGGGGCTTTTGGGAGCGTATTAATAAAGACCACTGCTTTCCTTGCCTGCTCTTTCCCTATTCCCTTGCCAGCAATACCAGTATGACTTGAGAGCCTGACTCTGGTTTTATTACCAAGCGCAATGAAGAAATACTTGGAATATTTCATTTCTGTGAGAGTAGTAATGAAGGAGGAAAAAAAAACCCTCTACCTTAAATTGGACAAGAAGTTATGCAGGCCTGCCTGACTCAGCCAGAAATTCTCTTAGGCAAAGGAACGCCACGTGAAATTGAAAGTTCTCCTTTGGTCAAATAAGAGAGAAATACCAGAGCCTTAGTTCGATTGCTTTTCACGGTCGTACAGTCCCGTCATCTCTCCTCTCCCTTTCCCCCACCACTCCCCTGAGGTATTCAAATGGAAAAGCTTTCTTTCAAAGGTGTTTACATAAAGGAGGCATTCGGCCGCAGATGAGATTTCTTCTGATCAAAAGCATCTTAGTGTGCTCTGATCTCTCCCAGAACTTAGCTAAACGTGCAGAAAAAGGACTCTCGCTCAGTACCCTTTGCAGTTAGGGATCCTTTTGGTGGACGTTGTCATTGCGCATTCTAGGGGCGTGCGCCTGTGCGTATCTAGGCATATTTGTTTGAGTCTGAGCCAGGATATATGCCAAAGAGATTAGACTTCATCTTTCATCCCGGGGAGAAGAGAGCCTAAATGGGTTTATCATGGGGTTTTCATTCACTCTGTCATTTCCCCTTTCTTTATAGTTCATTGCTAGACTTCTAATTTTTCCCGACAGCAGCGCACACCCCTGCAGCTGGCCCTGCATAATGATTCCCTCCTCCTAGACTGACACAAGAGGGGATGCATAAATCTCCTCCTTCAGGGTGCCTCCCTTGGCAGCCACTGCCCCCTCTACCCCCCTGGAAAAAGATCTGTCCCCTCAGCAGCACTCTCATTTACCACCTACTAGCTTTGCCCCCTGAGCCAAGATGCTGACCGTGACCATTATCCTGCCTAGGCAAAACATCAGGAAATGGTTCTTTTCTGACAAAGATACAACCAGGTTTTTTTTCTTCTACTAATGACAATTATTAGTGGCAATTGGAGTGCCTTTGGCAGTTGTATTTGACGCAAACATTATACCATACGGCAACCAGCTCCTGTGAAAAGCAAAACCTGACTGATGGTTCAAATTAGGAGCGGGAGGACGAGAAGGACTGTCAGGAGCATGAATTTTGACCGAAATGCAGGGCTTTAGGAGATCTTAAGTTAGAGATCCCCCTGTTCTCTGAGGCCCTGTATTAATTCAAAATGATTGCTTCGAACCATCGGGTAAGGGCAGCGCTGTCAAATCCAGGGCTGAACTCACCCAGAGTGTTGGCAGTTTATAAATCAGAGGGGACTTGTGGACTATTTACAAAGTATTGTTTGAAAATCTCTCTTCCTTAGCCCTCCATCCTCACTTACAGCAGTGGAATATATCAGCTGGCTAAAATTCAGCGCAGGAATAGTTTAAAAGGCGGCAGTCTCTGTTCCTGTCCTGAAGATGAAAGCAGGCACAGGAGGAATGTGCAGCATATGGGAAGAGCTTCGTCATCCTTTACTGGCAGCAAAGGGATAGGTAAAGGTCAGCCTCTCTTCCAAGGGTCTCTTGCACAAAACGTTAGATTTCTCAAATATGTATTTGGTGTTAGCAACGTGCTGATAGTAAATAATATTTATACTTTGAGCACTAAATGATGTTTTTCTTCAGCTACAAGTGTTTGGCTGTTTTCTCTGCTGCTGTCCTTATGATGATTCATATTGCAGTTATTTTAAAGAGGCGGATAAACTACAATTGTTTATACACAAACAGAATATGGCATTGGCTGCCAGAAACCAATCTCACTAATATTTGGCTTGCTAGGTTGCCTCGTAGTTTCATGTTTTGGCTATCGGAGAGAGGAAGCTTAAAATTAATTGAAAAGAGTTTCTTTCTTCCCGGGTATGCTCAGAGCTAGTGCTATTTTCTCCTCTGTAAATGCTCGCAATTGATTATAAAATGTCAGAGGTGTTAGCAGTGTCAGCAACCTTCACCTAGCCAGCTGGAATAATAGGCAAGACTTGCTTTAGGACATGCTGCGGTCGCTGACAGGTTTTGTTGCATCTGCAGCCAAGTCTGTATCACTAACAAGGGAAAAAGGGTGGATGGAGGAGAGTGGATTGTAAATGTAACAGTGCTCATTCCACTAAATCTACTTCAAAAACGATCTTTTTTGTGTGTCCAATACCATTTTGTAGTTTTCGTGATCTTCTAATTAAGCCTGGAAGATTTTATGATAGATTGGTTTGGGTTGGAAGGGACCTCAAAGATCATCTAGTCCCAACCCCCCCTGCCATGGGCAGGGACATCTTTCCCTACATCAGGTTGCCCAAAGCCCCATCCAGCCTGGCCTTGAACACTTCCAGGGATGGGGCCTCCATGGTTTCTCTGGGCAACCTGTTCCAGTGCCTCACCACCGTCATAGTAAAGAATTTCTTCCTAACATCTAATCTAAATCACCCCATTAAACCCATTACCCCTTGTCCTGTCACTCCCTGCCCTTGTAAACAACCCCTCTCCATCTTTTCTGTAGCCCTCTTTAGGTACTGGAAGGCCTCAATTAGGTCTCCCTGGAGTCTTCTTTTCCCCAGGCTGAACAACCCCAACTCCCTCAGCCTGTCCTTGTAGGAGATGTGCTCCAGCCCTCTGATCAGCTTTGTGGCCCTCCTCTGGACTCACTCCAGCAGCTCCATGTCATTCCTGTACTGTGGACCCCAGAGCTGGATGCAGCACTCCAGGTGGGGTCTCACAAAAGCGGAGTAGAGGGGCAGAATCACCTCCCTCGACCTGCTGGCCACACTGATTTTGATGCAGCCCAGGACACGGTTGGCTTTCGGGGCTGCCAGTGCACACTGCTGGCTCACGTTGACCTTTTCATCAACCAGCAATTTTGGATCCAGGCTTTGATTTGTTGACAGTCCTCCCAGAGAAGCAAACAAAACTTCCTCTCTCTGCTACTGGGGGCTAACTTATGAACTGATTTTAATTCCATGCCTTGGTTACTACACATAATTAGGAATCCCATTCTCGTGACTTCATGTGCAGTACCGCATCCCTGCAGCAGACCTGCCTGCCAGCTGTGCATCACGTACAGCTATTCCCAGGGTGCTTGAATTTAACTTTGTATCTCAGCTATTCCCACTTGTTGTAATGAGCTTTTGAAGCAAACCAGGGAGGTGTTGAAGAACGAGCCCTCCATGTCTCACAACAGTCTCAGACTCTGAGGCTAAGGCTCAGCTTTAAAACTAGTGATGTTTTTTATTTCTTTGAGATCATTTTTTTAGAATAAAGCTGTAAATGCATTGTATTGTACCTGTGATTCCTGAAAAATGAAGGAAGAAAGAATGCGTATCCCCTTGCTTGGTAGATGCATGTGAGTGGTTTGCTAAGCGGATTATCCTTTTCTTGCCTCAGTGTGCCCTTGCAGCAGTAGCACTGATAGAGTTTGATGGCCAACGTGCCTGTCGTGATTAGAAGAGGTTATCTGAAGTCCTTGGAGGAGGAGAAAGGGAGGGGAGGGCAGAGATGACAGGAACATTAGACTTTGAAGAGCACCAGGAGTCAGGCTCTGTTGAACTTGAGGAGAACTTTACACTCCCATATGGCATTCTTTCGCCTTGATAATGGAAAAGATCTGTTTATTTTTTATTTTAATATCTTGTCTTTATGAAGTATTGGGACTGGAATTCTTGCACTTTATTCCCTGAATATCTCATCTATTAAATAATGTCTCTTTTTCTCTCTAATAAGAGCAAGTACACATTGAAACAGCAAAAGATCTTTTTGCATTACACAAGTTTTTCTTGGGTTTAGTATTAAGAAAGATATACATGTATGCCTAAGGATTTGAGGGAGAGGGGGAATCACGAGAAAGTTTGTCTTCTAAGAATCTTTGAAAAGTCAGCTTTTTACTGCTCAGTAAACCTGCCATCTAGCTAAAAATTTTGGCTTGTGGATGTGATAGAGGCAGCGGAGCTCAGGGCTGGGAGCTGGCTGTGTGATGCTTTGCAAGAGATGTGGGCTTGTGCGTGACCTTGTGCCTTGGCAGAGGGAGGAGGCGTTACTGGAGGACCATGCTGGCAGGGAGAGGTGTGGAGCATGTGAGAGATCCTGCTGCTTTCACTGCAAATGGGTCTGACAGCTGCATGTGACACAGGAGCTCAGGCTGATTTTGAAAAGAGTGTCCTGACTTCAGAACTGCAGATAGAAAATGTATTACTGTGGAGTTGATGGTTCTTTGACAGTAAATACCAACACTTTTTTTTCCCCAAGCCCTTCTTTAGCATTATCTAGCAGAGGACTTAGGATGCATTCTCTTCGTTTTCTTACCAGGCTACTTTTACCTAAATGTGTTAAATACTTTCAATTTGTGACACGTGAAAAGATACTTCTGCTAATTTAAGACGGAAAATAGCTTTTAGAGAGTTTCCATGTGTATGATGCTTATAGATTTGAACTACTGGAAGACTCCATGTTGGAGAAGATGCATACAGTAAAAATGGTGGTAAACATGAAAAAAGGTTGGCTTGCATTTCTGCGAGGTACAAACCAGTCAGTGTTCCCTTTGGACAACACCATAGGATAACTTGGATTGGAAGGGACCACCAGAGGTCATGTAGTCCAACATGCTGCTCAGATCAGAGCCAGTGAGATGAGGTTGCTCAGAATATATGAAGTATTTAGCAGTCCAGTCTCCATAGCTCAAAACCTAAGTATATGGTGGTGAGTTTCTTGGCATTTCTGAAAGGGAGAAAATTGAATTGTAATACGTCCCCTTTGTCTTCACCTTTCAGAAGGAAGAAAAAAAAAAGAGGGAGGCTGAGGAAAGAAGTTCTTTACTATGCATTTCCTTTTATTTTTAGATGGAAATAAAAATTTCATCAGGCTAAACCTTACTTCCATACTCAATTATTCCCCAGAAAGTTGAAATAAGTATAGATGTAGGCTTTTCGAGAATATGCCCCTAGAAGTTAATTTCTGAAGCGAAGGGAAACTGCAAGATGACATTGCTTTTAAAAATTGAACCTTAATAAAGGGCTTCATTTAGGCACCCATCATTGAAAATTGATGGCAAACTATGTAAGGGTTGGGGAGGAAAAGAGGGAAAAAGGACATGCCAGAGAATAATAGTAGGTGAAAGTACATGGTAATTTAAGTCCTTGGTTAATACCCTTATTTGAAATTAGCACTGGTTTATTTGGTCACCCAACCACTGGCAGTTCAAAGTCAAATTCTTACCATAAAGTCTTCTTGCCACAGATTGGGCTTGAATAAGTTTGCTATGGGTCTACGTTATCTTCTAGAAAAGTGGCCCTTCCAAGGCAGAGTTAGGATGCTTTGCAAATAGCTTTCTAGTGCTTTGCGTGTCCCCAAGACATCTGTTTAAAGAAAGGTTAGATGTGGTGCTTAAGGACATGGTTTAGTGGCTAATGTGTGGTGGGGGCATGGTTGGACTAGATGATCCTTGAGGTCTCTTCCACCCTCAATGATTCCATGAAGTTGAAAGGGCACCTGCTGCAGAGAAAAGCAGAGAGCCATGCTTAACGATAGCAGCAGCTGTTACAAATAAGGCTGCGTTGAATCTCCAGCAGTCAGGCAGTGTAAACATCCATCAATGGGTCTTGAATGTGAAATGTTGCATCACTCCTGTGCTGGGGAAGCTGAGAGCCTGTTCTGTTGTTCCAGGTGAGAAGAGCGAGGGGGACAGCCCAGGGCTCAGTTCTGGGGCTCTCCTGGTACCCGCTGGAGCACAGCTGAACAAGACTAAGCACTGACATCGCCTCATCTCCTCCTGAAGCCCTGGCAGAAGTGGGTTCTTTTCTCCCAAGCCGTGGTGTGCGCATAGACTTCTCATGTGAATTTTTTGTTTTCAGGTAAGCTTGTGTTTTCCATTTTTTAATATATTAGATTTTTCTAAATGAGAAATTATATTCTGTTTTTCTAGACAGAAACGATATTGCTGTTCATCAAGGTTTTCAGACATTGCTGGAGCATATAATAAATGTTTATTAGTACTAATGGAGATAAAACTTCTAGGAGCCAATCTTGCAAGAGGCATTACAAATTAGCAAAGAAAAAAAAAGGAAAGAACAGCTTGGCAAAGGTTCTGCATTCATAAACCTATTTATAGATGGTATGCTGGGTAGGAGAGCAGGTTTGTGCCTCTGCCAGCAAGATGCTCCAGCCTACTGCTGTGCTAGTGCTTGCCCTAATTTTGCACTTACATTCTGAGTCTCCTGGGGGATGCTGAGCAGATGTGTGATTGACCCGAATCTCAAAGGTGCATGGGTTTGACTGCGTCTCTGAAGACGATCGGAGAGATTCGATCAACTTCTTTTCCAGGACCTGTTCACGTTGATTAGCACATGTTGGCTTGACAGGTTTCTCAGAAACCAGCTTGTAAAACGTTCTTCCAACTAAGAATTTTCTTTATCCTCAAGTGGCCAAAGAGACACGAAGCTAAAGATTGACAGAGGGTTTGCACAAACATGGCTCGCAGTCTGTTCTTTAGGCACAAAGTGGTTTAAAACCTTTTTGGCAGCTCACTTGGTGCTGGCGATGCTCCTGGAAGCGCTGCTGTCGGGAGCGCTGATTCCAGCCTGGTGTGAGCATTTCACTGGGATCACCCGTGCCACCTTCACATCAGCTACCCGCAATAATTGTCTGTGGACTGTACTTTTTGGAAGATGGCACTTAGCCCTTCCAGCAGGAGAAACACGCTCTCCTGTCTGACATCAAAGAGAAACGAAACAGTGGGAGAAGAAAATAAAATTTACAAAGAGCCAAGTTAAGAAAACAAATGTATTCTAGTGTTTAGCTAGTATCTGGCTGCATGCCAGCTTGGGAGGGGTTTGATTAGGTTGGGAGTTTTTGGGTTTTTTTGATGCTTCTGTGCATGAAGTTTTACTTTCCCTTAAAAATTAAGGGGAAAGGGAAGGATCAAAATAGTTGTGTGTGTGTGCGTGAGCTGCAGAATAGAATAGAAGTGAAGACAGCTGTTCTAAAACAAAAAAGTACATTCTCCCTTCGCATATTCATTTATGTACCTAAAATCATGATTTTTCAAAATGTAGGAAAAAGCATGAAAATAGCCGCTATTTAAGCTTATTTAGAAATACACATCAGGGAAGATGAGTATCACTAAGGAACAAAGGTGAGTCCTGTGGGGCATGTGAAAATAAGAGTGGACTTACTGAAAGCAAGTAATAGCAGAGTAATTTTGCTGTGGAATTTTAAACCAATTACATGAATAGCATAGGATATGTTCTGAAAGTAGCCAGAAGTGCTGTTTTGTGGATATAGCTAGCATGGTTTCAGAAAGCCTCTGTCCAGCTGGAGTTAGCGCTCCCACAGCTGAGACGGTGTGAGTGCTCCGTGTGTGGCTGTACATCGTCGCCTCGCTGCAAGTTGGCTTTTCTCGATCTGCCTCTCCTATGGTAAATCTTCCAAAGAATGCACAAAGGTGTTTCTGAAAATACCCAGCGCCTCGGCTTGTTCCTACATCTGCTTGGAAAGCCTGATCTTCAAAAGGTGCTCGGTCTCAGGTTTTGCAATGATGAAACGTTTTGATAAGTTACATTAAACTACATCAAGCTTTTACTGAAATGACTGCAGGTTTCACATAGCTGGACTGATTAAAGGTAGCATTTCAAGAAGCCTTCACTGATCTGGTTGTTTCTTGAGCTCTGTTCCTTTGAAAGGAAGATTAGCATCCTTGTGCTTTTTAATAAAATGAGACGAGTATTAAAAATCCACTGTCAGCAGTTTGGCTTGAACATCAGAGTATGTGGCTCACTGCTCTACAGAACACGGAGGATATTAAACATGGATATTAATTTTGTTCATTCCTCCTTCACAAAGAAAATAGAGCGTCGTCATACAAAAGAGGGAAACAGTTTATGGGTTTCCTCAGCATTGTCTTTCATAGGCTGCAGTTGTGAACTTTGAGGCATATGGATATGAAGTGTTTCCTGGTGTTAGCTGTGCATAAATAAGTGTAAATCGGGTTCGTTGGGTTTGCTGGGTTTTTTTTACAGCTGCTGAAATACCTACATGGTAGTGTTTAAAAAGAAAAACAAAACCTATGAGATCTCTACTAAACTTTCTTTCTAGAACCTTTCCTCAAACTTTGTTAATCTTCAAAGTTTTCCCTTTAAATGGGTGGCCACCATAGGCGTTTCTGCAAATTCATTTCATGTGAAGATTTTGTCTCTGAAGTTGTTCAAGTAAGCGTAGCTGCAAATCTGATTCACTTGTGTGGCAATGAACTTCACATGTAAATCGAGCTTCTAATAAGTCTGCATTGTGCTGGAAGATGGTAATGGCTGCCATCAATCAGAGGGCTGGTAAAAGTTATTCTCTCCCTCTCCCCCAGCCTAAATGAGACAGCAATTAAATGCCCTTTTATTGAGTGATAGCTGAGACAATGGAAATCAATGTCCAAAGCACAAACCAGAATGGCAAGTCTTAAGTATAAGCTAAGCCGTGTGTCCCAAGGGATTGGCATGTTGATTTGCTTACAGCTGAGAGGGTATGTGAAAGGAATGACTGGAAGTGTAGGCAGCGAGAGAAGCAGTAATGCTCCTTGGAGCGAAGCCAGAAGGGAATATTTGCTGGGAAGACTTCTCAATGGGGCCGTGCCGCCATCATCGTGCGTCCGTGCAACCCAGGCTCAGCCGGCAGTAGAAATTCGATCCGGAACAGGCCCTGGCATAAGGTCACGATCAGAAAATATGACACCAAGTTTGTTCGTGGGATGTTTTCATGCTGGATGCTCGAGAACAGGCAATATCTGACCCGGTGTGAAGCCTGCTAATACAAACTTAACCTTTCAGCTTTTCTGAAAGTGCTTCAGCTGGCAGGGTGAGTTTATACTCAGCCAGTGCTGTTACTGCAGTGGTTTAGATCCCTGGAACAGGATTTGCTGCATTGTCAAGCCACAAGCTGAGAACACCGTCCCCGTTCCCCAAATGCCATCACTGTTATTCCTGGGTTCTTACAGGTGCAAGAGTTGCTTTTGTGTCTCTCCTTGCACTGTAAAAAAGTTTGCTCATCCATTTCTTGTAGATGGAACAATCCCTTGGGACCCTTAGTCCTGGTTAACAATTTTGTCCAAAGGTTGTGGAGTCAGCTGAATGTGTTTTGCCTGTCTCTGCTTCAGACCTTCTCCGAAGCTTGTTATGTCAATGGGACACTTCCTTTTGACTCCAGCTCACAATTCTGCCTCAGCTTCATTGCCTTGCTGAAAGGGCCTTAAGTTACTCGTGTGCACAGGGCTGCATTGTCTCCAATCTGTGTGGGGTTGTTGTTTTTGTTGGCTTTTTTTTTTTCTGCTTTTGTGCAAAACTGTAAATGCATTCAGAACAACAAGCTATTGCCTTTACTAATGACAAGGCACACTGCTATCGTGCAGCTCATATGCTGTTGGCAGAGATGGCTATATGATGCTTTCCAGCAGCTCAGCTAAACTGAGAGAAAGTCTTCTGCAAGTTTAAGGCTCCAAAGAAATGTTACAGTAAGAAATCATTTTATTTTTTTGCCCGAAAAGTATTGCACACAGATGACTACAGTCATCTGAAGTAATACAGGAATTTTGCTAAAAGAAAATACATCTGTTTAGAGAGTTCTGTATTGAATTTGTTCTGTGGAGTGCTGTATTTGTCACAGCTCTTTTGAGGGCTTGAACAAAGAAAACCCAACCTACCTGTATGAAGAGGTCCACAGAAATCGGCTGGCATTAGGAATGGACTAGTGCAAAACCTGCCAGTTGGTGTTCCTTGTCCTTATCACTTGGCGATAACACGCTATCTTTTCCTTGGATCCCATCAAGGAGACTCTGTCTTTTCAAACTCATGTTTAGTCTCTGATTTTATAGTATTGACAGTTACTGTGAATGACACACTTCACAGTGCCGTTGTCTTCATATCAGTTCAGGTGTTCACCTCTGACACTAACTCTGGTTCTAGCCTTGACTTGCACCTCACTTTTGCGTCATGTTCTCTACTAAAGCAGAGACCCAAGGAACCGGGAGAGACTCTATGGGCACAGCAATACACTGCCATGTTACCAGCAGGAGGGTAATACTTTGAACCTTTCAATGAAGACCTTGGATTATTAATATAATCTTCACTATTACCAGTGCTGATGCCTTTTCTTAAATATTAAAGCAGTTTTATCAATAAATATAAAATATTAAATTCTACAATGTGGCCAAGATGCTAATAGGCAGAGAGAGTGCAAAAGCTGTTTGTACTGCTTTATATTTAATTATTCTGTGTGTAATTTTGAATAATCACAGATTAGGTTTTTTTAAGCATCTACTTGTTCAGCCTTCAGCTGTCCAATAAAGCAGAGCCACTGGCTGCTATTTGATGTGTCCATTACCTCCTGCAAATGCCTTGGAATACAATGGGGTAGCATGCAGACTTCAGAGCTGTCGTGACAGGTATTAAGAACGTGTCAAATCCCAGTGATGACTGATAACATATCTGTCATTTGTGATGGGATTATTAGGAAGAGGAAAGCCACTAGGAGAAAGATACTCTAGGAAAAAAAAGAGGGGGGAGGGGAAGACGGGAGGAGAGAGGATTTACTGTTCTTTGGAGCTGCCTGGTTTAATTAAGCCTTGTCTAGTCCATAAACAAATCTATTAACTTCCTGAATGCTTTGGCAGCTTACGCATTTCAACACTGCAGCAGTAATTCCATGGAATTTAGGTTTCTCCTTGATGGATAGATGAGGGTTCTTGACCAGTACATGGAAACAGTTATTGTAAATATATTTTATTCTAATTGAGAGTTTAACAGAATATTGTGGGAGAAAGAATTCAGTGTGCGTATAAGGTGTTTTCTGCATGGAAACTCTTTGTAGAACTGAGAAGAACAGTCTGCCAGTGCCATTTGATTTGCATCTTTGGTTAGCAAAAGGAGGTGAAGGACTGCTTTTTTTTTTTTTTTCAGGATATGTATATTGTGTGAGTGTGGAAAGAAGGCTGAGCGTCATCTCACTTGTAAAATTACATTCTGCTGAATGGGTCCAGTGTGCCTAGTATACAAACTGATGCCTTTCAGGTGTTTGAGGCTGGGCTGTAAACACATCAGAGGTCTAGAAGTGGTTAAATATTAAGACAAAAGAAGCATCTTATTCTCCTGCGTTCTGGTACTCGGGCAGTGCCAGGACAGAGGAGGTGACCTGTGTGCTTCTCACAGTCAGCGTCTTTTTGATGCAGGATTATCTCCAGGAGCAGTAGAACCAGTGTAGCTATCTCATACGGCCCCTACAAGCAGAGCTCAGTTTGGTGGGGGCATATTAGTCGTCAGGAGAGGGGGCGAATTCAAGTTCAGTGGGCTGAGACAGGGATTCCTACCTGTCATATGCTCCCTTAAATCCCCTTTCAGCAGGATTCATCAGGATAGCCTTTGAACAGACTCATAACACTGTCCAGATTGTCTGTCTTTCTCTGCCAGTTTATCTGTTGGCTTTGCATGAAAAAGGACCTGGTCTTTATCTCTGCCCTTTCCACAGACATAGCCAAGGTGCTTATATCGGGTCTCCCAGGGCCCCCAGTCCATCAGGGAAGCAAAGGCAGTAGAGGGCAGCCCCGTGCCCAAGTGGGCACTTGGGTACCACTGGACTGTTGCTGGAGGGCAGCTGCCATGTTGGATGTGTTCAACCAGGGTGGCTGCCAGCTTGGATGATGCAACTGGTGGCCACCCACTTTGGCTGATGGCTCAGGGAGAGCAGTTGCTCTGAAGGAAAGCAGGAGGCCAAAGGACGGTCTTGGGTTTGGGAAGCAGAGATGGACCTGTGTGAAGACCAAGCTGTGGCTTGGAATGAACAATAATTGGTGTTTAAATGATTGGTGTTATGTGAGAAGCAGGCGTTGGCCTAGCCAAAAGGCTAGGGGCAGGGAGCGCTGGTGGGGCAGAGGGATGGGCCACCAGCCTCTTGCCCCTGCAGAAGAACGTGCCGGAGCACGTGGCAACAGCTGCGTGGTGCTGCGGGTGCGAGCGCAGACTGAGAGCTGCAGGGTGAGTGACAGCCAGGACAGTACCTGCCACGTGCTTGCTTGCAGCAGGATATCTCATGTGTACTGTAGGGGAAGAGCGTGCACTGGGGCCGTGCAGCACGCCCATGGGTGCACGCCCTTGCTTATCTCATGGAAACTCACTCGCTTGCCCAGGCCCTTGGAAAAGACCATTTTGTTTTGTTTTTTTTTTCCCCCGTCTCTAAATCCATGTTTACCCCACCCACAGAGCAAAGAGCAAAGAGCGACCTGAAGCAAGGACACCAGGCTTTAAATGTGATGTGTTGTGGCTTAATTCACTTCCCAAGGTAGTGCTCTCAAGGGCCCTGTAGCAACCATCTGAAAACAGCCGGTGATTTGGGTACCTCAGCCCAAAGCTGTTTTAGCCAAGGAGTTGTCCAAGAACCCTGATTTTTTTTTTTTAAATTTTTAATGTTTTTTCCCTCCAGAAGCAGAACACAGCATTTCTTCAGAGTAACTTGAACTGTGCACCCAGAAATCATGAATCACACTGTAAAATCTTGGCTTTGACTTCCCCCTTTGTACATAGGAGATTATCATATGGGCTGTTAACGTGCCTTACGGGCTGGCAGTACATCATTTCACGTTGCTTAAGTACAGTTTTGTAAATAGGAAGGGCTGTGGAGGATGGTGCTGCAGCAAAGAGCCTTCCTCTACTGGTCACAGGTTTGGTTTTGCCCCCAGGTAGGTGGAACACAGATGTTCATGTGTATTGGTAATGGGAAGCCTATGGTGTGTGACAGCTCTTTGGTGGCTGCCCCTTCAGGAGGCAGCAGCACAAATAAGGACTGCTAGCAGCATTCACAGCCTACTTTTTTTTTTCCGGTGCTCTCACTCTCTTTCATCAATTCCCATGTTTAATAGATGATGTGGTCCCAAGACTGGACTACAGTAAAGTGCGCGTGAGCCTGAAGTACTTCTCTGAGGGAAGCTATTACTTCCCTGTACTCTCTCTCCCTTCCCCAATTCACTAGATTTTCAGTTTAAAACAAGAATTGGGAACCCTTATCTGGGAGGTATTGCAGAAATTGACTTGAGGCTCAGCTATTTCTTTTTTTCACTTTGCTGTACATGAGGTGTCCTGAGATAACACAGAAAATCATGAGGTTGGGGGAGTAACCTCTGAAGATCATTGAACTTTTAATGAAATTCCTTTTCGGGTCCAAGATCAACACTGCCCTGCGTGGTCTCAGTTCTGTTTTACATGTGCTCACACTTAGCTGCCGTCCAGTTCTTGATTTATTTTTTTGTTTAGTGATAGGATTAGAAGCATCCTTTGAAAACCAAACCGCTGTTACCATCCAATTTAAATACATGAGGATATCTTTAACCTGAAAAAAACCCAACAACCCAGCAAAGAAAACCCTTTGTAACTCATAACTCTTGAGTTCATTGTATATTTGGATGAAAAGTGATTTCCATGTTTGTTCGGAGAAAGTAAATTAAAGAAATCAGCAGTGGTGCTCCTGTTTGGGGGAGGGGAGCTGAAAGGCAAAATACTGCAACAAGACCTTCTGCTGATAACGAACAAGCCCAATGGGAGATTTCTGTTTTGAAAATATGTAACTGCTGACATGAGGATGTTTGTTAGAATATTTTTAGTGCTGATAAAGGAAAGCAACATTCATTGGAATTTTGGTAATCTTGAATGAAAACACATGTTAAGCTCCGGTTGCCGTGCTCTGGATGGTAGCGTTACACTGTGTGTAGGAAAGGTTTTTCTCAGCTAACAGTTGACTCTATTGTTTCCGTCTCTAAGCCTTTTATGCTGTATTTAGAGGACAGGGAATGAAAGAGAGAGAGGTTTGGTCATGAGGAGAATAGTGTGCTACACTAGTATCTCTGATAAGACTTTCAAGGTGGTGGTTGCAAGTTGAAAGGTTGCAGCTAAGCCTAGGTAAAGCTAAAAAAAATGTACTCATTTTAATTGTGGTGTAAAGCATCAGTATTATCATATGAAAAGCACCAGTGATGCCTTGACTTGCTTGATAAAATAAGAATCTGTTCATGGTAATGACCATTAACTCACTGACAGGATGATAAAGAGATTACAGGGTTCAGCTTCCTCCTTATAAAGAATTGGTTGGTGCACGTGCTGTTCTGCTAGTCCCGTCTCAGTGCATGTTGTGGAACAGTCACGGAAAACGTTTTTAATATTTTTAATGTGCTACCTGACAGCATGATCTCTATAGTATACAATTTTCTGTTCCTCTGACCTCTTACACACCAATTGTATTGGGAAAACATTAATTAAATGGGAACAATGTATTTACTGTGACTTGAAGTTGCTTTTGTCGCAGTTCCTATTGTTCAGGTTCCCGAACAGGAATGAAAGAGCCTGCTTAAAGATGCTCTCCAAGCGCTCTGTTTAAGGATGGCTCTTTGTTCCTAACTGCCCAAAAGTAGAGTAGCAGCAATCTATAAAAGGAAAAATTCCCTTCCGTGTGATTTCAGTCCCTTGGGTCTTGATGCAAAACAGTTTGTATTAATTCACTTCCAGATTTAGCTTAGTTTAATTTTAGTCTCGGTCATGGGCCACCAATGTGTTTTGTTATTCTTTAAATGGACTGTTCATCCCTTGGTAACACCTTGAAAAGATAATTTTTGGAGTGATGCAGAGAAAGGTGGGACCTTATGGAAGTTCAGTGAGAGTCTTGTTTATACACTAACCTGTGATTTTATATTTTTTTTGTTAATATACGGTATATTGCCGAAGAATACCTCAGTGCCTTGAACAGAGTTGTGTGTCTGTACAAGTTACAGTGCTGGTGGTGGCCGTCACCTGAAGGTCATGAGGCAGATGGAACAGCTGGGGGACTGAGGAGAAGATTTTGAGTTCAGAGTCCGACAAAGTCCCATCCTTCTGAAAAGGCTCAGAGCCCCACTGCTTCTTACTTCCCCAATGATGGAATTTAGCTTGAACAAACCCAATTCTGTCTCCTCATAACACTTGCCTCTATCATGGCTTATTGACGTGCAGGATCTTCAAATGGAAGACAAACTCTCTCTTCTGTCCTAAATACAAAAAATAGTTTTCAGTCATGGCTAGGTGTTAGCCAGTACAGTTTCCAGAAAGTTGCCTCAAGCCCTACCCAGCAGAAATGTTACTACTTTGAAGTGGCCGGTTAAATTCCTGTCCATCATATTCCTACCTTCTTACCGTTCCTGCCTTTCTGTTAGAAATTTTTGTTCTCTGATGAGTTAGATCAATTATGTATCACACAGAAAGGCAGTTTGCTGTTCTTACCTCTCCTGTCCGGCTGTAACGGGTTCCTCTGTCACCTTTCTAAATATTCTGCTGCTGGTTTTGAGCATTTCCACAGCACTCGTGTTAGTGAGGTGTGAAATTCCCCCGTTTTCTTTTCCTTACCAGCCCTTCATATGCGGTCATATGATACAGAAATGTTGCTATAAGGTACGTGACAGAGGGGATTGCAATGAGAGAAAGTCTGAGAACGCCACCTCAAGCCTACTAGTCTACAAAGAACTGAAATCACAGGATTTGCAAGAGGTGCAGAGGTTGATATGAGAAACTGAATACCATTTGCTGCTTCAAAAAATTGGGGGACCTGTTCAAATCCCACTAGTGCCAAAGAATGTATGCCCTGAAAGACAGCGAGGCAGTAACTAAACTCGTAGGTTAAACGCACGTGGTGGGGAAGCTTTGCAGCTGCGCTGCTCTGGCTCCCCTGCTGCCGGTCTTGAGCCGAGCTTAACCAAAACTGCTTGGAGTCGGGTGTTCGCCTGTGTTGCAGTCGTGTATTCTGACAGCAGCTCAGGTATGGTCCCAGTAGTCAGTTACTCCAGACCTACACACTTTGAAGAACGTAAGCCCTACTGGCTGTTTTAATGTGCCAGGGATCTTTATTCCCATCCTTTTCTGCCAGAATATCTATGACAAAATTCGATTTATTTTTTGTATAAAGAACTTATCCCATCTGATTCTTTTGTTGATGTCCCTGCTCTTTGTTTGCGATTTTACTTCTTGCTGGTGACAGGCATGCTGAAATTTCCACGTTTGGGAGAAAACTAATTGAATTCTTTCTATGTCTGGAATACTGAATGCAGAAATAGAAGCCTGTAAATTGTTTTAAAAGCATTGTACGGTTTAAAACGTATTTGTTACCCTGCAGTTATCCATAAGGTCAGCCATCTGTATAGTTACATATATTACTGCATGTTTCATATCTGGCAGACAAAAAATGATGTTTGTTCTTTTCTTCCTGATGTGAAAGGCATTCGCAGTCAATAAGCTGTCAAGCTGCCCTTTCGTCATCATCGCTGCCTAGTTGTGTTCTTTCACATCAAGTCTCCTAAATCTTGCCAGTCTAATGTGTTAAAATCTTTAACAAGAATGTTGGAGTTTTGGAGCACTGAGAGCTTTGCTTGTTCTTCTTCATGAATGGCATGAAATGTTTCTTGGTGAAAATACAAATGAAGCAGAAACGGAAAAATTCAGACTTGCTTTGTAATCAGTAGAGGAAAAATGGACACTTCTGGACTGTTATCCACCGCAGCCCTTGAGCTCTCCACCTTGGAGAAGATTAATTGCATTCTCCAAGTGCCTGGTTTTCTCAGCTGATACAGAGAGATTAGTTGGCTCACTGCAAGAGCTATTTCCACACTGTTGCTACGGAATTTTAGGAAAGATGAGCACCAGCATTTTGATTTCAGCAATGGATAGCACAGCTAAGCAAGGACCTGTATCTCTTCTACTTTCTATCTCTTTAGATATAAACAAAAAGAGTCCAAAAACTATTTTGCTTGTGCCTCCAGTTCATGTGGCAAAGTTGATCTGTGAGGTACTCTCTCCTCTCCCCCTCTCAAATTTGGGGTTTTTACTTGGAGGCAAGCTTGGCTACAAAAACACTGCTTTAAAGTTTGAGTATTCAGACTGAAGCTGAATCTAGTGAAGTTCTTCAGAACAGGCTGTCCACATACCTTCCTTAAAAATACTGCACAATAGTGCTGGGAACGTTTTACCAAATACACATAGTAAACAGATTATTCTCTAACATTAGCCTTTTCCCTTGGGGAACTCAGTGCAAATTGACTTTTGGAGGCTGTTGTATTTCACATTGTTATACTTGTGATAAAGCAGAAAATGGGATGCACTGTTTAAGGTCAAAATGATTTTGACTTCTGCCTTCCATTAATTTGTGTTTAGGGCTGTGGGTGGTCTTCTGAGAAGTTGTTTGTCCTAGAGATGGTCTCCAGCTTTGCACAGAAAAGGATGGAAAAAGTATAGGACAGGAATATTTTCTGTAATATTTTACAAAGGATTTTTCCCTCCATGTCATAGAATCGTATAGAATCATGGAATCGTTGTGGTTGGAAAAGACACTTAAGATCACCAAGTCCACCCATTAACCTAACACTGCCAAGCCCACCACTAAACCATGTCCCCAAGCACCACATCTACACGTCTTTCAAATACCTCCAGGGATGGTGACTCCTCCACTTTGCTGGTGATATCAGTGCAGTTGTCGACCTATGTCTAGTCTCATGCAGCGTATTTTTTTTTTATATGAATGTACATTATATTCCTCAGCATGCATTAGGGAACAGCGTACTCATTAGGATAGAGCCCCGTGTCCTCTCCACAAACAGCTGAGCTGCCGGGGGATGTCGGTGTGGGCAGGCAGAGCTGACTGGGCAGAATGGCTGAGCCATCCTCTTCCCTTCGGTGCCAGGTCTGCTGCAACCCAGGGTGATGTGAGCTGACCTGGATAACTCTTACTAGCCACAGTGCTCAAGCAGAATTACAGTACGAGGAGATATTTTACTTGATAGAGCAAAGAAATGACCTTGTGAAAAAGTGATGTGGGGGACTTGTGTGTGCTTCCCACCCTGGCTGCGCTGGGTCGGGGTGGCGAGTGTTGGAGGGCAGTGCTAATGCATTACCACCCCAGCTATCGCTTGAAAGAGGAGCTTGTCCAAAGCCCCAGTGATGTCTGAGTTTCAATCCTCTAACCAGGCTGGTGCTTTTGCTTTAATTTCTGCTATACTTGTATGGAATTTTCTTCTAGCCACTAAATACCCAGTCTCTGTCTCCATCGTGACGATTTACTAGCCTTGATGACAGTGTCAGTCACTTGTGCACCAAATTGTCTTTTCAAAATTTATTTGCTTGTATTAGTTTGCATATTTTTACAAGGTGAACTGATGTGCTTGGGTCTACATTGTTTATGATTTAATTTTATTAATTTTCTTTCTTAACTAAATATTATTTGGCTTTTCGTTCTTTCATATGGAAGCTTTCCAGAGCTGCATTGCATGTGTTTGATTTTAATTAATTATGCATCAGCTAGCAGCGTGTATATATATATAAATACATAAAGCTAATATCTTTATTAATTTATTACTGAAATGCACTTTTCCAAAGTGATAGGCCTATAATACACTATTTAAAGGGCTCTGACTCATGACTGCAGGCAGATTTATTTGACACAGGGGACAGAATAGCAGAAAAAGTAAGTTTTGAGCTGTTGCATTTCACTTCTGAAAGGAAACTGTTTCGTGGACCATCTGCATCCCTTTCCTTCTCTCAGGCTCTCGCTGGGTGCTGGTTAAGGTGAACAGTTTTGGCACCTCTGCCCAAATGCATCCTCCAGTGCGACATCCCAGATGGCAGGACCTGGGGGGGCGACAGCCCCCTGGGCTTTGCCCTGAGGGAGCCCAGCAGGTCTGATGGGGTGGTCACCTGTACAGCTTTCCCCTCGAGAGTCCCACTTAGCAGCTGGCTTGAGTGAGTGGAAAAGTCCTTCCAAATCTCTAATTCACTTGCACAATTGTACTTTGCATGTAAGCAGAGCAAAAAGGGACCTATATGCCTGTATTTCAGACCAATCTGACGCTCACAGCCTTTTTACCTTTTTACGCTCTTCATATAGTGGTGCTCCCAGCCAGCTGGCTTGTTTCTCTGGAGGCACGGGGCAGCATTTCTGAACTTGCTCAACGCTCCCCTTCTCTGGAAGTGCCGGTGTCCTTTGATCTTCCTTCCCCAGACTTGGCAAACAGCCCTGCCATCAGGATCCGTGTGAGGAGCCCTTCAAAGCTATAAACCTGGCTAAGGTGTTGAAAGGGAGGCTTCTGAGTGCCAGCCGTTGTTTCACCTTTCCTGCCTCGTTACCAGCAAGCCTGGTATGGCTTCCGTGTGTTTTTCATCTGGGTGTTTGTACGTGCAGTGAAACAAAACAGAAGAAGAAGATGCAATGATTGGAGGGTTTGGGGGAGTGGAGGGTGTTGCCTCTTTTTTTTTTAATTACAGACACAAATGCTTCCTTAGTTCAACCCATGCCAATGTAGTTGTTTTGTTTCCCCTCAAAACTTTTTTGCGTTTATATGGTAGGAAGATACCACCGGGCTTTAATTTAATGCCATGCCCTGCCCTGCCTCAAAGTCCAAATCTGTTTGTCACACCACTGAGCTACCTTTCACCCATAGTTTCCAAACACTGCCCAAGCACTGAAAACCAGGAACAACCACAGTATAGATACAACAAAGTCTCTTGCTTAACTTGTTTGCGTTATCCATGAGAACGTATCTCCCAGTGCAACACATTGTAGTTACTTGTCTAGGTGTTTCTATTTTAATCTTCTCATGCAAGACAGAAGTCCCATGATCATGGCCAACCAAAAAAGTTCTCCCTTCTTTATGCATGGACTTCTTCCAGTTTAAACCACCCATGCATGATGTCTAACTCCATTTGAAGTTGACGGAAAAGATTGCTGCTCTGTAAATAAAAATTTCCAGAGCCTAAAAATGCTCTGGCTCCCAGAATAGTTTGCAGTGGTTGGATTTCCTGCACCTTTTTGGGGGCTTGGCTACGTTTTTGCTGTAAAGAAGTGGCTAGGCCAAATATTTCAAATATGTCCTCACTGGACCCTGACGCCACATGAGACCATTTCTTCTCACTGTCTCCAACATTACTAGCGCTACCATATTTTTTGTTTCCCTTGCATTATTTCCCTCAGCATGAAGTTTACCACAATGGAGAAAAGCTATGCTTCAGTGAAACCTGTAGTGGATGCTAAGAAAAGTGTATAAACGGTGTATCACTTCCAAGCTGTCAGCTCAATAGCTTCCCTCCACCTCTTCCCCTGTCACTTTTGCTATTAATAAGAATTTTTCATTGCTGTCTCCTCTAATCTCATGGAAAAAATTCAGCTTGGTCTTGGAAGGTAAAAATGTCTTACAGATGACTCCAGACTGGCAAGCAAGAGGTCAAGTTTTAGGTAAAACGCACAAAAAAAATGCAGGCTAAGCACTGAGATTTTACTCTAGCAAAATCCTGTTGACTTTACGGGCTGTTGCTTTGAGTAAAAATTAGTAAAAACTTTATGTGGGACAGCATAGAGATGGCGACTGAGTCCCATGTTGCTCGTTCTATACACAGTTGCATTTTCACATATTCTTTGTTTTATCTGCCTAAGTCAGTAGTTTGTAATTCAGAAAGCCAAGAGGCAGCTTCTTTGAGGGCAGCAGTATTAAAAGTATTGCTTCTTTTTTGGCAAGCTAGAAACATTCTTCTGTGTGTTTAAGAAAGATGGGCTGGATATTTTTGGACACTCACTAATTCAGTTCAGCTGTTCTTATTGTTTTGTTTGCTTGGGTTTGGAAAATAAGATCAAGGGAGAATATATAGAATTACATGAAAAGTAATTCTTCATGGAGCTGCAGACCACCTTGTTCATATCTTCTCCATGTATCAAGAAATCGATCATTTACTGTGTCTTTTAATTTGTAACTCAAAAGTGTATCCTTGTAATGGCTGGACCAGTTCAGTTTTATCAAAGTAATCATCTGAGGGTAATATTCTCCTGCACAGCTAGTGGTATACCAACTCTTGTATCTGCAGTGTCTGTTTATCTTTGATGTGTTTATGAATTTACTTACACAGCAAAAGGTAAGAAAGCTTATGGAGGGAGAAATGATAATAAAAAAAAAAGAATTGTAACAAGGCTTGTGGAAAACATTGCTACAGAAACTCCCTAGAGAGATGGTACCCCAAACCCTGGAGCAACTGCACACTGCAGAAGTAAAACCACATTATCATGAGCTGCTGGATGGGTTTCCATGCCCAGGAAAAGAAAACGGGGATGGCTGTGGGACTAGCTGGGGCTACTTTTCATCTTTAGCCAGAGGCAGCTGCTTGGTTTGCTTCATCCAGCAAGGAGCTGAGGCAGGAGCAGACAGGATGCCAACCTTGCGCACGGTTGTAGAAGAGTGAAATATGGTGCTGGAAGAGAAAAGGGAAGATGAAAGTCAGGGAAGCAAACAAAAGGCAGAAGGATAAAAATCTACTTGAGTTAGTGTGAAGCCCCAGAAAATCTTTAGGCCTCCAAAGATAAGCGGATGCTATTCTTCTTGGGCTTGTTTTTCTTTCTGGTGGTGCTCAGCATTTCACATCATCTGTCCTTCTTTGTTACAAGTGAGCAAGAGAGGTTATCTCCGTTTTGAGAGGGCTTTTTCTTTTGCAGCCCAAGAAGGTGATTACTCAGGAGAAGGATCTTAACACCCCAATAAATCTTAGAATCCCAACAGATAGTCCCCATATATTTAATGTTTTAAATTTTGCTTTAAGACGGCGTTTCTACTGTTCCTTTACTGCTAGCAAGGGATGTACTTTTTTTTAACGTTGCATCTGTTAGCAGTCAATAGCTTAACCAATGGCGTTCCCAAAATCGTACCAAAACCATGGGTTTAGCGTGCTTATGGGCACCGTGAGGTTCTTGACAGAACTGGATTATTTTAATTGACATAATGAAGTAAATGTACTGTACAAACAAGAGAGAGCATTTTCAGGTTGAGGCACATTAATTTGCTGGTAGTAAAACCTAAATTGCAATTTATTATGCAGCCATCCCTAGAAGATGTGAGTTGATACGGTTGTGCAATACGTCCCTGCTCAGAACAGCACGTTCTGGTTTGCCACCTCCTTAAACCTGCTGCTTCCCTCCGAGCACCCGGAGCAGCCCGCAAAGTTAGAGCAGAGACCAGGGACTTTTCTGTATGTGGTTTACCTTTCTTAAGAAAGAAGTACAAAGGGATCTGGTCTAAATTTGATGATGGTTTTATGGTGCGTTCAAGATGCCTTAGATGGAGAGGGAAGTTATGACGCTCAAAACATTTCCTTTTAAAATTAGAGCCTGCTTTGACTTTTGAAGCTACGGGGTAAGTGCCTTTCTGCATAATTAGTTTAGGCTGTGGCATCACAGTTGTGGATGATAAATACAACTGGCATAACCTGCTGGTGATGCTTCTGGGGTGTAGATTTTGAACACGGTTTTGTCTGTCAGGGGGAGTGTGTGGGTGAAGCTTTGTGTGGGTGACTGCAACTCTGAACACTTGCTCCATAGCTCCAAAACTCGAGCACAGCTGAGGGGCAGGAGGACTTTGGGACATCTGTGGGATCCTGCCTGCTTTTAAAATGTATTTTGAAGGTTGTTAATGCAAATAAATCACCTATCCCTTCAGGGGCAGCAGGGTTTGTTTTAAACTTGCTGGGTATAATGTTGGTGTAGAGTCAACAGTCTCTAGTATAATGTTGATGTAGAGTCTCCCTGTAGCAAGGGAGTTGAGAGGTCTCGCGCCTGCAGGGAGATGCAACCTGCTTCAGCACCAAATTAGTATGTTTTGGGTCAGCTGCATAGGTATAAAAAAATAACATATGCAGAGAGGAGGAGGCAGGTGGCTGGTCAGAAAGGGGCACTGTGGGGAGCGCTGTGTGGGCAGGGGGCAAACAGGTCCGGCAGGGTCTCTGTGCCAGCCACCACTGGGACTGAAAGCCAGATGAGGGACAATCTCAACTGTCCACAGCTTCTGACTGGTCTTGGGGAACATGGAGGGAGAGATGGGGAGAGGAGCCCAGCCATGACTGGGGGCAGAGGAGCAGCCTGCATGGGCACCTCCTGCAGCTGGCACGGGGCTTTCCCCATCCCTGGGCTGCTGGGCTCTTCCTCACAACCCCCTGCTGTGGGATCTCCTTACCCTCACTCCTTTCTGCATTGCTCTACCGTCTTCTCTCTGTTTTATTTCCCTCTCTGATCCTGGCCTAACTGTCCCTCACCCCTGGGGTTAAGGGGTTTGCTGCTCTTGCGTCATGTTCACTCTCCTTGTGCCTCAGTCCCTCTCTTTGCAATTCAGTAACCACGTCTGTGATAGATGTAGATGCAACCTTACATTGGGTTTTATGGGACGAGATCAGCCTGGTGATGATAATAATTCATCACGGCCCTCGCTAGCTTCAGAACTGCATCTATTAAAGCAGGAGTTTGGGTGTGTTGGTTTGGGGGTTTTTGTTTGTTTTGTGTCTTTTTTTTTAAAGCTGGTTATATTTAAACTAGATGGAAGGGCAACAAGTGGTTAAAAACAGCTTCAGGTCACTGGCTCACAAGGGCTTAAATAGTGCAAATGCACAGGAATAATTTGAAAGGCGTCTCAGGTAATATGAAGATGTATATATCTGCTAACTGCCTGGGCAAATTAGGGAATTAATTGAAAGGAAATGTTAGCTTGTTAGCTGAGCAAGCTAAAGTCAAAAAAACCTGCAGCTTTCTTTTAAAACTTACAGTGACTTTTTCCCGAATAATCTGTTAATGCGCTGGTGCTTTGGAAGGCAGCCTCCAAACAGAGGCAAATGTTAATAAATTGTCAGCTTCTGTGTGTTTTTAACTGCATGCTGGAGTTAAATCTTATGCCACAAAGTGAGGTTCCTTCTGCCTCCTTGCCCCTCCACATTAGAATTCACGCTTTTAAAACACGTTTTTGCATATGAAGAAAACCACTCGTGAGTAAAACCATTATGAGCAATCCTTAAATACGTGCAAGTGTTTATGTATTTTTATATCTTTGTGAAATTACTAAAAAATATCAGTAAGAGTCCAGATGCTTATGGTCAAAAGGTGTACTCAAAAATGCTCAGTATACACCCTGTATAGGAAAGATGGGCATCTTTTGGCATTTCAGTAATAAAGCTGTCGCGCTGTGCGAGAGGGAAGAGAGCTGAGACTTGAGTAAGCTTTCATAAGACTGAGCCCTAAGTAATAATGCAGGCTTTTTTTTCTTCTGGAAAGAAACCAGCCTGAACTACCATTACTTTATTAGTTTCTATTTTGAGGACCTTGGGGTTATTTACCGCCTCTTCTGAAAAACAGAGAGTTCCTCAAGTAGAGAGGAAGGAGGGTTTTGGAAGGAGGGAGAAATCTTGATATTCCCGTGATCCTGTTACTTCTGGAACTGGGAATTTGCAGGATGTTGACAGAAATCAGGAAAGCAGAATGGTTGTTCCAAGTGGATTTGGATTTAGAACAGTAATTTGAATTCCTGTCCAATTCAAACTGAATGCATACTGTGAAAGTTAGCACTTTTTTATAATTATTTTTACTTTGCTAGGAAAACAGAGTACTTCAAAATAGCATGCTGCAATTCGGTGGCCTAAGCTTGCTTTTATGTGTCCTAATTCTAAGTTATGGTTTGTCTTCCAAGGGCTGATAGAAACCTACTGCAATTTCTGATGTGGAAAGTAAGAACAGATTATCTCTAACAGTACTTGAAAGAGCAATGCGTAATGGCAGACTTCAAAGCCAGCCTCGTGATCATAGGCGTGTGATTAAGGTTTTGTTGGGTTTTCTTCTTCTGGTTGTGAAATGTTGTCGTGAGTATCCCTGCAAGTGGAAATAGTATTAAATATATATCAGAATTAACATACTGTGGTTTGATCATCACAGGTCAACTATGAATGTGCAACTTTCTTGAGCTGTAAACCATGGGCAGTGTAAGTGTTCTGGAATAAAATATTTATGCATTTAGTGTTCAGCACTGTTGCTAATTTAGACTAGTCATTGGAAAACGATGTTCTCTTTATTGCGTGTTGTTAAAACATAAGTGCTGCCATTTGACTTTATAAACACTAATAAAAAATGGTAGGTTTAATTCTTATTATTTTTAAAGAAATACACTAAAATACCTGTCAGTTTATTCTAGCATGTGCAACCCTGTGCGCAGGCGCATTTTCATTTAAATGAAGATTACCCTGAAAATAAACTTGTGACTCTTAAGTAGGTAAATGGGAAAGCAAGCCATAAATTGCTTCTTCATTAGACAACTTGCCAGACTGAGAAATCAAATGGGGGGGATTTATTTGGTTGTTTTTTTGTTTTCTGGGTTTTTTTTGCTTAATTGAACATTTGGAAAAGTAAAAATTTGGGAAAGTGAAAGGAAAAAACCCCAACGTTTTGCCCACACTTAGTAAACTAATTTTATGACAGTAAACTATGTATTTGAATGCTACCTGCGTTTTGCATACCTATTAAATGAAATGGACAATACTTTTAGTGGAGCACCCCTGGAGAGAGGACACCTTTTTGCTTTTCAAAAATATTATGATTTTATCTAGCATCTCAATGCATTACTTATTCCATTTTAGTCTCTTAGTAATGCCTTTGGGGAACAAGGGGCTTTTTCCCTAAAACTCGCTATCTGTGAGCTCTCAGTATCAATCTCCTCTGTTTTTCACAGCTGCCTCACATCTCAGTGCTATCAGGGGATTTCCGGCTGGTTTTTGCCTATGCAAAACAATAATTCCCCTCTCCGCCAGTCTACTAACAGGAATACCGAATGGCTGGGAGGATATTTTCCTGTCACATCCTTTGCTGATCAGCGGGGGAGATGTCATGTTTCTTACAGGAGAGGAGATACAAAAGCTGATGAATCCTCTCTAAAGAGAATCTAATTTAACGTCTGAAGTTGTTTGACCAGATATTATTGGCTTGATGGATGACTGTCCCTCTGGAGCATATACAGATAAGCCACCTTCATTGTTTAGGAGCATTCATTAAAGTAAGCAGCAAAAACCTTATTGATCCTCCAGATTCACCTCTGTGGAATTAGATGAGTCTGTTCTAATAGATGAGAGTTCAGAAACATTTAGATGTTTTTACGAGGATGTAACACCAAAATATGGTAACCTTATATGTTAGAATATTCTTACCTGGGTGAACATCCTTTTTCAAACTATGCTTTCTTCATCAAAGTATGAATTTTTAATTTTATCAGTGACAAGGTAAAAAATATAGCTATCCAGGGATATAAGTTAGTCAAGAGTAAACATTTCACTTAAATAATTTCATGCCTACAATCCTCTCTATATCAGTTTGGGACATTAAATTAGATTAAACTATGCTGAAGAGTTGTGAATTGCTTTATCCAGGTTAGAGCTACCCTTGCCAATGTACGGTGCAACCAAAAACTTGTGTTTACTAACCCCAGACACATAATTTGTGGAGCAGTCCCTATGTGAGAGTTCGGGGTGGAAAACACACAAAAGCATTTTGTCTGCTGCCTTTCTGTCGGTGTACGGTATGCCAGGGAAAAATTGGAAATCTTTTGCTTGCAAGAGAAATGAGCCTCACTTACTTAGAGTGATGTCTAATAGCTAGTTTTGTAGATGCCAACTAGCTCTTTAGAAGGACCATTTCCAGTAAAATATGTAGTGGATATGAGGGTGGCACTCCCAGAAGGCTGGAGCAAATTTTGGAGAATGCCAAGCCACATCTCTCCCATCCTGTTCCATTCCCCTGAATTTCTTAGGTAGATCACTCATATTTCATGAAAGCTGGAAATAACTAGGAAGTAAGCAATCCTCTAAATAGATGATTTTGTACGATTTGCATCTGGAGTTGATATAGCATAGCAGGTCTGACTGGGAGGGAAAGGGGATGGGAAGTGCAGGCATTAATTTAGTTAAGCAAGTTAAGTTTGTCCTTTCTGACTTAAAGTATCTTTCCATATATCTTTTAATTCCCATATGTAATGATACAATTTTTCAGTTGATGCTCATATGCTTCTTGTCGTTGTTCTAGATCTTCCTCCATCCCTCTTCTGCCTATTTTCTATCTTCATGCTCTTTCCTTTCTAACCATGTATCCTGCCAGATAACGTGTTGCTATAAACGAGCGCACAGTCCTCCTTCTTTTCAGAGAAGCGGTGTCACAACGCTCCTGACAGGGATGTTCTCTTTTATTTCCCTTTAGCAGGAAATACGCAACTCTCATAAATGCAGGTTGATTCAAGCACGAGAATGTGGAGGTAGGGGATCAAAATGACAACCCTGGTTTTTGGTGCCTCTTCAAACACTGGGTGAAGCAGGCAGCTACTCGGTGCCCTCAGGTCACCCAGGAGGAACCTTGCGTTACATTAATCGATCCCCTGTTTCGTTTGGCAGCCGCCTTTTGCTGGAGTGGGACCATACTTTCTCAGTCAACTTGGCATTATTAATCACTAATGTTGAAATGGATATACTCCAAGTCAAGTTAAGTGCCTTTAATGCGTAATACTGAACATTGTAAAACACCGTACCAGCAAAAACGTGCTGATCTTTTTTTTTTTTTTTCTTCCGTAAAAGGCAACGCTGGTCTCTTGAATTGTGCTGAACATGCTACCGCTGAAATGATGCAAGAGGTGATTAAATGATCAGACGCAGTACAGTGTCCAGGGCCCTGGCCAGCCTTTGGTAGGGCTGAGGTCAGGACTCCCTGGTTTCTGAGATGAAAGACCTCATGGGGCAGGAAGGAAAGGTGGGCAGTTCATGTGAACATATGTCCTGGTTTCAGCTGAGAGTTGATTTTTTTCACAGCAGCCAGTATGGGGCTGTGTTTTGGGTTTGTGCTGGAAGCAGCGCTGATAGTGCAGAGATGTTTTTGCTGTTGCTGAGCGATGCTCACACAGAGCCAAGGCCTTTGCTGCTTCTCGCACCGCCCCACCGGCGGGATGGCTGGGGGTGTGCGGGGAGTTGGGAGGGGACAGACAGGGCAGCTGACCCCAGCTGACCAAAGGGGTATTCCATGGCGTCATGCTCAGTGTATAAGGGGCTTGGGGAAAGAGGAAGGGGGGGGCAGCGGCGTTGGGAGTGATGGCATTTGTCTTCCCAAGTCACCATTACGCGTGACGGAGCCCTGCTGTCCTGGGGATGGCTGAACCCCTGCCTGTCGTGGGGAGTGGGGAATGAATCCCTTGTTTTGCTTTGCTTGTGCACGCGGCTTTTGCTTCACTGATTAAACTCTTGTATCTGAACCCACGAGTTTTCTCACTTTCACCCTTCTGATTCTCTCCCCCTTTCCGATGAGGGGGACTGAGCGAGCGGCTGCATGGTGCCCAGCCAACGGCTGGGGTAAAACCACAACAACATAAAACACACACTGCCCAAATTGTTAAGTTGGATTGCTAAGCATCTCCACAGCAGACACGATACTTGGGTATGTGGTAACAATATATCATACTATATGTCAAGTTTGTTAGCAGTTTTAGATGCTGCTTTCACTTGTCCAATGTCTTTGAACCCTCTGTCTCCGTTGCAGCACCCTGTGCCTTCACACTCCTCTGTCTGTCTCCTTATTTTGTAGCTAACAGGAATTCCTCCCTGTTTCTACATCTGCCACTGGAGAAGTGCACAACCAGCTGCGTTCTTGTCCCGCTTGGTGCGCTCGTGCCATCCTGCTGTGGCTATCACCCCTCTGCTGGGTGAGCATGCAAGAACTGCAGCTCCAAGAGCAGTTTTGTCATCTCTCAGCCGTAAAGCCAGTAGGCAAACACCTTGTCAGTATTTTCCCTATCCTTTAGCAACAGGATCCCTGCTCCCCTACCCTCCCATAACCAGTTCTGACACCAGTTTCTCAAAGGGTGTGGTGGATGGGAACCTCTGGCAATAGAAACCACACTGACCATCTAATAGTAATTACACAGTAGCAGAGAATATATGATACGTTTCACATATAGGTTGAGAAGCAAAATATACCATGATATTTAAAATAAACTGTATCTCCTTTGGGTCAGTTAAATAATCTCTTTTCAAATAAGCATTAAGTTTTCATGACTTTAGCATGCATGAAGCACTGCAGTTGTTCATCTTAAATGGTTTTTACTTTCCTCCCAGTCTTCTCTTCTTTGTAGGTATTAGCTTTTCTGTGTGAAAACTAAGACTGTCTTAGCAGAAAGGTGCTGCATTGAAGTTCTTTAGCTGAGAGTGTATGTTCTATTTGTCAGCTCCATTAAAATGTTTGCATGGTCAATCAGTTTATGATTAGATTTCAAATTACATGAATCATTCACTGACTCCAGAACACAAACTGATCTGTATTTTTGTTGAGAGCTTGTGTAGCTACTGAAAACTTGTTTCCCAGACAGATTTTAAGAGGAAAAGGCTACGAAGCGCAGTGTCTGCATCTCACAGGAGGCTAGTTTTGCTTGAGGACAAGAGAGTTGATTTTGTTTTTTTGAAAAGATAGAGTGAATCAAGTATGTCTCCTGATAAATGATTCTCTTACATGTGTTAGATGTTACTTGTCTTGTATCTTAAAATGACATTGGGCATGTTCTTGTTGTGTGGCTTTTTTGAGGTTTGTTGGTTTGTTTTTTTCTTCTCTCTAATGGGAGCAGTATATTCTGTTTCTGTAAATCCAGTTAAACAGATTTTGTGCCAGAGCACCATGGAGAATAAAGATCATGGAGTGAAGAGCTACCCTCTAATCAGAGCAGCTCTGCAGTACGTGGGTGGGGGATCCATGTCTCCTCCTCAATGCAAGGAGAGGCTGCAATCCGGTGGGAAATCTCAGCCACAAAACCTCTGGCTGCACCCTGCATTTCCTCATTCCACGTCTTGAATCAACCTGTGACCTTGCCTCTGTAGAGCTGCTACTTGTCTCTGCGCCCGGCTGTGCCTACAGCCTGCAAAGTCCTCTGAGGTGGGGGAGTTAGTCTTGTCCTCCTCATGTCCTCCTCACTGTCCTCCTCCTTCCCTCCCAAATTGTGGAGGGAAGCCACTCTTGGTCACATTCTTCGTAATACACTATCTTCTTGTTCAGCCGTTGGTCACATCTGATTCAGCACTGTGTTTTTATTTGGAAAAGGAAAGGGCTGAAGGATGCTGTATATCACATACTTTTGAGGTCCCTAGGTCTCTCACTGTCAAGTTTTCTTGGGTTTTTGTTCTTTCTTTTCTTTCTTCGTTTGTCAATTGTATTTGCTGATGGTCTAACATAATCTGTAGGAGTTTTGTTTGTATTGTGCACAATAGGTAGTAAAGGAGCCTTATTTCAGGAGAAGTAGATCCTTATTGTTGTATATCTAATTAAGGTTAAAACATTTCTGCTCACAGAATAACTTTGTGGATTTGATTTATTCCCTTTCAACCATACTGAGAGACTTCGATTGGTGATGGAATCTCTGTACATTTGAACAGTACCGTTTTGTCTCAGGCTGTAGAATAGGCTTTTGGTAACTTTCACACTTTCTAAGTAAAGCTTTTAATTTTTACTCCTGATAGGCAATAAAACTTTGTTTGCAGAGGAATGTGAGGTAATTGCATGGATGGGTTGATTTGGAGCTAGATAATTTCATGGTTTGTTCGCTTGGTTAGAGAGTAGGAGAGACAAGGATGAGAAAAAGGTGCTTTAAAATGCACTTTTTGAATTTCTTGCCTAATAGTGGCTGGCACTGGTGTTTGAACAGAGGTGCATGATCTGGCTTTGCATAACTTGACTGCAGTGGTTAGGTAGTCACTTCTGTTTTGGAAGATATTTGTGTTTGATATGTCTTTTCTGACAGTTTTGCTGACTTCTTTTTGATGCAGCTTCATTTGGAAGTTCCTTGTTTTCATTTTGGGCTTCCCCACCCCCCCCAATACTGTGGCAAGTAATAACCACAAAAAAGCTCCTTTTGAAAACCCTCCCACTTGAGCTGTTAAGAGCTTGAGTAATATTGTTTATCACTTACATGAAATGCAAGATAGAAATGACATTTTTATCCAAGAATTAGTACGCAGGTTTGTTTTTGAAGCCGTTTCCTGCGGTCACTGCAGATATTAAAAAATAAGTCTGCCAGTCTTTTCAACTCAGGCCGTAAATGTTAAAATTCTACTTGGTTGGAAATGGAATTTTTTGATTCACATCAGGGATGAAAACTTGATGGGCAAGCTCATAGTTTTGTGTTTAAAAAAGGCTTGGCTTAGCAAAATTTCTTCTAGGTGAAGCTTACAAATGTTGTGGTGTAGTTATGGGTCAGGACAGAGGGGGATAATTGTGACTTCAGTGTTGCTCTGATGTAGTTTTGGACATCTTTAAGGACTGTGTTGACTTGAAAAGAGCATCTGGGCTTGTCAGGGCTGATGTCTCAGCATGGCAGGCTGGGGCGGTGAGTCTGTGCAGGCATTATTCACACCACTGAGCACTTACACTTGGCGTCAGCACGCTCGCCCCAAGGAATGACAGTGACAGACGCTGGAGCGAGTCAAGGGGCAGCAGTGGCGGTGCAGGAAGACCAAGGCCGCAGGAACCGAGCACATGTGATGCTTTTTCTGCAGCCAATGCTCTTAGAGCTCCAAAATAACCACCTCGAGATGCATTTAGGTCGGCTGGATTTACTCGCATGTGTTGCACGTGGGATGTCTGAATGAGAGACCAGTGCCAGCCCTGCATTTTGCTTATTTTATAATTCAGTGCAGGATTTCAGAACTCTTTTATCCTTGGTGATAGCAGGAAGGAATTTGTCCTTCTGTCATGACAGTTTAATATTTTTTTAAAATAGCTCTGCGTAGTCTTATGCAGTGTTAGGGAGCAAACCCCTCCCTTGCCTCCTTCCCTCTGCTCCCCTGCCACCCAAACTATATTAGGAAGAATTTAAAAGAGTACAGGGACTTTCGAGTTTGTCTGAATGTCTGTGATACTAATTTCATCTGAGCAGAGAGGAAAAGATCTGAATCTAACAGTTTTCCAAACACCCTCAACAAACTCATTTGTCAGATTGTGAAAATGTCGAGTACCCCTATGGCCAAGCGAAAAGTCAACAAGTTAATTCCTTAAGTAAGACAGATTTGGGTGTTTTTTTTTTCCTGTATGGAAAGGACTATAAAAAACTATAAAAGAACTATGCTGCCTACATTTATCCTCCAGCCATGGGCTGAATTCCTTCGTAATGAAGTGAAACTGTTCAAATCCTGTTTTACCTGTTCTTCAACTTCCTATTTCACTTTTCGTTTGCTCATAATCTTTTTTTAATGCATGTTTTACTCTTGTTCAGAACATGATAGTCATATAAGCAAATAAATCCCCTTAGCATAAAAACTAGTGCACATGGGTTGCAGTTGTTGCTTTTAGCACAAATTTACTGTCCTGAGCTACTTGTGGTTACTTCTGCTCTAGTAGTACACCCAGTTCAAGCTGTGTTTAGACTGAAATACGTCAAAGTGTTGCCATCAGACAGGGTATTACCAAAATAGTTGCAATCAGTTGGAAAACTGTGATTCTCCAGGATATTCAGGTCGACATTCTTGACATCTGTGTCACTTGTTTATGTTTCTTTTTGTTGGTCTTTTAGAGTCCCTGGCTGAAGGGGTTCAAGTCACACAGATGCATGTCTTAGAATGGGGCTCTGTGGAGAATGTGTCCATGTGTCTGTCCATCCATGTGTGTGTGCATGTGTTTCAGGTTTCCAGCAGCAGGATGCTGTAATTGCTATATTATTAATTGCTATATAATTGCTAGTATTACTTTAGGCTTGCTGCAGTATTTCTTTAACACAGTCCTTTGGTACTCATCTTTCCAAACTCTGCAAAATGGTCCCACCTCCTCCTCTCTACAGCAGCACAAGCTGTCAGGACAGGTTTTCTACTCTGGCGTAGCAAAACCATGTAACCTGTACTGGGATACAGACCAGGAGGGAGAGGAATTCGGTATTGGATAGAAAGGGAGTTTCAGTCAAAGCCCTGGGCTCTACCGAGTGTAGGAGTACAAGTCATTTCCATTTATTATTCATGTTGTTTGAGCTCCAGTTTTACTTCAAGCCTTGTTGGTAAGAAATTTTGAAGATGTGCACTTGTAAGTTAGTTAAGAAGTTTGTTATCCTCCCAAATAGCCAGCAGCTAAGAGCGTCTCTTGCCTGGCTGAACCAATCCCTCAGGAATACATTTCCCAGAGCTGACCTCAGAAGTGGGTCTTCTGAACGATGTCATCATCGTCTGCCCACGGACAGGAATAACAGCAGGCAATCTTCTTGGGCTGCCTACAGGGCACCTACGATATATCTGTTTGAACAGCCAAGTCATCCTTAAATGACTTTTGAGCTGCTCAAAACATGTGCAATACATGGGGGAGCACAGGCAGAGGTGACTTGCCTGGTGCTTTTGCACACCTGCGTTCCCTGCTGTTTGGGTTGTGGTGGTGACCCTAAAAGGGCTTTTCTCCCCCCGATTCTTGGGAGCACCCAGGACCCTCATCCCACTCCCTTCAACATGATACCCCCAGCATGGGGAGAGAGCATGGAAATCCCAGCCAAAGTGCCCAGCCTGTGCGGAGCGGGGACCTTTTTCAGCTCCTAACACCTCAACCTCTCAAAAAATTCTTGGTGTGCTTCTCCGGCTCACTTGATCTGCATGGTCTGAGAGCGCTTTTGTTCACTCATCCTTCAGAATGCATCGGGATCAGCTTTCTCAAGTAAATTGAAACCATAAGGACCAAAAATTAATCTTTGCTGAGTGAGTGCTGTGCACTGCCTGGCATGCATGCCAGGGAGCGAGTGCGCCCTTTAAGAAATGCATGAAATATCCTCGTGTGCTTGGCAGTGCCAAACACTTCAGTGTCTGTTATCCCGCCAGATCATCCTTCCAAATAAATAGCTTGCTTGACACAAAAAAGGATGAAGTTAGCTTGAAGGCTGACTTGGAGTCAAAGTCTGTGTACCCTTCCTTGTCTGGCACTGGTGGGGCACGTGGGTTGCTGCTCGACCGATTCCCAAAACCTACAGCCTGGAGAGCGGCAGCACTGCCGTGAGTGCCCTGACACGAGCTCCGGGCTGCCCTGTTATTTCTCCTCCGTCCACTGTATCCATGTAGCTGTTCTCCTGGCCCGTTTCCAGTCCAGATCACGCTGGGCTGGTCTGAGCTCCTTGGTGAACTAATAGGTAAGGAATGTTACTTGCACTTGAGTTTCTCCTCCTGGCAGGCTCTCCTCCTTGTTTGCTGCTTGCCTACCAATTACCAACACAGCTATACCTGCCTTTTCTTAAGCTCCGACTGTCACCACGTGGACTCTCCTACATTTTATGACCTGCTGCAGGCTGAGTCAGCCAAGGGATCCCGGCCAGCAGCAGAGCATTGCTCAAGCTTCTGCTAGGGCTTCCATTACCGCAGCACATAGGAACCCCATAGGCACACTCAGGACCTTGTGGGAAACCACAAGTCTCTCCTAGAAACGTCCAGCATCCCTCTAGCATTTTTATAAGCTTCCCCCTTACGTAAAAAGGAAGAAGGATGATGTGGTAATGCTGAGCTGATAGACACATCTGAGACAAGAAAGTCGAGTTCAGCCTGCAGCTCAGCGGAGTGGCGGTTTTCACTCAGCATCTTCACTGGCATTACTGTAGTTGTGTATTTACACCTCATGACAGCGGGATTTTGAATATCCGTGCCTTCAGACAGAGGTTCTCATTTGCTAATTGCCTGTTCTCCGTGTTTTGGGCCTGAAATGCGTGCAGAGGTTTTGGAAGGAGAGGTTGCCTGCTGCAGGTGGGTCTGTGTGCTTGTTACACTGCCTGGAAGGGAGCTCGCTGGGATGTCGTTTTGAAATTCAAAACTCGTGGGTGGGGGGAGGAGAAAAATTTGTTGCTCTCTCCCTGCTCCATTTCTCCCTCTATCCTGACATCTATCTACACCCTGGATCCCCATTTTTTTTTGTTTTGAGTGTTCCTGCAATTCTGCTTTTCTTTAGTTTGCTTCTGTTTTATTTTAGATACTTTTTTCCCCAACATTTTCTTCCTTCTATGTCACCTCCCGAAACTAGTTGTTGTGGGATGATCTGTGCAGGGACTCCCAGATTTCTGCTACTGTACAGAACCATCCCTCACAAAAAGCGGGGGGGAAGTGAACTAAACCAAAGGGAGGCTTGTAGCTGAGAGACCGGAGTCTGCATTTGCAAACTAATGACTAATTTCCCTAAGTACTTGCCTGCTCCTAATTATGTCTAGATGAGATTCTTGGATTGCTTGGGGCAGTCATATATTCTTTATGTGCCTTCCACATCTACGTCATAAGAGAATAATTCAGAATTATGTGTAGCTAGTGAGATGTATCTACCCAAGATTAAATCTGGCTTCTGTGTTCTGGTTTTGGAGAGGACACAAAAGCTTGAACATTGTAGTCAACCTGGGATACTCCAGATTTTCCTAGCAAAATCATCACATACTTCATCCCACTTGCCCTTGTGGAAAATCTTCAGGGTCTCTGGGGCTCTTGGCTCTGCACTGTTCTGAAAAAGTGTGTATTTAATGCAGCCTAGATGTTGTGCTTATCTCATTGGTGTCTGTTAAAATATTGAAGAATGAACGATGGTGGTGCTTTAAAGAAAGTCGCTGTCAGTCCTTCTGTTGGAGTTTTTGCTGAGCCTACTCCCGCCTTTCTTAATTGTTACTGTGTCTGTACGGTAAGAGGCAGTGCCTCCTGAGCCTTCTCATACACTGAGCAAACACATTTCTCCACCCAAAACTTGTTGTGACACATCTGATTTGTATTGAGACTGCTGGGTTTCTGCTAAACCCTCCAGCACAGAGGAGTCTGAGACGTTTATTCTGCATTCCAGCTCAGAGCTATTTGCTGGAGTAGAGAAAGCAATGCTGTGTCTTTTATTTAAAAAAAAANTCTTTTGGAATGCACCTTGCCTTTTGCAGTAATCCACATGCAGGTGAAGGCTGTAAAGATGACAGAGCCAGGGCTCGGCCCCCAGCATGGAAAGATTCACTGTCTTGCCGTGGTCAGCATGGTTTCTTAGTATTTCTCTTACAGCTTCCAAGGTGGTTTGTTTGCTAGTGAACACTCACGGCTCTATTTTCTGCTTTTAGTTTTGGTTTAGTTTTTTGTTTTGCTGCAAGGCGTGCCTTTGGCTGAGGTGGACTGTCTCTTAGAGTATAGATTTCCTATAGTGTCACTGGAGTGTACAGTTCATGTGTAAGTCCCGAGGAGAGACCTAATGCATCTTTGTCACTCGCAAGGGCATTCTTACTTTGCAAAACAGTTTTCTGGAGTTAATGAGAGGTGATGTGGCCACTGGCACCCCTGTTGGCCCTCCTAATGAAAAATGGATGGTTTAAGTGGTGAGACAAATTCTAGCTAGGCATTTCCTTTCACTTTCATTTACTTTTTTTTTCTTTGGAGTCTTATAAATCACATAAGTGCTATTGAAGATTTAAGATACTTATCCTTCAGTTAGCCAAACAAACCAAAAGTACCCCTTAAAGCAGTTCCAGTGAGAACTGATATTACTACAGCATGTTTTGTTCTTAATTATTTTATAGCAGGCTGCAAACACTAAAATACTTCCTGTTGAACTTTGTTACTAAGTTAATGTTCCCTTTAATATTTAGAAGTGCAATTCTTGCTAGCTTCTGACTTAACTAGGGCTAGTTGTCCTTCTTGCCAAACAGTTTTTTTCAGTCCTTTCTGTCCTGCCTTTAGATGATATGTCAGCAAAAACCCAGTAATAGCATTTGAATTAAGCTTGCTGGAGGGGAGTAGAATGAGAAAGCAAAATTTTCTTTTAATTTCATAGAGGGTTTTTTTTCAAGATTCATATTATGTGCAAAGTAATAAAATCACTAGCTTTTAATTAAATTAAAACAATAGTTTAGCTCTATAGTAACTACATATTTTAAACTAGCTATATGCATTAAGCTTCCCTTTTAATTACAAATCAATCCAGAACGCTTCCTGTAGCATGATGAACACTAACATAATTTTCTTCTATAAACACCTGCAGCTAATGCAAATGGACTGTTTCTTGATTTCTGTTGTGTGTATTTTAGTCTTAGATTCCTGCTGACTTTTAGCCCCTTCTGACTCATTTGCACTGTATTTCAAAGTGTATTTGATAGTCTCTCCCAAACGCCAGCAGCAGCCTCTGTGAGGCATGGTGATGTTCCAGCTAGGAAAACCTTTCATAGGTAGGAGTCTGAGCACCAAAATAAAGCAGTCACATGAGACCTTCTTAATTGTAGCCCTCTTCTAATTCCTCAGTGACTTGTCTTAATCGATATTAAATAGCCACCTTTTCTCCTCACTTGCCCTTTGAGTTCTTTGTTCTTCACTGTTTGCTTGAATTGGTCCTACGTAACGTCCCGATGAAACACCTCATGACGCATTTGCCTTGCCTTGCGTGTACTTGCACTGCAGTCACTTTTTCACACTGGTATACATAAGAGCAAGCTTGTGAGTGCAGAAAAAGGTAATCTGGCAAATGCCTTTTGTCAGATATCCTATTCCTTCTGTCTCGTAGTGCATAATTGTCCTTTTGGTGAGGTCTGGTGGGTGAGCCCAGCTCGCTGGCTGGCCTGGTGCGCAAGGCGAAGGTGCCAGACGCTATATAAAGCAGGGAGAAAAGCTGCGGCAGAAACACCTGCTCCTTGAAGGCCCACCAAAGGAGCACCCCAATGACACCGGTCATTAATGAATGAGCTTGTTAAACCTCTTCCATCACTAAAGCTACCCTTCATGAAAGGTTTATAGCTCCTTTTTGAGAACATTGTTAAGCTAATCTAAGTAAACTCTGCGGAGTTGCGTCTGAATGTCTCTGCTGAAAGTGGTGTGTATCTGCAGTGCGCTTTCTTTCAGAGAGAATGCTTCGTTGCTCTTTGTCAAAGAAATTTCCATTAAAAAAAAAAAGAGTGGAAAGAATAAGGGAAGATTTTTAATCCACTGGTGGTTGTTCATAGATAAGAAAATAGTATAGGTGACTTAAATCCTATGTCCAGGAGGAAGCACAACAAATAGGAGGGTAAATTATTTCTTCTGCATAAGAGTAAGAACCTAAATCACTCTGTGCTCTTTTAGAAGTCTGGAGATATCTTTTATTTTACTGAGAACCATGTAGGCTTTTGTGTGTGCTCAAATGCGCAGAATAAATTGAAACTCGCTTTCTGTGTGCTGTCACACGTCGCGCCTGGAATGCGGTTGTGCTTCTGGCCTGGTGAGATCAGGTTAGGGTGTTTTTGTTCAAACATAAGGGTAATTCATTCTTCATCGTCAATTGAACTTGAGCATTTTCAAGCCAGTTGCCAATTGTGATACGTGCGCTACTGGCTTTGTGGTGTATTCTTTTGTCCCTGTGGTAAGAAATTGTGAGCTCTAGTCTGGTGACCTTAACCTTTCTGGAGGTAAAAATGAGTCCCTTGTTTGTCTGGACTAAAGTTCTGACTGAAGTCTCCAATTTTTCTTCTTGCTTTCCTTCTTTTTTCTGTTATCTGAAAGTACCATCCTTCCTCTATGCATATGAACTTTGTATAGCCTAGCAAAAGCAAGGAAATGCATTTATAGGTCTTGGTACCAGAGACCAAAATTTTGTTTCCTTTCACCAAGAAAAGGTCACCTTGTCATCCAGTATGGTGGTGTGCTCATAGCAGCTTTCAGAGGGGAATATGAAAGGGAATGCATCTGTATCTAAGCCAAAAAAAGTCACTATTAAAAGAAAACGTACTTGTGGGTTTCAGTTTTGCTCAGTGACATCCTCATTTGGGACTTTTTTTTTCCTCCCTTATAAATTATGACAGCGAGGAGGAGACTGTGCAATAATATCATTCTCCTAAATGGGTAAGTGTGGGCTCTCCTCTTTTTAAGAGCTTTAAAATGACAAATATGAGTATTTTGATCTATTGCTTAAATTTGTTGAGTATTGGCACTTCAAACTATCACTAAGAGTGCATCAGCCTTGTAACCAGTCTTGCATACTTTAAGTATAACAAAATGATTTATAATAACTGTGAAATGGTTTGGGGTTCTCGTTGTCTTCTGTCCTACTCCTTTTCTGCATGTTTGTGTATGTTCTTCCTGTTCCAAAATGCTTCTTTTTCAGCTTCAGGTTGTGTTAGAGGAATTGGCTTGTGTCTGTTGTACGGAGCTGCTGTACTGTAATGAAATATTTGGAAACGGATGTGGTTTCTTTCATTGACAAAACATGTTAAGGGAGAATTACAGATAAAGAGCTGGTGTACCCACTGGTACTTCGTTCGCTTTTCTTTCTTACAAAGTGGGCCAAAGCAGTGTTTTTCAATTTGGATAAATTTTGGATCCTTTGGTATGAGGCATGTTCCTGAAATCTTAATAAGAGAAAGGGAGGGGTGGCAGAATGGATGTTTTTGGCTGCTTCCCTCCGTCCCTTTGTGGAACACTGAAGTGACCCACTTCTGCGTGATACGGTTAGTTGCAAACCCCAGTAATTCATGTTTATGCTTGAGCAATGTGGAACAAATGAGTATTGGCCTGCAGTTGGGTCTCGCAGGAGGTGCCTGCAATGCCAGCCAGGATTGCTGATATTTATGGAGTTGGAGGGGCTGGTGAATGCTTCATTTGGAATAGTTTTCTCTCACTGCCTTATATATTTTAAAAAATAGAGAGGTAGGTCAGATTCTTTTTCTTGCAGTTAAAAGGAGGGGCTAGTGTAATATTGCAGGATTGTGGCTTAGCCATTACTGTTAGCACCACTGGACGTACCCAGGGCCAAGGCAGTGTGAAGTATAGGAAAGGTATTTTATAGAGCAGCTTGTCAACCTGCCTACCAAAACATTTTGAAATATATGCCTGAAGTTGAGAATCTATTTTATTATGCTCTGTCTGTAGCTACCAAATCTATGAAGTTACCCATCTTTCAAATGTTTAGAGTAAAATTGGTATGTCCCAAGAATCTGAAGTTCGTGTTGCAGCAGTAACTGTCTAGCCAAAATACTGAGCTTTTTACATGACTATCAAAGATGTTTGTTGGTTTGGGATTTTATAACTGTGATTTCTTCCACAGTATTCCATTAGATACTTTGGAGTGGGGTTGGGTTTTTTTCTGGAAATTGGATCCCTTTCTACTTTTCAAGCATTTTTTTTTTTCTCTACTGATATATTGCCTTGGTCACCGGATAAGAATGGAATAGATGCTTTTGTTAGTCTAGCATGAAAAGTTGACATCTGTTGTGCTTTAAAACAGATTTTCAAGTAAACTGTAGAAAATCCGTAATCCTAGTAACAGGATGAACTTGACACAATCACCGCTTTTAAAAAAAATAATTTTTCTAGTTTATTAGATGATAATTTAGTGAAACATGAAAAAAGAAGGGGCTAAGGAAAATGTAGTGGCTATATTAACGAAACAGGTGTACACAGCCAGCTTCATTATTCCACTACAAGCAGGTCTTGTGAATCCATAGTGTAAAATCCTGATCTGTGAGTGATACTGAAGACTGGAGTCAAATATGGAGGGAGTTTTCTTTCTTCCACATCTCCAGCATTTAGAAGGAATAGTTACCCAAACATCTCCAGGAATCTAGATGAAGAGCTGGATGAGGAAACCGCTGAGAGAGAAAAGTGCAGAGAAAGTGGAAAATATGTGATGACCCTGAGAGGAAGAAGAACACTCCTGGCTGGCCTGTAGGCAGTGCCGTGCTTGTGTGCCCGGTGGTGGCCTTCCCTCTGCAGCTGATAGGAGATAGGTGAGCATATAGGCTTCTCTGGCATCTAGTAATAAAGGAGGGGATTGTAACCTTCTTTTCCTCCCCATCCTTCTAAACTTGTGCGCTCTTTACTCAATTTGGGGTATGGTAGAAGGAGATGTTATTCCAGTGGAGTGGCAATACTTGGGTAAGAAAGGAAGGAACAGCATTCCTAAGGGTTTTCACGCAAGGATGCTGCTAGCTCTTGACATTTGCCCAAGTCAATTATATGCTTCTATGTAGTGGAAAACCTATTTTAAAGGGAGAGGTTGAGATTTCAAAATCCTAGGTATAATTTGAGATCTGCCATGGCAACGTACTGAAAACTAACTAATATTAAAGATAGGCCTGCAAATCTTGTTTTTCATCTTCGTTTTACTTCTTTCACTTTACCTCACCTGGGAGTGAGGACCAGCTCCTTCTGACTACCCAGCACCCTTTGAACAAGACTAATTTCACTCCCATGTTTACGTAAAGTTTCCCATACACAAATGTGGAGCACTCCCTGTGAAATGAGAGCCACATGATGCTCTGATGAAGACTGTCAGTGAGGCTGTAACCTTCCCACCTCTGATTTCTCCCTCTTTAGCAGTTTCCCTTTGAAATGTTTACTTCTTGGGAGCTTTATGGTAAGTGCGTGAATGCATCAGCAGTGACTTTCATTTCACCTCCTCAAGTCTCTTCTTATAGCAACATCTGGGAAATTCATTTAATTTACTTCAATGTGAAATTACTTTCAATTTGTCAGACATCGGCTTTTTGCTTTAAGTGTTTATCTCCCAAGTGAAGCACATATCATTAGCTGATATTATTTCAGGAGTTAAAGTTTGTGTAACTAATATTTTAAAACTCAGCCAAATCCAAATATTTTGGTGACCATGCTTTAATAGCTCCTCTGATTACTTTATGATAAAGAGAGATAATTAGATAGTGTATAACAGTGTTGATTTTTACGGCAACATTTCTTTCTCAGTCAAAAAGCACCGTTGCAATAAAACTCAGGAAAAAGAAACGAGGCAGATCTGTTTAGTTTGCTTTGCATTTTCTACTGACAGGTTCTTAGTACTTTGGAATGGGTGACAGGAGAGGTAACAGCAGGATGTGACCTGTAATTCCTGAACATGTTGGGTGTAGGTAATGCAAACACCCATATAAAGTCCTCCCAGGAAACTATCTGTCTTAATGTTATAGCATGCAATTTAGTCTTCTGCTTCCCCTATTATTCTACCATTTTTTCCCTATTATGCACATCACGATGGTACATGAATATCTACTGCATAATCTTTTCTCCACCAGGCCTGGAAGTATGCATGCATTGAGTGGAAATTAATTTGGTGTGAAATGCAAACAGTAAATAAGAATTAATGTTTGAGCTTACCTAAGCAGTGGAAGATATATACAATATAAAGTAGTATGTAGCAACGAGTAGTACCCTAACAGCCAAATAACCATCTTGTGCATTACGTAGTCTCTGCTTACACCCTATAATGCTGTGATTCTTTCCATGGGGCTTGGCCATTGCCAATTAGCAACTGAGAGAGGGAGGGACTGGGAGATGATGAGACATCGCTTTTCCCTCCCTGTTTTTCCTCCCATATTCATCTCTTCCACCCATACAAAGGGATGCAGAGCAAATCGCTGGAGCGAAGCAGCCACGTCTAGAAGGGTCTGTGACTCCCAAGAAGGCAGGAGACAGAAGGGATTATACTCGATTACATGGTCACACGTCCCAAGATGTCAGTGAAAAAGTAGAGGATTCAAACACCCTAATTTTCATTGTATGGCTGTATTTCTGTTATGTGTGTGACAGACTGAAATCCCTCATGGACAGCTTTAAGCCCCATCCACGGACCCCTGAAATAGCACTGCTCAAGAGGTTTAATACTACATGGTGTCGTGATACTCGTTTTCTTGATAATGACATCAGCAACAATGTATCTGTAGTTTTCACCCTTTCAAGGGGTGCTGTTCCCAGGTTTTGACCATCTCTAACAGCTCAGCCAATATATTGGCCTTTCCCTCTGAAGAACCTCTCCTCTTTCCCTTCCAAACCAGAGCAGTAATAAGCCTCCTCACCCAGACAGGGGATTAAAGCCACTTAAACCTTTACTGGCCCATCAAAGCAAATGAAGATTACCAATCTACATAAAACAGTGCTGTGTTTATTAATACATATGTGTCTGTATGATTAAGTGAGCCAACGCAGTACATGAGAAAGGAATGGGAAGGTGCCCCATAACAAGGGTGTTGGTGATTGCTGAATCTGTGCGGTGAAACAGGAGTACTTTGAACACACCTGGAATTTGGAAAGTACATATGTACTCAGGAGCATTAGTTGCATCATTGTGTTTAGATGACTTGTTTAATTCCGAATTAATTATTGAATTCATGTTGAAAAACAGTCTGCTCATCTGCTGCTACTCAAAGTCTCAGGGAGGCTGAGTAAGTACAAAACAGACATTTTGAGGAGCGATACTGAAGTGAAGGTAATTTTCTTACCTTTAGCTCCTTCATGGTAAGTAGTGCTTATCCTTCAAGCAGGTGCACTGGAAGGTACCGCCAGTAAATGCTGATGAGTTCTTCAAGGAGGGAAGTGATGAATGGAAGATATGGGTATAACTGCATAACCATTTAAAAACCTCTTTCTTCCAATTATGCTATGTGCAACAAGGATTGTAAGCATCCACTGAAGATACAGTTTTCTGAGCTGCAGGGATTTACTGATTTATTATATTTTTCTCCCCTCCATGGAATTGGTGGGGAGAATTAACTTCCGCTCAGACTCAGCTGTCATTTTTCACCACTACTTTCACCCCCCATTCTCCATCCAAATGTGCTGCTGAAATGTGGCAGGTGGTTTTGCCAGTAATTGCGTGCTACTTCATTCCATTTTAAATGGAAGTAGAGAGTACCATGGCCTTCCTATCTCATCACTGGCATACTTCACAGCCGTGCGGTATTGATTGAGAAAACGCAGAAGAGTGGGCTCCCCTTTAAATTGTGAACATGTGTTATCTTGTGTATGTCCCTTAGGAGCCAGTAACTTAATTTCTGGGCAATAAGCTTCTGAGTCCAGCATTTTTTTATGACAAAAAAAACCAAAACCAAAACCAGCAATTTTTTTAAATGTCCACAAATATTTTAATTGTAATCAGAGCACTTGGCTCGGGAGAGGTGTTCCAGAGTGCATCATAATTAGGGTTTTTATTCCTTTGATCCTGAGTGTGCTCTTTATTGACAGATGGATGCCCCATCCCTGAAAGTGTTCAAGACCAGGTCGGATGGGGCTTTGGGCAACCTGGTCTAGTGGAGGGTGTCCCTGCCCATGGAAGGGGTGTTGGAACTAGGTGGTCTTTAAGGTCCCTTCCAACCCAAACCGTTCTATGATTCCATGATTCTATGAAGTATCAAGAACTGGTTTGTTTTTTCTTTTAACACTTCCGGAGGCAGAAATGCAGCGGGACCTGGACAGGTTGG
>VWZZ01008323.1:688034-718723 GCA_013399095.1 Psophia crepitans
TCCCCCTACCACCTATTCCCCACTAAACCACATCCCTAAGTACCACATCTAACCTTTCCTTAAACACCCGCAGGGATGGTGACTCCACCACCTCCCTGGGCAACCCGTTCCAATGCCCGACCACTCTTTCCGAGAAGAAATTTCTCCTCATCTCCAACCTGAACCTCCCCTGGTGCAACTTGCAGCCATTTCCCCTTGTCCTGTCACTAGTTATCTGCGAGAAGTGGCCGACCCCCAGCCTCTGTTGGCCTCTTCTCACCGTCCCTGGGGGTGTTTAAAGAAAGGTTGGATGTGGTACTTAGGGACATGGTTTAGTGGGTAATAGGTGGTGGGGGGACGGTTGGATTGGATGATCCTTGAGGTCTCTTCCAACCTTAATGATTCTGTGCTTCTACATGTGTGGTGAGATTACAAATTGACTGAGGAGTTTTGGTTTGTTTTTTTTTTAAATAATACAACTCTCCCAAAGGAATTTGAAGGGAAAATGATCTGCCTGTGTTGAAAAAATAGTATCAGGCCTCAATCTTCAGTGCTGCAGCATTTGGGCAGGTATACGGCAGGAAATGCCTCCTCGGGCAGCTGCATCCCTTTGGAGTTGCACATGTGATGTTAACTGCATCCTAACCATTTCCAGCATGCTGCTGCTTGGGTCTCTTAAAAAGGTGCTGTTTCTTTAAAGTGAGGAAGGGGAACGGTGAAAGTGTGATCTGTTTGGCAGCCCTGCTGCCCACAAAGGTTTGGATAATACTATAGCAGCTAAAGCTTTACATACATGCCAGCCCCAGTCACTGAAAAACAAGCGTCCCATCCTATGTGCCCAATATAAGCAGGTGGCGAAAGCGTGCAGCGGAGCAGATGACTGGTTTGGTTCATGAGGAAACATAACATTTATGCTGTCAGACGAAATGCTGAAGACTTCCAAACTTGCATCTGGCATCACCGCCCTGATTGCAGGGGAGGAGAGTCGAGATGCCCGGGAGGCTTTTCTCATTACACACCACCGAGCGGAGCGGTCGCTCTCACTGCCAACAAACCCAGGGTGTTAAAGACCGGGGACTTTCGGTAGCTGAAGCCGCTGTCTGCCTTCCCGGGATAGCCTTCATTAGGCTTGATAAACACGCTGTCCTCTTCACCCACATCGCAGTGGGATGCCTGTAATGCTTCGGATCTCTAGCGCATCCGCGCTGAATTGGGTATCATTTGTCTCAGTTGGTTTTGAGCATTTGTTCAGCAATCTGGAGCAAGCGTTTTATGCGCCTGTTTTTATTGACTTTGGAATGACGTTAGCTCAGGTATTGGTAGACACACCCTCTGTATTTAACTTCCATATGGCCTCTGTAAATTTTACAGTTGGTTTTAAAAAGAAGGTATAGCAATGTTTTTAATGGAAAAACTGAGTAAAAAAATAGTTGAGGTTCTCCTTGTAAGAGGAGAACCTTGCAGGTTTTCGCTCTTCCTTTATCTGCCTCTTTCCAGTCCTTTACAGAGAGGAAGAGCTATCCTGTGCCTGTATTCTTGCTGTTCATTTGTATCTGCTTTGCCAGCAGAAAAACCATATGCTAATAGAGGCTGCAGAGAATGCAGCCATCATTAAGGGACTTCCTATGTTATCCTTGACTTCGCTAGATTGCTTTTATCTACTCAAGATGGATAAGTAATTTTTAAAACATTTATGTAACTAGGTTTTAGGTCAATAGCAGGTTAAACGGTTTATTTAAGTAATCTTTCCTGGCATAAAGTATGTGGAAAGACCCTCTCAGTATTTTTACAAGATTATTTTCATATCAGCATTAAAGCAGCAAGCAGTCTCCTTGACAGTAGACTTGGAAGATACCCATTATTTGAGAGACATGATAAAAACAGTATAATCTTTTCCAATACCCATACAAAGCCAGCAATTGTCTGTTTCTGCCATTCCAGTTATTTATGTAATTACACTTAATGCCACACAGATTTGAGAAGAAAAAGAAATTGTTGCTGCTGTTTCTGATTAATATTTTTCTATCCTGAGATCATCAAAATAGTAAATGCCTCTTATGGCGGCAGAGAGAAGAAAGGGCTATGGATTTGCAAACAATTCAGCAGAGGAGCTGAACCGGAGGGGAGAATGTGCCTTTTCTGAGTCTGTCTCCTATCCACATAAAGGCTTCATTCCTAAAGCTCATGGGCTGCTAGGAAATGCTGCCATTGCATAATACCAATCCTGAGATGTTAATGCTTTTATTAAATTGAAGTGTGTAGTAATTTTGTGCTGGATTTCAAAGGCGTAGGATTTCATTAGCTTAAACCTGGATATATCCAGGCTATACTGCTTTGCTCAGTTCTTTTGCGTTGCACTCCTGGTGAAACTATTTACCTGTTTGATGTCCTGCAAGTGTTTAAATACCAGGAGACCTCACATACTCTCCTGCTTAGCATAACTGGGTTGACCAGGGTCAAGGAGCTCTAGCTGGTAAGCCCCTGCCCTCCATTTAATCCCGCGTGCTGGAACGATCCAAAGTTGCTTGGAAATGCTCCTGGAAAGCGTGCCACTGCTTTCAGGCTCCTGGATTAGATAGAAGGAAACTGGACACATATCACTTCTACAGCAGAAGGCTCAAGTTAGAAGTTCAAATTGGGTTCAGCAAAGCTGGGGTATTCAATTTAAAGCAGATACAGGAAAAAATGGATTTTGTAGGCCCACTCAAGAAATAAATATATGCTCATGGGTTTTATAACATTATGATCATCTAGATTGCTCAGCTATAGCTTTATGCACTTGTACAAATTCACTACTTTGCTCAGCCTTCAAGTTCTGCTTGAGCTAGATAATATCGTTTTAAAAAGACATCCAATCTCAATTTTTTTAAAAGACTTTAGGTGATGGCAAATTTACTGCGTGCAAATGTAAAAGGTTCCAGTGACTTAATTGCATTCATTTCTAACACTTCCCCCTCATTTTTAGCCTGAATTTTGCCTCAAAGTTCCATTTTTCAGCTCTGTATCTTGTTATGCCCTGTATTAAATGTCTCTCACTAATGTAAGTATTTATGGACTGCGATGAAGCCATTCTGAACTTTGTCTTTGTGAAACTGAATAGACTGAATTACTTCTGCCTCTTGCTTTAGGGCGTCTTTTCCTGATTCTGAATCCTTCTTGCAGCTCCATCCTGAATCCTTTCCAATTTGTCAACATCTTTTGTGCAGTGTGGATGCCAGACATGGACATGTACGCTTGTAATCGTTTCAGTAATGCTGTATGGAGGGACAGAACCAGTCCCTGGCATCTCAGCAATGCCAGAGAAACTGAATTTTTGCTGCTCCAGTACTGAGGGTGAACTGAGTTCACCCTGAACTTGCTACCCCAACCGTGGAAGAGGGAAGGAAGAGAGAGGTCATGGCCAGGGCTGGGAGGGGATGGTTCCCACATCTTCCTCCCACTGCAATTTACACCAGCACAAACAGGAGGAAGCTCAGCTCTGGCATAGGCAAAGCAGGCAGCAGGTCCATGACTACCACTTAGACATCATTTTGTTTGCTGCCACTTTACCCGGGATAACCTCAACTTTGTCTGTTCCTAATAATGCTCATCTGAAGTGACGTTTTCTGCTTTGCTTCTTTCCCTAGCTCTTGTATTGAAAGATCTCATCAATTGTCTTAGCCACTGCATCCCTGCCAGAGTTTGAGTTGTGGCTCACCATGGCCCTGAAGTCATTCTTCAAGTCAGTGCTTTCCAGATTAGTTCACCACCTTACCAGTTTAACCTGTATTTGAGGACGCATGACCTTGCATTCTGCGACTGCCATAAGTAATGTCATTCAAAGAGTCCTGTAGAACGTATTTTTCAGCTCACTCCAGACTGAGTTGCCCTTAGTCTGGCTGCTATACCATTAGTTACTTCACCTTCACCTTGACTGTGACAGTGCTTTCTTCCATGTCACTTAAGACTATAGACTAGAGAAGGACCAAGATCTGTCTATACACAAATCAACCAGAAGTTTCATTTGTTTCTGGGAGTCCCATCTTTCTGAAGTCTCTCCTGTTTAATTGCAACGCTTGTGTTTTGTGGGATGCATGCCTCCACTTTACACTCCTCTCTGAGTGGAAGAATTAAAAAGTCAAGCCATCTTTCATCTTATGGTTCTTGTGTTGTGCGTGGGGTTCCTATTACTGCAATGCAGTTGAAGATACTGCAGAGGGATATTTAAATTTGAGCTCAAAAAAAAAAAAGGCCTAATTAAAGTGAGGAAAAAAGTATGAATGCATTTCTATTTTTAGGATTCATGAAATTTGCCTTAACAGAACCTTTGGGCTTAAATTAGTAGACATTCTATTTTGGAACGTTTTGCTGCATATGGTGGTTTAAAATGAAGGGCAAGTTAATTAGGCATTTATTTGACAAGTAAAACATTTGGGGAAGCCAGTACGTGGTTTTGGGTATGATACTGACTGCATAGGTAAAGGGGCTGGGGAAAGGAGGCAGATGAGCAACAAATGACACTGTTGGGCCTCTTGGTTAGCTATGCTTTCTGCGTGCTATCCTTAAGCAACCAGGGCAAGACAAAGCTATCGCGAAACATAGCAAAAATGAATTCAAAATAATAATTTTTCACCTTGAAACTGTACGTTCATATGTGTGTCAGGAGTTGCGGAATCTCTCGAGAGTTTTGCTTTGCTTACACGCCCTCCCACAGATGAGCTTTGAGGCTGGTGTATTTGTGCTTTTTTGCTGCTACCCACATAATGCGTGCGCTAAAATAAATAGGGATTTGCTGCCCAGGGAGCAATGTCAGCTAGCTGAGGGGGTTTTGCGGCAGCCAGCAAAAAGAATGAGGGAAAAGGGGAAGTCATGGAAGGCTCTGTGGTAGCCAGTGCTCGAGGGGCAGCATCCTGCTGACCGGGACGAACACAGACCCAGGGGGCGGCGTTGGCAGATCAGGTCTGCTGCTGACTCCAGGTGATTTTGATTCCAGAAAGCCGGTCCTTCTCCCGGTATGCCAGATCTCAAAGGAGTTACGTCTGCACATTGCTGGTGGCTACCATGCTAGAGGCTGCTTAAGGAAAAGGAAGAGCATTTGAATTTGCAAGACTCGTCATGTGTTCTCAAGTCACTGATGCACAGCAACCATTGCTCTTACTGCTGCTTGGTCATACCACCCTAAAAACTGCTAAAGCAGTTAAAAATGTTCAAATATCAGCAGATTGGAATTCTGTGTGACAGCATCTGCTTAGAAAAACTGAATTGTACTTTTTTCAGAAAGCAAGTGACTGGTCACAATGCAGTGCTTCGTTCCTGTCCTGGATGTCATCTTGAGCCGCGAGAGCAGGGCTGTTGCTTAGCATTTCATGTGCTGCATGACCTCCCTCCTGAATGCCGGAACCATCAGAGAATCATTATCGCCTCCCATATATGCTGGCAATCTTAATTACCGCATCAGCTCCATAATAAATATACAGCTAATCAAATATTATGATGAGAAGTAGAGCAATAGGCAGGCTAGCATGACTGTGGTAAAAATGTACACTGGGTAAAGCTTTCCTGGCCTATTGCTTGGAACCAAACCAAGTCCAGCTCCTCCAAACACTGCATAGCTATTTAGGTCAGATTCAGCCCTGTTGTGTTTAGGAACCATCTCCATTGATCTGAATGACATTTTACCCCGAGGGATTTGCTGGAGGCTAAATTATCCCTTCTGCTGGGGTGAGGGGAATTCTCCCATTTTTCCCCCACAGCGAGTTTTTAAAGCATGCTTCTGACCACTGCAGCAATGCAAAGTGATGTTGCCTTACCAAGCACAAGCATACATCTGAACTTGATAGCTGCAAAAAGTGCTCGTCAAGGTTGGTGATTCCAGGTAGCTCAGAAAGGACACAATATTTTAGTAAACACTGAACATTAGCATTAAAGCAGTGAGCACCTGGAATACCATTGGAGAGCTTGCAGAATAATGCTTTTTTTTTTTACTCTAGTCTAAATATTCTGCCAACTTTTATTAACTTCCATGTTTTCTTAAAAATGGACAGGCTCTGTGTTTGATGTAATGCCAGTTGTGCTAAAGTAGCTTACATCTCCCTCCCCGGAGAACACTCTGCCCCTGCTACGTTTCCAGTCTTTCCGAGACACAATTGGAACAGGTTGACTTTATCCTTGAAGTGGCAACATAGAAACAGTGATATCATATCGTGAGTCACTTTGTTCCATTGTTCTTAATGCTGGTGTTTGAAATCCAAGTTGGAGGATCTTGATGGTCCAATACCGGGATGAAAAAGGAATGGATGTTTTGAGCCTAGTGCTATAATCTTTTACATAAAAATGCTGAGGTGTTAGTTTTCATAGAGACATAGTAGAGTACAACAGCACAAGCTTCCCTGGTCTGAGGGAGGCTCCTTGTTATGGTAGAAGACTAGTTAAATGTCCTTTTTCAATTTTTTTTCCTTTTTTCGTAGCCATCCTTGTTAGCGCTATATTGTAAGAATATTTTGAAAACAATCATCTTCTCCTTTTTCTTTTTTTTTAAATTATTTTTATTTTGAACTATTCGATCATTTTGGTGATGCCATCACAATGACCTTTCCTTTCCTGACAAGTCTGCCAGGAGGAAATCAGATTGAATGTCTCATTATTAGCCTCGTACCATTGAGAAAATCAAGGAGTGAATTTTTTTTTAATAATTTCAAGTTCAAGAGTGAAATCTTGGAATATTATTAAAATAACTCATGTTTAAAAATGAGATAACTTTTAAATGCAAATAGGTATGATAATGCCAAAATGTAGAGGTATAATTTATTCTACAAATATGCAATAAATGAACTGTAAGTGTTTTTGAAAAGTTCAAACTTTATGTTGCAGTTCCTGCAAACTTTAAGTACATTGTCTTTGTGGCACGCTCTTATAAAAAATTAAATATTATGTTGGCTAAATGGTAACAAATGAGCCAGTGTTTACCATGGTAAAGAGTACATTGGGGACATAACCATTAGACAAGGGTAATTTAGTTTTAGCATTATCAGTTAGAAATACTGCAGTTGAGTGGAATATTTTATTACACGAAAACATCTGTAACCAATATATCCCTTGGGAAGCTTACGTGACCTGTGATCTGTTTGGAAAAAAATGTTTTGGTTTTACGAGACTGTTCAAAAGCAAGTATGCACAGCAGGCCGTGTCTCAACGAATGTGGAAAGTGCTCCCTCCTCTTTGTGTACGTCCTGGAAATTTCTGGGAGCCGTAGCAATGTTTCTGCATTCCAGGCTGTAGTTTTTAAACTCACTCCGTAAGCGGTGGCACTGAAAAAGATACGGGACGTGTGTACAGCCGTGCACACTACCTTTATCAGTGCCACGTGGCGTTTGCACACAGTTATCCTTGCTATGAGGTATCCTAAAACTGCTGCAATCGTAGTAAGGTTCGGATCAAAAAGCATAATGCAGACATCTGAAAGTATAGTGGTATTCTGTTAAAGTGTGCCAGTGATACAGGAACAAATAGCATCCTTAATATATTTCTCAGACCTTACTGTGTACCTTTTCATGGCTGCTTTTTTTCCCCTCTCTCCAATGAAGCCGGAATGTGTCCTCCCAACTTAAATTTGCAAAGCAGTAGCCTGTGCTCAGGCCTTCGTAGTGCTTTGGCAGGAAAACAAAGTACCCAGCTGCCGAGGTCCGTCCATCAAGTCCTGGGAACTTGGGGAGCTGGGAAGACGGGTGGATAGACAGCCTGAACTTGACAGCCCATTAGGTACCTGACCTTCTGCCTAAATGACTATTGAATTCTTGAAGCTGTGGATTAATGCTTTCTTTTGTTCCCCGAGTTCAGAGGTGAGATCGGCAAATACGCGTGCCAATTAGAGACGGCTTTGCCATGGGGTGCTGGGTGTCCTACAGCGAAGGCTGTATAGCAAGCAGTGTCTTAGCGTGCTGTTTCTGCAGAGAGGAGCTACTGACGAAAACTGCAGCTTCTTTACAGAGAAGGAAAACCCATCACGTTCACCCAGGATCTCAGTGCACTCTAACACTCCATAATTAGAGGCAAAACTGTTTGTTTCTAGTTACTTGGTTACTGCCTACACCCAGCAATCAAAATTGGCCAGTTCATGACCATAGGCTATACAGGCATGTTCCAGACTATAATAGTCAAGCATTTTTTCAGCATAGACTACCAAAGTGATGGGTTTCATGCCAGTGAGACCCCAGCACTGCCTTTCTGGCATCGCGTGCAGTTCACAGTTCCTGCATGCAGCTCTGCAGCCACTGAGGAGCAGCGGAGTAGAGGGCACTTCTCAGGCAAAAGATTGTTTTTCCCTTGAAGCAGAGTGAGCTAGTGCTGCTTTTTAAAAATATCTGCCTCGTTTGGGGATTATTTAAGCCACAGTGTTGCCCATTAAGTACTTTATCAGTGCGAAGGCAGAGCAAACCTTTACAAGCTTATGAAGCAGATCTGTGGGCTTTTTTGTCTGTGGTGATAACACTGTGCCTGGGATTGGGCTGACTGTGATACTGAGTGTAATTCACCCCCAAACTTCCATCTGGTTGAAAGATATGAAAAGTACGTGCTAATGGGGTGGTGGCAGTGTATGTTGGTGGAAGGCATAGAATTGAGAAGAGCACCAAAGTCTGGTTTGACCCAGAAAGCAGAGGTGCTATAAGGAAGGCAGGTCATTCCCAGGATGGAAAATCCTTCATTTCCATACCCTAAGAGGTACTTCCTGCCCTGAAAAGAGCAGGATGAGACAACGATGCTTCCTTTGTGTAAGGAGAGAAACGAGTGTGAAGATCCAGGGAATTAAACAGTGTGCATCTCATGATTTTACCTCTTACTTGCAAAGCGATCAGGATTTTACCCCAGCCCTGCAAATGGCATGCCTGGCAAGACTGTATTTCACATTCTCAACGAAACAAATGAAGCTAACCTGGGAGGCTGGACCTGTATAAATGTGACTTCCCATTTTTAAATGATGCGAAAGATTAGCCTGTTCTCAGCCATGGGTGAGTGACTGGTCTTGGGAACCAGCTACCCTGCTCAGCAGGATGGGCACATGAGGGCGGGATGGATCTGGCTGCTCACGCTGGGTTGGAACTGGAGCCCTGTTTCGCTGAGGCTGTTCACGCTGTGCCCTGCGGTGTGGGGCAGGTACTCCCCAACAAACCGCTTCTCTAAGCCAAGTAACTGCTCTAGTATTAGTCGGGAGGCAGGGGTGATTAGCCATAAATATTAGGCAAATATATTCTTCTTCTGGAACTCTCTGTGCAGAGCCACAGTTGCCCTCAGAACTGAAGATGAGTTTCATGGCTGTAGTTCATCCACATATGAGACGATCCCAGGCAAGGCAAAGCTGGCTTTGCACAACACAGTTGGCTAAGCTTTGTTTGGACAAAGTTGCATCGTTTATCATGGAGGAAGTCACATCATTTATCATTAGTGACCAGAAAGGGTTTCGATTCTGAGATCGCTGCACCGACAATCTCTAGAAATGGGACAGCTTGTTTTGTCTAGTTTTTTGAGTCTGCTGCTGTCACGAGGTAGAAAGTTCAAGTGTAATGTTACTGGCTGCACTCTCTATGTTCTCAGCAGATGAGACATAGAGAAAGCTATGGAGAAAAGCACCCAAAATGTTGGGCAGCAAGAGCAAGAAGGAGCAGGTATATTATGTATTGAGAGAGATAGGTGAGCCTTCCATTTGGAGCAGAAACGTGTTGCGAAGTCAGTGTTTTCACAGTGTGAAATTATCCCTGTTGTTGCCTCAAGCAGAGGAGCTGGTAACACAGCATGCAGGAAGCTCTTTGATAAAACACCTACATCATTTCTTAACTTCCCTGCTGTAATTCAGCATTTAAAAGACAATGAATGTTCTCCCACCACAGGTGCTTTTTTAATCTCCGACATTTCCTTGGAGAGATATGCTGTGTCCTTTAAAAAATAAAAGCAAATATGTACAAATCCAACTTTTTCTTTGAAGTGGTGTAAAGGTTTAGCTGGAGAAAAATGGTTAAGTGGGATGAAAGCAGAGTAGCATCAGACCATCGACATGACAGCGACTGTTTACTTGTGTTTTACCCCACTGATTCCCACCCACTCCAACCCAAATAATTAAGGAATGTTATAAATTAACACATGCTAAGTTTTTCATTGTGCAGCAAGGAAAGATTTATGCTGTTCTTCCGTTGACATCATTTTATGTCACTTGAGCACTGTTTAACAAGAGCTATGTAGTTCTGGTAATCCCCAGGAAATCTGCGTGTTGTTTACTAAAACCTACTGTTTTTTAAAGAAGGAATGTGCTTTGCCAAGGGCCCTGTAGCATGTCAGACTAGAAAAATGATTCTTTCAGTGGCAGAGAGGAAAAAGTGCGTGCGTGGATAAAGCCCATGCCTCCATGGTGAGCACGTGGAGGTAATTGGCCAAGCCGTGGTGTTTTGCTTCCAGAAACGGGAAGGCAGTCAGGCTGCTTTCATGAATCTTACTCGCAGGTCTTAAGACAGAGGTTTCAGAGAAGCACCTCACTTCTCACCGCTGACAACAAATCTTGCTGCTTACCTACGGCAAACCAGGCGAAGAGGCAGCTCTGCTTTTCTTTGCTTTCCTTGTTTCATGCAGATAGACAAAACTGTGGGTTTTAGTTTGTTCTGAATCTAATATTAGAGGGGTGTTTTAGCCCTGCAAACTTTTCACTTAAACAGTTTAGTGATTATAAATGTGTAATGATCGCTGTTAGCTCTGCAATCCACTCGTATTAATGACTTTTCTTTTGTGTTACTTGGCGCACGAGGTGAAACAAATGAAGAGCTGTATTAATTATTCATTGGCCGATGAATTTTTTTCACTGTAACTCTGTTTCGGGTTTGTAGATCTCTTTGCATAAACTAATTGATTTTAATAATAATATTCCAAGTGGTTTTAATTAATAATTTAAATGTAATTGTTTTGAGATGTTCTTTAACCTTGTTCTTGACAGCTGGCACTTGAAAACAGAATTTGGCAATGATTTAACTTCAAGAATATGCAGTTAGTTTTCTGCAGCTGTTATCAAATGAAATTAGTAATTCAAAGGTGCAGGATTTTCTTTGGATGAAAGGTTAATCAAGTCCAAATCCAATTGTGTTCTAATCTAAAATTAAACATGAAAAAAAATGCGGAGTAGGGACAGGGAGTTTCCTGAGCCTTTCACACCTCGGCGTGGCTGAGGAGGGGGAGGGAAGGAGGAGGGAGAAGTCAGTGCCAAAGCAATCACATATTTTATCTCAAGAACTATTTTCAGCAAGGTATGCTGATCTTATTTTCCATCCTCCCACGCTTTGGATAGGAGTTTCGGGAAAACTTCATTCTTCCTTTGCTGGGTATGGATCTAACAGAGGTTTCAATACCAGGGCGCTACTGACTTTTCAGGCAGACTAGTGGTTTGAGTCAATGCAGAGGAAATTAAAGTATGGGAGTTCAAATAGGAAGCTGATTTACCGTGAATTCTCAGAAAAACCTCTCTGCTTCCTACGCTGGCGTTGCAGACACTGCTGTGTATCGAGGGAAATACTACTTGTCAAATACAGTTTTCCTGTGGATGAGAAAGGTTTTTAACGCTGCAGTGTAACAAACAAGCGGGCTTGCGGTGGCAGAGCGATAGCGCCCTGACCTGCTTTGTAACCCAGGGAGCATGGCGTGGGATGGGAACAGGGCAGGAGCAAATACAGCATCCCCTCTGCGGCAGTCCTGCACCGGTCTCTGGCTGCACAGGCAGTTGCCGGCTCCTGTGTGGCTCTCTGTCCTTCTCCTGCCACACGTCTCCATCCTTTTAAACCCCCTCCCAGTGAGCGGGGTCTGTCCGTCAGCAGCGGCACAGCACACCGTGGAGAGGACGAGGCCTCGGACAAGGCTGAGGCCTCCTGGTGTCAGCACCGCCCTGCCCGACGTAGGCCGTGGCGGCCGCCCCCAGACGGGACGCAGGGCACTTCCCAGCCTTCCGTGGAGCCAGTTTCAGCGGCTTTAATTACATCTGTGGTTTGGATCGCTTTGCTTGGCCATTAAAATCCATTTCACAAAGAGTAGTATTCAAGCAAGCAAGGAATATTTGTGGCGGCTGTGGATTTCCTCCAGGCCTCCAGGAAGAGTAAATTAGTTACTGAAAACTTGACAGTTTGTCCTGAATGCTTAACTCTTTCATCTCCGGAAGCTACCTTTGCACGGGCAAGTGACTTTAAAAGGAAATAATATGCTCGATGCTTGTTTTTTCTTTTTTTTCCCCTCTTTACGGTAGGGCTGTAATTGCAAAACCAGCCAGGAGTGATTTGTTTGGAGAGGAAGTGTGGGAACTTCCTTTATAAATATTGCCTTTCCCTTCGTGTGGATCCAAATGCGGTTTCCTCCACTGGTGGAAATAAAAGTGCTTGAACTGAACAACAAGCATTTTTCCCTGCAGCTTGTGCCCCGTGTAAACATGAAAGAAAGAGGTTTCATGGGGGAGAGAAAAAAAAAAAGAGCAGGTTGTTAGCCAGGGAAGGACTGAAGTTGGGTGGACCGTTGGATCAGCAGGGTGTTTGCCTGGCCGTTCCCTGCAGATGCCGGTGGCTGCCAACATGGGTGTCCTCTTCTCAGGAGTGCTGGGCGAGTTAAAGTCCCACGGAGGGGTGTAAAAGCAGGGTTTGCAGAGCCCGCTGGAACTTGCTCTGCAGCATAGGGCAGTATCAGCCTGAACCCAGCTCCTGTAGTAGCTTGGAAAGGCTTCTTTTGTAAAAAAACCCCACCATATATGTATCTTTCCTAGTGCTGTAGAAACAGTAAGCCGGCACCCTTCTCCCAGCCTAGAAATTCCTTTGAATTATTTGCAGAAGAGGGCTTTGCCCACCAGAAGAGCAGCTGCACCCAGAGAAGTATCTGTGCTCAGCAGCAGCAGGTAGGTTAAGTTTACAGGGCAGGGAGCAAGTTTTAACCTGGCAGGCAAAACTCTGCTGGACTGTTGCACTTTTTTGAGTTTTGTTTTGGTTTTCATAATACGGGCTCCTTGGGTGTGCAGAAGGCCAGTTGACCTGGCTTGCTAACATAAATCAGTGCAGATGATGGGAATCAAGGCAGGGGGTCCAGTTCCCAGCTCTGGAGGATTCCAGATTAGGAAAACACTTCACAGGGAAAGCAAGAGGGGGTGGGAGGAGATCAGGCTGATTCCCTGAGAGACACTGAAGATGAGAAAGAGCCCTTCTGCCTGATTTGAAGGAGGACTGTGTTCTTATATTGCTGATAATTAGGCAGAGTTGCCTTGTTCCTTGGTTTTGATGGACAAATGAGACATCCCTGGTATTTAAACTTGGATTGCTGTGATGCATTCTGATCTGGTCAGCAAGAGGCACAGTCAGGTCACTGATGTACTAAAGAAAAGGATCTGGTTTTTACCCATTTCTCAGTGGGGAAGATGAAATTTCACTCAAGCTTCAAACTGGGCTTTGCAGTGATTCCTTTTTGCACTTTTAGAAACAAACAAAAGAAATACAATTTGCAGTGTAATGGATTATCCTGGGAAAAATCAGTTGCAATCAAAGGAGGCACCGGAAACTTCACCAATCCTTCCGCCTGGGCTGGCAAGGCCTGGCTAGCTCACCATGCTGGGAGTCCTCAAAGCATTTCGTGCTCTGCTCCAGAGGAATTGGCATCCCAGTGGGGGATGAAAAAGAAGTGGAAAGTGAACCTTGGGCGACTTTTGCTTCTTAAATAAAAAATAAAAACAAAGCTCTCACGTCTCCACTCCAGTTTGCTGTCTCTAACTGTTCCCCTTGCACTGTCTTTCTCGGTTCAATGTCTTGCAAATGCACTTAAAGCCCTACAGTGTTCAGGATAAGCTCTCCCATCTTTTTATGCTTTTCCTCTTGTTTTCCACACTATCCTTTGCTGCTGTCTCCTTATGTCACTCTCTCACATCCATGCCTCATTCCCCATTTAACAATCTTTTTTTCCTTTTTACCTTCCTACACTTACCATTTTTTCCTCTCCTTTTTCGCACTCCCACTGTCATGCCTGCTCCTTTTTCCAATACGGCAGGCTGCATTTTGTAATTTAGGGAGTAAACCTTCAAATTCTTGTGTGAGTACTCCCACTGACTACGTGATGAAGAGACTTCAGGACTGGGCCGTAACTTGGCAGATGTATGGGGCGAGGTAGTGAAGCCAATTTTAAAGCAGTCTTAATTAACTTGGTGGTTTGGATCACTTTGGTTGACTATTAAAATGCGTGTTTCTAAAGCGAGGTGTGCACCAATGGCATTGTATAAATAATAAAGAATTTCAAGAGCTTGATATAAAAGACTTTATAGAGGTGATATATTACTTCCAGTCAAGAGAAATGGAGGGCACTTTAAAATCAGTTTTACTAGCACCTTGTGTTTAAAAAACCCCTTCCTTTTCTTTTTGTTTAAGCTCCTGTGCAAGCCTGGGCATGTTTGAGGCTCCCAGGATCCAGTTTCATGTAGTATTCTATTTCAAATCCAGGCCAGAGCAGATCGAACAAAAACCAGTGCTTTAAGAAATAAAACTGCCTGTGGAATGCCTTCAATGACATGAGGATGAAAGGGGAAATGGAATATAGCAGATACCAGTTTTCTTTTTTGAGGTGGGAGGCTGTGAAGCAGTGTCCTTGGATATTGCACAATTTACCTTGACTGAACAGTAGTGTTTGTAGGACAATTTTGGTGAATTTTTGTGTTCTTCAGTTAGTAGTTAACAGCTATGTTTTGTGAAGGGTGGTGGTGGTTGGTGTTGCTGGGGTTGTTTTGAGCCAAAGCAGCAGCTGTAGAATATTTTATGGTGAGCACAGAGCTACCTGTTAAGTCTGCACATCACCAGAATAACATGAAAGTCCTAATAATTCTTGTCAGTGAAATACGTACTGGTATTTTGAAATGACTGAGCTACTTCAGCACTTTGAAAGCTGCAGCTGAATGCAAACTAGTTTAACTGATCTGTGTTTATAATGGTTTTTACAGTCAGCACAAACATAGATGGCAGTCTGCTTCATTTTCCAGGATACCTCTCTCTATGCCTTCGCTTCTCTGGCCCTCAGAAACCAAAAGAGAAAGAAAAAAAAAAAAGAGAGGGGAAAAAGACCTGAGAGAACTGAGGGAAACAGCAATATCATTTTAGGACTTTGAAGAAAAAAGAAGGTGACAGGAAAACTGAAACTGTGAGCTTTGGGTAATTTTGAATTTTGGGTAATTTAAAAATTTGTCTGTGTCAGTATTATGTTGAATTCCTGGAAAACTAAGAGTAAACTCAGTACCGCCGCGTAGCGGTGGTCTCTCTCCTGTCACCTGTGCTGGGTGGTGCTTATGGCACGGGAGCATCTCACGTCGCTGGGAGCACAGCAGGTTGCACAAACAGGCCCCTTGCATGGAGGCAGTGTGTCACGGTGGCTAGCCTTGGCCCCCTGTGCTGTCAGAGCAAGGGGGGCAGCTTCAGGGAACAAGTCAGTGCCCTCACATGCGGAAAAAGTGCTTTCTAAAGCCGGTCAAGAGAGTAACAGTAAGCACAAAGAGGGTTTGAAGAAATGTGTGCCGTGCTGCGCCCTACCATGCAGGGGGCCGTGGCTGCCACTCCAGTTAGCAGGTTGATTTGGGAAAGGTACAAGTGCTACAAAATCTTCATTGATGAAAAGCATTACATTTGTCCTGACAGCATGGTACAACTTTTTCACCGAGTTCTGTTTGCTGTAAACTTGTTTGGCCAGAGAAGCTATGGAGGCCCCCTCCCTGGAGTGTTCAAGGCCAGGTTGGATGGGGCTTTGGGCAGCCTGGTCCAATGGAGGGTGTCCCTGCCCATGGCAGGGGGGTTGGAACTAGATGGTCTTTAAGGTCCCTTCCAACCCAAAGAATTCTATAATTCTAGGATTCTGTTTGGATTTATTACACTCTGCCCCTTGGACAGTAAAGGCTTGTCTGCTTGGGATGTTGAGCGTGGTGTGCTCTTCAAAGGTGGATACATATAAATGTATTTTAACTGAGCAAGGCTAGTTAAGTGCACAGGCTCATCGAAGTGGAAGTGTGAGCAGTGTCTGGCTTTGCATAAGGGCGTGTTGGTTGCTCCTGTAGCCGTTTCCAGTGTGAACACATTAATGCACATTTGCGTGTTCGGGACAGCAATTCTGGCCTTGTGGAAGCTCTCACTTCAGTGACTGTAGGGTTTCACCTTTGGTCTCTAAAGTAGCGCATGTTTTGTAAACTACTTGATGATTAACCTTCAGCTAGAGTATAAGTGGCAAATGTTTACTTAAAGTCAGAGATTGGGTTCCTGCTTGCAGGCAGCCATTATTACTCAGGAAGCCATGTGAGTTAGAAATGAAAGATCTGCAACTTTCCGAGAAATCCATTCTGGACTCCTGACAGATGTGGAGAAAACAAAGTGCTTGGTGAAAAGCCTGATGAGATGGCTGCTGAAAGTCTGCGTGTGGTCATCTTAAGGACTGAAAAGACCCTGCTAAACTACTTAGGTTCTTTACTGTCTATGTTTATACAGAGTGTATCAGAGTAAAGACATCAATTGGTTTTTCGCTAACTTCTGACACTTTTTTTTAGCTCGAGGGCACAGAATTCAGAAGTTGTTATTCCATTACATAATGAGGATATTCACTTTAACAAATCAGATTAACAGGAGCAACTGGGATGCCTCTCTAGCCGACAGTAAGAGCCAGAAACCCAGTTTCCGTTGCCTTACAAAGAGCCTACCTTCCTCCTTTGGCTGTACTGCATACAGAGACACTACCAGGTTTCATGAGACACCCACGCTGGCGTGTGTAAACCTCCTGTACTGTGATAGAAGCTACTTCTCACAGAATTAATTTTGAAAAAAATTGCCAAATGGCATGTGAAAAGTCATGGGCATAGATTGTACTGTTTATGATTTTCAATTTAACACCGTAACTCTCTGGAAATCAAGTTGGAGAAAAAAAAAGTATATGGAGGTATCTCTAATGTGTATTGGTTCACCTAACATAGAAAAATTCTGTTCTCTGACTTGCATATGGTGTTGAGCTTGTCATATAGACTAGCCAAGGTGACTGCAGGCGTGTTTAAACTAAAGACAGCCTGGAGTTAATTTTTACATCTGATTTGTAAACCTTCATTTTTGTGATGAAAAAAATGTACAACCATATACTGTGCTAAAAGTCTGCCTCTCCTATTTTCTACTTCAGCATTCACAGGTAACTAATACAGTTAAAATTACTCTGTAGCATGGCTTTTATGGTATGAGTTTAGGACAATGGTGTTAACTGGCGACCAAAAAAACCGTGAGTTACACTGGCCATTCCAAGTGCATGCCAGTAAAATTCTTAGTGTTACACCTCACTATCAGACATCACGTTTATGCCTCATAATTTAGGATATTTCTAAAATAGCTTTTTCTGCAAAGGCTTAAAACTTATGGATATGATTTCTTGGTATCTTCACTCTTGTAAAGTTACCAAGCTAAATAGAGTGTTGGAAGACGAGGAAATGAGGTTTAAGGGTTTCTCAGATAGCTTCTGAGAAATTGGGGTTGCTTTGCATTTGATTAAATCCTTGTGCCGAGTGGCCAGGCAGCTTGACAAGTATGGAGCAGCATTTGGTGCCAGCACCTAGCTGGTCAGAGAGGAGCCCTGTTGCCTTATGTGAGTGGTAAGGCAGGGAACAGTTTCATCCAGTATCAATTGTAAGGTTTGATAAATGGCAATTTGAAGAGGCTGATGCTTGCTTCGATTCTTGCCCTAACATGCGAAATGCTGGACCTCAACCTGTTGGCAGTTCATGGGGTAGCGTTCTTGCTGTTTGATCTTTGTGGTGAAATACTGTTGAAAGAGCAGGTAGGATTTCTGGACTGGTCAGAAGGGACAGCAGAGAAAGAAGTACTTTGTGGTAAATGTGTTTAATTCTGTAGTTAAGAAATCTCTCTGGAAGTCGTCGTTATAAAGAGATAAGGTATTTAGTCTCCGTAGACTAAAGTGGAGGATATTCAGAAAGGGTAACGGAGCACAAATTTTGGGGTTTCAGTTTTGAGCTATGCTGGTCTTCATTCTTATAATGTATCTGTAAAACTCAGATTTTAGCGTTAAGTTTTAAGAACAGCAAACTCCAGCCTGTGTGGTTTTGTCCTTTTTCTTTATTTATTCTTTTTTGTCCCACAAACTATGGGAAGAGCAAAATGAAAGGGCTGAATGAACACAGTTGTTCTTTTGAGGTATATCCAGCAATATTAAACACTTCCATTATTACTTTAATGTACTGCTAATTTTTGCACAGGATTGGCCAAGGTCTTCTCATAGTGCATGAAATTGAGGTCAAAAGAATGTGAGATGGACTGGAAAACAAAGAAAAAAAAAAGAATTTAGGCAGTATCAGATTTAAGTGTATTGAAGGTAGGGCTATGTTGAGCAGCTTCAAGACAAGGAGGATACTAAGCCCAAGGTATCCAAACATAGGAGAGAGAAAGGAAGTCAGTAACAAAACTCTGGAATTCATGCGCTAGAAGTGGAGCAGGTGTCTCTGAGGTCAAAGAGGTGGAGAGGGCAGAATGGAAATGACCAAGAGCGACATAAGCTGGAGAGCTAAAGGTGGCCAGATACTGGAGTGTAGTAGTGTGATACAGAGTTAATTAGAGATGTAAATACACTGAAATGTTTAGAGTGTTAAGCTGACATTTGGTGTCACCCTAAAGTTTTTTATAGTAAATTCTGTATCCTGTTTCCATATGGACATGATCTCAGTGTTGTAATGTAGCCTTCCCAGCACCGAAATGTGAAGATCCGTTTTCAAAATTAAGCTCAAAAAAGCAGTATGTAGTGTTATCCTACACGCTCCGTCCTATCGAGTGCACCGTGCTTGTTAGCTCAACAGCCGGATCCAAGTTCTACGGGCACGCCCAAGTCTATATGCAGAGTATCTGCTCCATATGTTACATACAGCTGAAGGCTCGGGGGAGTAAGGTCTGTGCCTGGGAACCGGATAGTACAACTTTCTATCCCTGACCTAGTGCCTGCCCTTGCTAACAAATAAACAAAAGCCTCCCTCAAAGAAATGTCGGTTATGATCTGTTTTTAGATGTAGAAGCAAAAAACTAAAAAAAAAGGCACTCAATATGTTCTTACTCCTACTTATGGCAGCATCAGGTTTAGGCACTGCAGGACGAGCACTGCGCCTTTGTTCCTTGCAGCTTTCCGAAGCCACGTTCCCCACAGCAGATTGCAATGCCAGGGCAGCACATTGTCCACTTGCAGAATTCTGCGCTTGGACATAACTGATTAGCCTGGGTTTATCATCTTTTTGAAATGATGGTATCCGAGATATTCACCCGAAATACAGAAGTGCAGCTGCCTGATGAGGGAGACGGCACTTGCAGGGTGGGGAGGTTGTTTACAGTCTCTGCTGGGTTATTGACCTGTCCTAGTGGTCTTAACTGCATGACACATCCATGGTGGTCTTCATCCTTTCGTCCTAAAGGAGTATTTTGGTTTGAGAGGCAGAAATTGCGTCATATGAAAGTTGGGAGCAGCTGAGATTAGGTGAGGCAGGATAAGAGCTAAATGGAGTCTAACGGCAGTAATCTCCCTGCTGTCATCTGCGAGTTATGGAAGGGAGAGTGAACCTCCTCTGAAAAGCAGCTCAGGAAAGATTGATTCCTCCTCCAGAAGGTCATCCATAGCTGGACCCTCTCTGTCAAGCCAGTGGAGAGGGAAGAAACAGGAAGATCAACCTTGTGAGACTGAAGTTAGGTTGCATGAGCACACCCCTAGCCACTTGCTCTCTCTATGCTTGTGATTTCTTTAAAGAACAACTTCCCTATGTCATCTAAGTTTCAAGTCAGTCTGCAAGAGCCTCCAGCTGTCAGAGGACCTGTGATAGTAATGTATTTTTGTTCCTTTAGTTCAAGCAGTCCATTTTGACTGGCCAGCTGGCCAAACACATACCATGAAACCCTAATTCCTCATGGTGCTCCAGTGTAAGATACTGTAAAAGAGCTGCTATGAGCAGGAGGTAAAAAGAAAAAGTAAAACCAAACCAAACCAGGAAGCCTTGTAGCAGATGGTACCACCTGTGTCCATCTAAACCTAGCCAAAGCAGTGTGCCATTTGAGTGGAGAAACCTGGAAAATCTGATGACTCAGTCTGAATAAATAGGGAGACAGTGAGTGAGGTTTCTGGCTCACATCTCATATGAAAAAGGCTTCCTGTTTTACAACACAGAAAATTGAGTACAATCTGGTAGCATCGTTCTCCGGCACACCAACTACAGACTAAAAGGCCTGGTGTACCCATGTGAGGACTGACATATAAGTAGTCTGATGAGTCTCTGCCAGTTCCTGGGTTATGGCTGGACCCGTTTTCCCGATAAATAAATATGTGATGTTATTAGCAAGGGAGATGGGGGTATAACTGCCTGGAAACAACAGTCGGCCGCCAGCATTTGGTTCCTTTTCCACTCTCAGCCAGGTACTGATTTCCATGCACTTCAGTTGTTGCGTCTGCAAAGTTGAGATGTGAACCAACTGTGCAAGATGTGCCTAAATCACCATTCAGCAATGCTTGCAAAAATGCTCTAAAGGAGAGAGGCAACAAAGGGAACTCTGCAGCTGGATGAAGTGTTGTTTAATTGCTGACTACCTTCACCTCCTTCCTTCTTGGCTGTTGACAAATACAATCTTTCACATCCCTCTGCCTTTCCTTTTATTTCTGCATTTCCTTTTCTTTTATATGCTTAAGTTGCACCAGATCTGTTTTTTCCTTTGTCAGTAAGACGTAGAAAGAAATCTGCCCTTTCCCTTGATCCTAAGGTCTAAAATTTTTGTCTGTCTCTTGGGTTGGCTGCTTTACTTACACTCCCCTCCTACGACTTCCCTCCATCCCAGTCCAAGCCTACACGCTCCTGCTAGGCCATGTCATGCAGCTGTTCTCCCATGTTCCTTATCTCATGATTTTGCTGAGTATCCATGTTCATCTCCACCTGGTGAGGGTGCAGATTCCCTCAAACAGCTTTTTTCTGGGAAGAGATGAATGTACATGGTCTTAAGGAACGTGTTACCACAGCAGCTACATATGAGGAATGCAAACAAGAAATTAAATGCCTTCGAACATTAGCAAAATAAACTTGGTTTAGTACTGGGCAGCCCCAAAGAACATGAAGGGAACATTAAAGCCCTGCTGATAATTGTGGCTTAACCTCCCTGGGGAGCCAGTCTTATGCAAGGCTCAAAGTCAGGTTCAGCTGAGATGAGATGCCTTGGAGAAAACGTGGTGGATTTTGCCAGTGTTCAGGTCTCTCTCCCCTGGGAACTGCCATGTGGTGGTCTTTTAGTTCGTGTGTCGGCACTCACTGCAAACTGAGTGGGCATCGCATGCTTTGCTGAAAAGTAACAGAAATATCTGTAAGAAGCAGGTTGGGGCATTCAGCATTCACCTTGTCTATTGATAGGGATATTTTTTCCAGGACAGTTGTCATCTTCATATTCGTGTTGAATAATCTGCATGAACCCTTTTTTATAACTTTAAACAATATCAGATGGTATTTTATCCTTCCCTAGAGGGACAGACACTGTTTCTCTTCCATTCTTAAATGTTTGATCGTGGGAGGTGCTGAGTACTGCCATTGATAAGAGTGCGTTCAAGCTCAAGCTAGAGGAGTGCCAAATCATACAATACCCCATCTGTAATGCCAGGCATTCTTTCTGGTAGTATATCAGTTGAGCTCTCAGTTCTTCAGTAATTAGTTGTACATCTGTGAGCAACTGTCCATCTGATTTATTATCCAAGCAGCTATTGAAATACAGAACATTGCCCCATTTAGCCTCAGGACTGAAAGTTATGGTGTGCTAAAGTTGTGTTTAAAATGTAATAAAATTGACTATATATAAACAAATTACAAGTTTATGGGACACTATAGATGATCTTAAATCAATATTTTAAAGCTCATAAATTTAAGGTGATTGAGCATAGCTTAATGCAGATGAATATATTTTTAATCACTGCCTTCTTTTATTTAGTAAGAAGATTAAACACTGTCCTGGAAAATAACTTGATTGTAGTGAAGAAGACTTAGTGGAAAAGTGAATGTGAGTATTTCACAGCATGTGTCTATTATTTATGTTTGCAAACCATTGACATTGGTGATATTATAAATCGTGCTAAATTGACAGCCTAATTTACCAAAAAGACCACTTTCAGTCTGATCATGCTGGATCTGATCATTGTGCATATGTGTGTGAGGTATAAAATGTCAATTACATGGTTTTCATTATGGGTCTATAGGCTATATGTACCTAAATGCTTTTAACATGGCCACATGCTATTGGTTATTTGCATGTTTATGAACTGTTTGCAGCAAAAATGTCAACATGAAGTTGTCACTAAGTGCCCTTGAAAGGTAAAAAACCCCACTACACCACATACCCATGATGATCCTTAAACTGTGTAGTACGAATATGTTTTCCATTTCCGGGGAAATTTAGTCTAACTTGGAATAATGCAGCCACCGTATAGTATTTTTCTGTATACTTGCCCGAAAGATGTGAGTTTATAGTAGAGGGAGATTGCACTGTGGATTGGCAATTCAATTTAGAGTGAAATACAGCGGCTGCAAGTTCCAGGCTAAGTGCATCATTGCTCACTTGAGGTCACTTTTTCAAACGTGGAGTCAATAGTTCTCTAACAATAAGAGCTTTGGTTCATTTTCTAGACTCTTTTGAAACTGTTACTTTGCTGGTGAATACCCCATTATTTTTCTTAAAGTAATTGCTTTCCCTAGCTGTATTTCATAATAATGTGAACTCCCTAACTGTGTGCGTGCACATGTGTATGTGTACGTACGGACTGGTGTGTGAAGCAAAGCCGTATCTCTGCAAGTGGCTCTGGTGTGCAGGGTAGTGATAGTCATGAACTTCTAGCTGCCACGGATTTGATCCAGTATTTTTTTATATTACATTTTTCCCACAATCTCACCTTCCATTTCTCAGAGCCTGCCTGATGAGTTTGGAAGCAGTCAACTAAGGCTTTCCAAATGCCGGATAAAGTACAGAATTCATGACTTAGATGTCAAATAAGATGGCAATCCTGTCTTAAATGTCTAACAAGCTGGGACAGTTTTAATTTTAGCCTTTGGACTTTTGTAAACTTGTCTTCTAAAATTACAAACTGACTAGTAGTACTAAAACAGTGAGATACTGCAGGAACATTGTGAAATGCTGTCTGGTTTATATAGAGTTGTCTGCTGATACGGGGTTCCGTGAAATTAAGATCCTCAGTTTTAACAACATTGTACCGAAGCTAAAAATTTACACACTAGGCTGTGCATTGACACTCTGCTGGTGTCTGGCCCAGTTTGAAACTTTATGTAGGCGTAGAAGACATAAAATCAAATCCTTAAAACCTTCGGGTGTGAATTGAACAAAACAAAACAAAGTTGAAGATGTTTAATGGGACCAGTCACTTCAGTTGCTTCAGGGTCCTAGAAGTGACCTTGTTTAGGCTGGTGGCACTTCTTGAACAACACAGCACTTTGTCCTTAATGTAAAAATAAACATGATCTCCAATAGATGTTATTTTTCTGATATTTTAATTTTGTGCATGTGTAGACTGAGCTGCTAAATGGAAACCTTGTTCTTGATCTGGCTCTTCCAGGTATCTGACATTAAAATTACAGAGTTATTCTTCTAAACTTGAATAATTTTCAAATATTAATTGACCTCGTGTTTGCTGGGACTTTTGCAGTAACAACAAACAAGTTTATGTGGAGAGGAGAAAATACCTTTTCCTATCTACTTTTGGTTTTGTATCACAGAAATGGCTATGGAGACATTCTCATATAAAAAGTCAGCAGAGCCTAAGAGAGGGAACAAAGCATTTAATGGGAAGTTAAGTCATGGACGAACAGCATTTAGAGCCCTGAAACTGTGAAATCCAGCACCTCCTCTTGCAGTCATGCATTTTGATGTGTAGCGCATCCAGAGATATTTATTTTAAATTCTTGGCTTAGTCAAAATTGAAAATGAAATCTGAAACTTAGGTTTGAATACACTGTGATTTGGTAGGATAGTTGGTAGAATTTTTACTTTGATTACCCAAAAAGGCAGAAAGTGCCATAAACTTGCAGAAACTTCCTCTTCTTCATTCTCTTCCAACGGACTTCTAGACTAAACTTTCAAAAAGCTGAAAGCCAAGGTCAGGATACTGGATGAATCCAGTGAAATGTTGGTTTTCTCACCTGGTTAAGAGGAGAGAGAAGATGGGGAGAGCGAGGGGTTTTTTGGTTTTTTCCCTTTAAAAATTAGGGAAAAGCTGGGAAAAAATGTAAAATGGACTGGAGAGGATGATAAGCTGCCAATTGTATTGCATTACACTGATGATACATCAAAATAATTTTGAGGCAGTGACTGCAAGGAGAAGGCAGGAGAGTGTGTGCCTTAGAGAATCAGGAGTGGGCACCGTCAAGTAGTGCACAGGGTGGGGGAAGAACACCCAGCCCTAATTAGATACCAAAATTAGGTTCTCACTGCACATCTTGTAATCCGAGATCCCTGGAGCAAGTGCTTAATGTAGCATTGAGTGTTTTGTTCACTGTTCTCAACAGTATTGCTTATGTAAAATGTGTGCACTGGCATCATAAATAGCCTGGTTCAAACACCCTTGTGAAAGGGGGAGGACCACGTCACGTCATGTGCTGTCACTAAGCTCTGCTTGCTGGTAGGCAGGTTCTTTCTGGAAAGTATACAGAGATGCTTTTTAGACTTCTAGGATTATAAAGTAATTGCTCAAAAACAGTGCCCATTCCAAAACTGTCCTCCTTAGTTTCAGGATCCAGCTGGGTATTGAAAATTAATTGTTTTTTATAAGAACTTGGCTCCTATATCATGAATGCTATAAATAATTCTCAGCAGTCTTTGGGTAGCGTGGTAAATAAGGCATAGAGCCACACTGGATAATGAGGAGAAAAATAAATATTGAAGAATTGCTAGTTCATTAAGTAATGTCTGTGCTGTGCATGAAATGAGGCAGGGGAACAGGGGAAAAAGTCTCCAATCATAGAGATTATTGGAAAGGATTCACACAAGGAACTTTAATTCTAGTATTTTCTAGATATGACAGTCCATGAGACTTGAGTCCCCAGAATCACCTCTGAGATTCATCTTAAGGTCCATAGGACTTAAGCCACCAAAACATCAAGGAACATTTCTTCAGTATCTTCTGTGTGTCTTGGGCAGTGGGTGAGAACGAGACATGGGCTTTTTGCAAAATATTCTCACAGAATTTCTGCTCTCATCATCCTCAGACCCTAAAGGGCATTCGGGGAGGACTACACAGGGGTTGCATCTATCTTCACGTGTGTGCTTTCTGGATCTCTTCCAGTACCTGTGTTCTGTCTTTTTGGCTCTGTTTTCCCTGTGTTGCCTGGCTGACAGTAGGGAAAATGCTGCAGCTCCAGGAGAGATGATGTCTCCATACTACCAGCACAAGTAGCCTGTGACACCAGGTCAGGCTGTTGCCACCAGCAGTAGCAACCACAGGAAAGCCCTGCATCATGATCTGTCCGGGGTGTGCAGGGCAACCTCTTTGGAGACTTTTGCTGCTGCTTTCCCATATGCTATCAAGTACAATCTTTTATTTCTCTCTAATTTGGGTTTGTATTGACTGGGCCATGTAAAGGCCAAATGTCATGCCTTTCCCAGTAGATCTTTGTGACAAGAATGCCCATGGTAAAAGTCCTGCCCTTATTATTGAGCACAGAGTGGTTTGGAGAGAGCTGGCTCTGCAGGCAAGCCTTGGCTCTCCGTCTTTCTCTGGTGGCAGCCTACATGGGTGACCTGTCGAACAAAAGCATTGCGCAGCTTTGGCCATATTTCATACTGCTGGCCATAGATGAAACTCTAATAGAGTTTTGCCCATATGTTGGTGTCTTTCCTGCTATGGACAAATGAGGCCACGCTTTACCAGGAGATGCAGCACTTGAATATCTGCAATATGTTATGCGCTTCTCATACTTCACTTTGAAACCTGCCTTGTAAAATATACTACTAGGCTAGTTACAAAAAAAAGTGGTTTATTTAGGGGTGGGGGTGTCCTTTCTCCCCACATCGAGTAACATTTGACCTAAGTCTACAGGTCTGGTTACAAAACCTACAGGAGAGAATATTCTTGCAGCAAAACACAGCTTTTTATTTAGAGGTATCCCTTCATCTTCCTTGAAACATAGGTCTGCATGTCAGTCGTCTTTCTCATATTTCTCTGAAATAATCTCCTGGGGAATACATAGAAAAACAAACAGTAGATTCTTTACCATTTTAGGAGAGAGGTGGAAACAAATTCAACTTCAAAATACTAGCTATTTTAAATGCAAAATGATCCTTCCTTAATTAATACTTGGCAAAGCATTTTAAAGATCAAAGTGTCAATATTAGCTAATTCTCATGACACACCTGTCAGGTAAGTAAAAATCATATCCATTTATAGCCCAGGAAGCTGAAATACTGTCTAACATCAGCATTTTCACAGTTGCTACCTAGTTAATTTTTCTGAAACGACTAGTCTAATTCTCAGAGGTTCTGCATATTCTTAGTCGTCCTAAATTATGCTTGGAGCTCAAGAGTATCCTCGCTTTTGAAATGGAGTGCAACTATTTTGATACAAAAATGTGGGTATGGCAGCTGAACTTGAGACATCCACACTTAAGGCTTTTTCCAAACCTAAGCATCCCTAAAAAGTCTGGAGCTGGATCTTGCATGCTGTTGATTCCCAAGTGGACTCGGACTCCGCACTGCCCAGCTCTCAGAGCTTAAGGGAAAGGCTCGTTTGTCAGTGGAGCGGCAGAAGGTGTGAGGTATAGATGGGTTTGGGAGGGTCACTCTTTAGAGTTTTTGCAGGAAAGTGTGTATCTAAGGAGTGTTTAGAGAAGGAGAGGGTGCTTGAAGTGGGAAGAGAAATGGTGTGTGATGGCAGTTAATTTTTCTGCCCCCTGCTGTTGCTTCCATTAGAGATGCAGGTTACCTCGTTACGTCTCTGACGGCTCTTTCTCCCTTTGTTGCAATATTAGCAGAGTGTTGTAATTGGGCTGGAGGACAAAGCTTTTGCTGCCCTATTGAGAAACAACCAAAAAGGAGAGGGGATTTTGAACAAGTGCTGTCTCCCCTTCAGTATGCAGTGCAACTGGTTTCCAAGTGGTGTTTTAGTCAGAGGCAGCGGTGGTTTTCAAGTGCTTTGCTTTGTCTGCACAAACAGTTTTTGTAACCAGTTTGCTCCGCTCGGTGTGGCGATGCCCAGCCCTGAATATGACACGAAACTTAAGGACAGCGTCACTCCGTCCCAGTCTGTTCTCCATCTTGCAGGAGCAGGTGGGAACAGACAAAACCCCAGCCAAAGGCCGTCCATGGGCTGGCACTGAAAGGAGGGAAAAGCCTAGGCTACAAAAAGGGATCTCAAGGGATTGAACAGCCTGGAGCAGGCGTGCATGGCTGAATTAGGAGTTGGAATTGTTTGGCTTTCAAATTCAGAGGACTTGTCTGCTGTCTTGGCCCTGCTCAAAGTGAATAAGCACTACTGCTAATAACAAAGCCCAAAACAGAGGAGGAGTGAAGGATTAAAACCGGAAAATGATGACTCACCCTCCCCTCTCCCCCCTCCCCAGTTTCAGTCGCTACTAAACCGCTTTACCTCACCAAAGCCCTTGGTGGGTTTTCGTTTATAAATAATCATGTGTTTGAAATGTTAAAATGTGTAGGCAGGGATTAAAAGAATATGTGATGCTACAGCATTAAAACAGTGCAAAGGAATTTTGAAAGAAAATTAAAACGTAGTTATTTTTGGCAAGGACTGCTGCATCCTGAGGAGATCAAGAGAAAGCAAAAAACAGTTTATCCAAGCCTTAGCGAAACAGAGTAGAAAAGCTGGGTGCAGTAAAATAGTTGCATCAGTTCTTTGTCCTACTAAAGTTGACGTTGAAATGTTGGGGTTATCTCAGTTTTGAGGGGATACAAGGAGGAGATTCAATGAGAAATTTCTGTTGAAGGTACCAGCCTAAACTGTCCTCCTTTTCTTCCCGTAAAAGTTGATGAATACAACTGCTTAGTTATCACCCACGTTGTAACAGGTTTATTCCTTCACCTAATCCGTGGTGGGACTGAGAGATGGATAACTCCTGTAACACTCTCAACTCAGTGTGTCAGCCCGCAGGATTTTACAGAATAAGCAGGCAGCGATGCCCATTTGGGTATTATTCTGTATTCTCACAGAAGTATGAATATTGGCACCAGGTTTCTTCTTGTGTCTGGCAACAAAAATTGAGAATTGTCCCCTCTTAGAAAAAGAAAAGCGGTATGGTCTTAGAGGGAACTGTTGCAAATCAGTTGTCGGCACTGAGTCTAGCATTGATTCTGGAGTTTGAATATCATTTTTGGTGTCATTCTCAGATGCTGTATTACCTCTGTCTCCATAAACCTTCTATTCCTGGCAAAAGTGAGCCCTTTCACAGGACTGCTGATGTTTTGAGTCGGTGAAATCACCCTCTTTATCCCCCTTCTTTTTAATTTTAGGCAAGCGGACGATACCAGTGTGAATGATGCCAGTGTGAACAGGCACAGATAAGGGCACTGTTCTGCTGCTTTTCTTCCTCATCATCTCACTGCTGTTGTCTACTTGTCCCTGGTACAAGGGAAGCGTCTGAGTGCTGCGCCAGTCACAACTGTGCAATTAACTCATGAACGAACAGTTTTAGGAGTCCTCATTCACTTCAGGTCTAATTAATTTTTGAGACACCCCCAAGCCTACAGAACCCGGGTTTGGGTCTTTGGGGAGGGATCCCCTTGGGGAAGGCAGGGCAGTGCCACCCACCTCAGCCCAGCTGCCCCATAGCTCCTTTCTGCCCCACAGACTGGAGCAGTGGCCCCCGCTGCTTCCAGTGCCCTGCCTGGGGCTTTCACTCCATGACCTTCAGACCAGGGCTTCTGCAAAAGCCCATGGCAGGTGGGTTGGAACTAGATGGTCTTTAAGGTCCCTTCCAACCCAAACCATTCTGTGATTCTATGAAGCCTTCATGCTGCTGATCCCCCGGAGTGTGGTGCAGGAACAGCCTGGCTGCAGGAGCATTACGGGTCTCTTTGTAGCTAGCAGTTTGAGGACTTCTGCCCTGCATCCGCTTCCTTTATGGTGGCAATGGTGATGTTTAAGCAGTTGTCTTAGGTGAACTGGTACAACACGTTGCTAAATGGAAACAGTTCTCATTAACGTGTTGATTTGTATGGAATATGCCATCTTTACTGCTCTTAACCTTTGCTGTTACTGTTGTGCTAGCAAACATGAAAAAATGCCCCGTCCTTTCAGGGTGTTACTTTTTTAATGCTGTTTATATGAATCTGTTTATGAGCCTGACTTGTATTCTTGTTTTGTTTTTCTTCTTGCTTTAATGCATTTAAATGTATTAGTTGAGAAAAATCTCTACAATAATCTGTAGTTCAATTAATGTTATATTTAATTAAGGGATTTAACAAGGATAAAAGTAAGAATTAAATACTTGTCTGCTTAATATTTTTAAGGCTAAATTCAAGGCAAGCCTCAGCCTTTTTTGATTTGGTTAATGCAATATGTGCACAAGACCTTATATTTTAAAATAGGGGTTCCTTTGGACATCTAGACAATATTCTAGTGTTCTGTTACTGCAGCACTCAATTTGATCAAGCACAATGTCATGAAGTAATGTCAAGACATAAAAATATCTAGGGTTTAGGTATGAAATTTCTTATTACCAGTCAGGAAGCCAATGACTTCATAAACAGAAGTCTTCCAGGAATGCAGAAAATACAGTCTTCTTTATCCTTGCTGGTTTTCCTTAAAATTCCATCAGTGTCACTTGTGACTAGTTAAATTAATTGTATTAAATTACAGTTCCTGGGAACTTCTGAGTTTGTGAAACATTGTAACTTGTGTTTATACTCGACTAGTCTTTTGGAAATTTCCAGACAACTGAAAGGACCTGCCACTGTTTTCTTCAAAGCTAGACCTATGTTTTGAAACAGCATGCTTTTTAGAGTTTGTTCCTTTTTTTTAATCTCTTTTTTTTTTTTTTTACCCGGAGGAGGAATGATGGTACTGGTTGCACTCAGGAGGCAGAAAGTGTGCATCATTTTGAGAGCTGGTGGTTTTCATTGTTGTTTTTTTTTGTAAACAAACACAGAGCTGTCTTTATTTCTAAAAACAGGGCAGTTTTGCCCCCTCCTGTGAAACTGATGGTTTCACAAACCATGGTACCCGTTATGGGGATTTATACTCTGACACCTTCTTACCTTACTTTCTTGAGATGTTTTCTGCCAAGATCCTCTTACTGCATGTCAGAGAAGGCCTGAGGACACCACAGGGGACAGTGGTGGGCTCTCACTGACAACAGAAAGCTGGGTCACAGTTTCAACTTTGGCATCCTCTGTATCAATTCCACATTCCAAAATCTCCACCATAGGTTACTGGCCAGTTCACAGAATCATAGAATGGATGGCGTTGTAAGGGACCACAAGGATCATCTAATTTCAACTCCCCCCACCATGGGCAGGGACACCCTACACCAGACCAGGTTGCCCAAAGCCCCATCCAACCTGGCCTTGAACAGTTCCAGGGATGGAGCCTCCACAGCTTCTCTGGGCAGCCTGTTCCAGGTCCTTACCACTCTCACAGGGAAGAATTTCTTCCTAATGTCCAATGTAAATCCCCCTTCTTTTTTAATACCCATCACCCCTTGTCCTGTCACT